>CM043882.1:31381067-31824321 GCA_024034495.1 Camelina laxa
TATCAATCGAAACGGTCCGTCAGTGGTGCATCCTCTTCAATGCGCTCCTTGCAGTACTACCTCCAGGGTGAACTCTGTCTACTACAGGGATGACATAGGAAACATCTCCACTTCACATTTGCGTACAGAGTTTAGAAAGGTATGCTTGGCTTGCCTTCTTTTCGTGATCTGTGGCCATATAGACACTGATATTTGTTCCCTAAGAAACTCTTCCAAGGCTATAATTTACAACATTATGTTGCTCAGAGGCGTATACCTAAAAAAAGAGTGATCTGATAATATTCACTTTTAAGCCTCTGAATTCTTATAAAACAAATTTGGTGTTTGCAGTCAGAACTTGAGTTTGAACCCCGCTACCCATTATTTGGAGGGTGGAGAGCAACGTTTATTATCGGCTATCGAGTTCCATTGGAAGACTATCTCTTTGAAGCATCTGATGGCAGACGTTATTTGAACTTTACGTTTGGGTGCCCGCTCGTCGAAACTATTGTTAACAAGTTGACTATCAAAGTGGGTTTAGGATTTTCTACTAATTGATATTTCTTTCAGTTATAAGCAAATTTGACTTAACGGAGGGAAATTTCTTTTCAGGTCGTGCTTCCTGAAGGATCAAAGGACCCTTCTGCTATTTTGCCCTTTACAGTCAATCAAGACTTACAGGTACCTCATAAGCCACGCAGATTGCATTTTCAAACCATAGTTATTATTACACAACAATGTATCTATAATGGTCTTTGTCTCAGGTCAAATACTCATACCTTGACATTGTGGGAAGAACCGTGGTTGTGTTGCAAAAGGATAATGTAGTTCCCACACACAACGTACCTTTCCAGGTAACCATTAAGACCTTCAAACTTACAAATAGGTTTTAAACAGATTTAGATTTACAGATGGATCATCATGATGAGCCAAATTCATTCTTTTTGATAAAAATCTATAAAACTGCTTGACATATATGGGACTGTTTTCCGCAGGTGTACTATACATTCAAACCAATATACATGCTTGCGGAACCATTCATGCTTGTATCGGCTTTTTTCTTCGTCTTTGTGGCTTCTCTTGCTTATGTACACATTGATCTCAATATCGCCAGGAAGTAGAGTTCTTACAAAATGTCGTTCGCTTGCACTTATAGACTCGTAAAAGGAACTAGACCCGTTTACCTTTACTTTTTTTATAAGAAGAGACTAAATTTTGTAGTTCTTGCCTTTCATAGTTGTATCTTTGACACCTTATGTCGTTACTGTTGTGCTCTCAAGTCTGAATTTTGACATCTCTATGTGAACCCATCCACCATGTGAAGTTGACGAGAATGGAAAAGAGTGATTTGCCAAATTTGCACAATAATGATTTGTTTTCTGAATTAAGAAAGTAGATGAGGGAAAATAATGAATTCGCAAAAATTTACCCAAAAACGAAAATGTTTCAAAGCTAAATTATGATACAAAATGACGAGTAACAACACCAAAACACAGAAGAAAAATGGCAAAAATAAAAACAACTGCAAAATAACAGTTACATTAACTAACAAAGGATTACGCTAAAACAACAAACACTGATCCTATTCTTCCTTGCCTTAGGAAAAAAAAAAAAAAAAAAACTTGCTTTTGAAGAGAGATCACTGAACCGGATTCTTCTTCGGCCTTCCTCGTCCTCTCTTCTTCGGCGTTCCATCTGAATTAACTCCAACATTGTTGTTACTCCTCATCGCCTCATTATCTCTCTTCCCCGCACCACTTGACCATCCACCAAAGTTAACCTGAGAAGACGAAGGATGAGCAACCGGTGCTGGCGTCGCGTATCCGCCACCATTATTACCATTAGCTGAAACGCCGCCGGATGAGAAGACCGGAGGCATCCAATTCGGGAACTTGGCTGCATCTACTCCGTTAGCAATGGCGGCGGCTTCACCTCCTTTACCACCAATAAATCCCATCGGAAAAAAACCCCAACAACAATAATACTCATCTTTCCCAGGAATCAACGGAGGCAGCTGAGGGATACTCGCGGCGTGGAACGCTCTTTGACAGTTTTGGCATCTGATACAGTACTCTTGATAAACCCTAGGATACTCATGGAGACTGTAACAGTACGGACACGCCGTCCAAAACGTAGCCATCTTCTCATTGATTGTTGTTTTCTTCCTCCTCTGATTATTGAGATCTACTTTGGTGAAGATGAGATTCAAATCCCGATCGAATTGAGATTTCTTTGAAGGTGTTGACAGGACTTCCCATGCATCGAGCACGAATTTGAAAGCTTGATCGGCGAATGGGAAACGGTTTTTGTCAGGGTGGAGGAGAAGAGCGAGACGGCGGTATTGCTTCTTGATTAGATCGTTGTCCGCTGAAGCCTCATCTGGATCTTCGATCTGGAGGATTTTGTACCAGTTCTGTTGGTTTTTTACGAGATTCTGTGACGCGGATGAGAGCAAGACATCGACGACGGCGAGTATTTGATCGGTGCCTTCGAGGAGAGGCTCTGTCTCTTGAGCTAAGATTGCAAACTCTTTTGAACCGTTCAGATCTCGCGACTCCAGAAGCTTCTCTGCGATTCCGAGAAGACGTTCGGCTTCTGCTCGGTTACCGTTCATCTTCTTCTTCTTCTTCTTCTTTCTCCTTCGATTTCAAAGCTCCTCTTTTGGCTACGGCGGAGAAAATGGTGGGCAGATCTATTTTTATCGAGAAGACGATGATGAACAAGGCTCTCTCATTGGCTGTGACTGTATGTGAAAAAATGTGACAAACAAAATAAAATAAATTAAATTTGCTGATTTGAATTTAAGATAAACAATTGACTGTATCTCATGGTATTACAATTTACGATTAAGTTGGAACACGAAAAATTTAATAAAAAAAAATACAAAAAAGGCAAAAATTACAAAATTGATTCAGCTAGGTGAGTTGTAAATAAAAATAATAATTATCAGTTATTTATTTATATACATCACATATACATAAATAAAATTGATATATAAAAATTTTTTAGTTTATCTAAAAATGAAAATAAAATAAATAAAAGTATGATTATGTTTTTAAAAATATTATCATTGCTAATTGATTCAAAAAATTATGTTTTTCCAAATATTAAATTTTTTATATAGTTAATTGTATTGGGAAAAATAATCATATTTGATTCAGACATTACAAATAAAACATAATTATTATTTATTTTTGAAAGATTTTTAAAAATAGCACCAATTTAAGTTTTTGTTTCAAAACTAGCCCACTATCTTAATTATTCCTTATAGAGCACAATTTTAATTTTGGGGAAAATTACATAAATAAATAAAAAAAAAAAAAATAAAAGGAAGGGAAAAACACAGCAGTCGTCTATGCATAAAACCTAAAAAACTCCAGTTGAATTAGAGAGGTTCGGAGGAGGAGGGACAGCAAATGAAATCAGTTTGATTTTGAGGAATGATGCAGCAAATAAAATCGGAGATGATGATGCCACCAACTCTTCTCTCTTGTTGTAACGTAAAATCTCGTTTTCCCGTCAAAATACACAAAATACATAATATAAATCACATTTGGTACTAAAAAGTTAAATATAAAATTATATATAATATAAAATGCAAAATAAACACTACATAAGATAAATAATTCGGGTACCCACAGGTATACCCACAAAACTAAAAATCCGTTCGGGTTTAGTCACTAGAACCTAAAACCCATTTGGGTTTTTTCTGGGCAGGCTTTTTTCGAGTTTGGGGTGGGCTGGGTTTTTTTTTAACCCACGACAACATCCCTACTCACAGTCGTCAAGGAATTTTGGAGGAGTCAAGAGACAGCCGCAAGATTTCGCAGCAGATGTACTTCCGAGAAGACCTAATGCCCCTTCTGACAATACGATGAAGAAAGGTCCAAATAAGTTGTCAAGGAATCTGGTTTGGACGTCAAAAGAGTACAAAGCGCCAGAGGGCAATAGGCCACGGAAGAATGATCAAGCCAGTGGGTCAACAAAAAACAAAACCACCAGTTTTAGGCAGAGGATGTTCTGTTTCTGTGTCGTCGAACCAGCCGAGAAAAAACGCTGTGTATGGACCAAGAAGCTCACCTATTTCAGACACCAAAAAGAGTGTATGTTGTAAGTATTGGAAAGCTGGAAACTGCAGGAGGGGTGCGCAGTGCCAGTTCTTACACTCTTTGTCTTCTCGTTTCCCTGGATTAGCCATGGTAGCTTCTCTTGTAGGACACAAGAAGGATATACAAGGGATCGCACTCCCACAGGGTTCAGATCAACTCTTTTCAGTCAGTAGCGATGATACATTGCGGACTTGGGACTGCCATACATACCATCAACCTCCAGGCTGAAGCTAAGGCAGGATCCCTAATCAGTGAAGGCTCATGGGTTTTCCTTGGCTTGCAAAACGCTGTAAAGGCTTTTAATGTTCAAACCAGTAAAGATTTGCATCTTGACGGGGTAGTTGCAGGTTAGGTACATGCAATGACTGTTGCTAATGGAATGCTTTTTGCTGGAACAAGTTCTGGCACTATATCAGTCTGGAAAGCTACTACTGACTCTGATGTGTCTGATCCTTTCAAGTACCTCACATCTCTTGAGAGACATCATAGTGGTGAAGTCACTTGTTTTGTAGTTGGAGGTCAACTATTATACTCTGGTTCTGTCGATAAAACAATAAAGGTGTGGGATCTCGACACCCTGCAATGTGTAATGACACTGAAGCAACATACCAACACTGTCACGTCACTCTTGTGCTGGGACAAGTGTCTGATATCGTCTTCTTTGGATGGGACTGTAAAAGTTTGGGCTTGTTCTGAAAATGGAAGCTTGGAAGTTACTCATACACGCAGACAAGAACAGAGTGTTCTTGCTCTTTGTGGGGTGCACGATGCAGAGGCCAAACCGATCATGTTCTGCTCTTACCAAAATGAAACAGTTGGTATTTACGACCTACCATCTTTTCAAGAAAGAGGAAAGATGTTCTCTACGCACACGATCAGCACACTCACGATTGGTCCTGGAGGATTGCTATTTAGTGGTGACAAGACTGGGAACTTGCGTGTATGGAGCTTAGCTGCTGGCACCAAAGTTTAGTCATTTTCGACAAACGAATTATTATCTCTTTTGTAATATGACTCAAAGATTAAGTACTGTTTGTCAAATTATTTGTAAGAGTGCATAAATTGAAACTTGAGTATAGTGTTTTCTGATTATGAATTCATGATGCTGATATATATATTATTTACAAAGAGTCCATGGACGGAACTTTTAGCTCACAAATAGATTATGGCATTCTTGTTTCATCCATATAAAAAGATAATACACAGTTTATATGTTAACCCAAAGAAATGCTTTCTCAAACTATGCCAAAGAACCTTCATGTTCGCGATATATCTCCTCCGCATGTGCTGTTGTTACGTAAAATTCATTGGCGAGCGAGCTGTGTTTTCGGCCATAGAGAACAGACACAATCACTCCAATCAGCAGCCACACTGATACACGAGCCCATGTCGAAGATCTGTCATGTTAGCAACTCAATAGATTAGAGGAAACAATTGACATAAACACAGATCCACATAAACTTTTGCTCTCTTCTCCCATCTACAAAAACAAATTTTCTCATCCTAAAACTACATGTTTTTTTACATAAACAGTTAAGGTGAAACGGTGTCCTGAAGTTAGATTCATTAATAAATCTAGTTGTAGAAACAAGCACAAAAAAAATGGTAAATTGATGCAGGGTGATGATCTTAGTCGGTGTCTCTGTTTTCCTTCCTTTTCTCTTGCTCTATTTTTATTTCCTTTTCTTTCTTTTGGCAATAAGAGTTGGTGTTTTCCTTTTATTTAATTCTTGACAATAGAAACTTAACAATTCTTAGGTGTTGGTTATTCTCTATATAAGGAACTCGATTCCTTGATTGTAAGGGAGAACTTTTATTGAATTAATATTGAAGAGCTTTTCAACTCTCAAAACCCTTATTGCGGCTAGAACACCACGTTCTCAACGGAATAGGAAGACTTTGACTCTGGGTATTCTAAGACTAAACAAGAATCATTGTGTTATCATAGCTTGTCTACACCAGTTGGTATCAGATTCCAGTGCTTTGATTTCTCAATCAAAGCTCGATCCAGCAAGTTTATTCACCTCAAGATGGCTCCACGCAAGCCTACAACGGAGGATCAGCAAGCTGAGTTTCGTGAGATTTTGGAGAATTTTACGGCTGTTTACACGATGCGTTACAACATGCCGTCGAAAACGCATTGATGACAGTGTTACAAAATCAATCACAGCAAACTCGTGAACCACACTCAGAGGCTGTTTATGAAAACGATGATGAACTTCATGAAAACCTGTTTGCAGCTCCGGTCCGTCAAGACAATGAGCGCCAGCTCCGTCTTCGAAACAATAACAACATCATCAACACGAACGCTACAACACCTCGATGGGAATCTGTTTTAAATTAGATATTCCGGAGTTTTCAGGGAGTCTCAAAGCAGAAGAGTTTCTTGATGGCTTAACATAGTAGAGGAGGTTTTAGACTTTAAAAAGGTTCCTGATGATGTACGTGTTTCGCTGGTAGCTACTAGATTCAAGAGCCGAGCTATGGCATGGTGGACTCAGCTAAAGAATCTCGACGTCGTTCTAACAAAGCAAAAATTGATACATGGGAGAAATTGAAGAAACATATGCGTAAGGGTTTTCTTCCTTATAATTATGAGAGAACCTTGTATAACAAATTGCAGAACCTACGTCAAGGATCACGAACAGTGGAAGAATATGCCACAGACTTCTTTGAGATGGTTGTACGAGCAACGTTACTTGAAACCGAAGACCAGCTTGTTTCTCGATTTATTGGTGGCCTTCGTACACAGCTTCAGTTGCCACTCCAACAATTTAATCCCACATCTGTATCAGAAGCATATCAACGCGCTTTGGCCATGGAAGTTCAATATCGACAAAATTGGGGAACCACTGGTTCACGAAGTCGCTTTCCATCTCAGCCTCAAAGTGAGCCTGCTAGTACGTCACATACGGACTCTTTTTCGACGCGTAATAATACTGTGTCAAAAACAGGGGCTAATGTGGATTCGATCGCTGCATCTCGACAGCCACGTACAGGTGCATTAAGATGTTTTAGTTGTGGAGAGAATGGACATCGACAGACCGCTTGCCCCAATCAAACGCGGCGAGGATTAATTGCTCAAGAAACAGAATTTAGTGACCAGCCTCGTTTTGATGAATATTTGTCAGATTCTAACCAAGAGCATGATGCTGATTTTATAAGTGGAGATACAGGTAATGGATCACAAATATTGGTTCTTCGTCGTAATTGTTTACTACCACGTTCAACAAAAGAATCATGGCTACGGACGTCTCTGTTTCGTTCAACTTGCACAATTAAGGGAAAAATTTGTAAGCTTATCATTGATTCTGGAAGTTGCACTAATGTTATTTCTGAGGAAGCTGTGCGCAAATTAGGAATACAACCAGCCTCACATCCGTCACCATATCAACTTGCTTGGCTCAATAATGGAACAGAACTTTTTGTTGCCAAACAAGCACTAATTTCTTTTTCTGTTGGTGCGTATAAAGATTCTGTGAGCTGTGATGTGTTACCAATGGATGCTTGTCATCTATTGTTGGGCCGCCCATGGCAATATGATCGTGACGTTTGCCATCATGGTAAAGATAACACTTATAGTCTTATGTTTGAAGATCGTAAAATCACTTTGCTGCCTTCTAAAGAAGTACCAGAAGTTTCTCGTTCTTCACCACAAGCGTCTGTGTTGCATACTAATCCAGTGACTCCACATTCTTTATTGATTCTCTCTAAATCTGCTTTTGAGGCTCAAGTGAGAGAGTCTGGTGTGATCTTGGCAGTAGTCGCATCTCTATCGTCAAGTATAACTCCTCTGTCGGCTCCACCTGCTTTTGAAGGACTGTTAGCGACTTTCCAAGATGTCTTCCCAACTGAATTACCAACGAGCTTACCTCCGCTACGGGATATTCAACACCACATCGACCTCGTCCCTAATGCGGTATTACCTAACCGACCCCATTACCGAATGAGCCCACAAGAACATGATGAGTTACGTCACCAAGTGGAGGAGCTGTTAGCCAAAGGACATGTATGTGAAAGCCTAAGTCCCACCGCTGTCCCTGCTTTGCTTATTCCAAAGAAAGACGGTTCTTGGAGGATGTGCGTTGATAGTCGTGCGATCAATAAAATTACGGTACGGTATCGTTTTCCTATTCCACGTTTGGATGATCTTTTGGATCAAATTGGTCGTGCTTCTATATTTACTAAATTGGATCTCAAAAGTGGCTATCATCAAATTCGTATCCGACCTGGTGATGAATGGAAAACTGCTTTTAAAACACGTGAGGGTCTATTTGAGTGGCTGGTTATGCCGTTCGGTTTATCTAACGCACCAAGCACATTTATGCGTGTTATGAATCAAGCTCTTCGACCTTTTATTGGACGATGTGTTGTTGTCTATTTTGATGATATATTGGTATTTAGTGATGACTTGGATAGTCATTTGCAGCATTTAGAGTCTGTGCTTCTTGTGTTACGACGTGAAAAACTTTTTGCAGCCCGTCAAAAGTGTGTCTTTGGATCAGCTCAAGTCTTGTTTTTGGGTTACATTATTTCTGCTGAAGGTTTGGCAGTGGATCCTACTAAGGTTGAGGCTATCAAAACGTGGCCGACTCCAAAATCAATAACGGATGTGCGTAGTTTTCATGGCCTTGCATCCTTCTACCGTCGTTTTGTTCATCATTTTAGTAACATCACCGCACCTCTCACGGACTGCATGAAAGGGTCTTCTTTTGTATGGACTAGTCAAGCTAATGAGGCTTTTGAGACAATTAAAAATAAGCTAACGTCGGCACAGGTTTTGGCTCTTCCAGATTTTTCCATTGTCTTTGAGTTACATTGTGATGCTTGTAAGATGGGTATTGGAGCTGTTTTAAGTCAACAAGGGAGACCGGTCGCATTTTTTAGTGAGAAGATAGCAGGATCTCGCGCTCGTTATAGCACTTATGACGTAGAATTTTACGCTATTGTTCAAGCTGTTAAACATTGGCGTCATTATCTTTTTCACCAAGAGTTTATTCTCTATACGGATCATGATGCGCTAAAGCATTTGGGCAGCCAAGATAATATTTCAGCACGTCATGCTTCCTGGATCGCTTTCTTACAACAGTTCACATTTGTTATTAAGCATCAATCGGTAAAACAAATAAGGTGGCTGATGCTTTGAGTCGACGCAATGCTCTGTTGGCAACTTTACAAGTCTCGGTGTCGGGGCTTTCTGTTTTTGCGGATTTATATCCACATGATGCCTTCTTTGGTCGCATTTGGGCAGATTTGTAAGCCGGTATTGTTTCTGATTTTACGTTACATGATGGTTTTTGTTTCGAGATCGTCGTTTGTGTGTTCCTGATTGCAGCTTAAGACTCAAAATTATTCAAGAATTACATGAAGAAGGACATGTGGGGCGTGATCGTACTCTTCAACTAGTGGTGGATTCTTATTTTTGGCCTTCAATGCGTCGCGATGTTGCTCGATTTGTTGAACGTTGTGTAGTATGCCAACGATCCAAGGGTCATGCCTCTAACAATGGTCTTTACATGCCTCTTCCGATACCAACTCAACCATGGACAGATATTAGCATGGATTTTGTATTAGGCTTACCTCGAACACAGCGCGGGAATGACTCTATTTTTGTGGTGGTTGATAGATTCTCTAAAATGGCACATTTTATTCCTTGCAAAAAGACAACAGATGCAGTTCAAGTGGCTCTTTTGTTTTTCCGTGAGATCTATAGGCTTCATGGACTGCCTTGCTCCATTGTATCAGACAGAGACTCTCGTTTTCTTAGTCACTTTTGGCGTTCACTTTGGCGTATGCTTCGGACTAGCCTTGACATGAGCTCTGCCTATCATCCTCAGTCCGACGGTCAAACGGAAGTTACGAACCGTTCTTTGGGAGATATGCTTCGTTGTCTTGTAGGTGACAACATAAAATCTTGGGATACAGTATTATGCAAAGCGGAATTCGCCCACAACCATGCCGTTAATAGAAGTACTCAGTTTAGCCCATTTCGTGTGGTGTATGGACTTGTGCCACGAGGTCCTGTTGATCTTGGCGTCACACCAGATGTTACTCGGGATCACGGTCAAGCTGTAGACTTTGTGGTTAATCTTTCTTTTATTCATGCGCAGGTTCATGATAATTTGAAGGTTTCGTCGGCAAAATACAAAGCAGAAGCTGATCGACATCGTCGATATTGAATTTAACACAAGAATATCTCAAGAACAATCTCTCTTGGAAACCTTTTATTGCTTTAGAAAAATAACTCAAAAACTAAAGCTTCTTCAAACTCTCTAATCTCTCATAAGTTGTGTCACAACCTTGACACCTCCTTATATAGATAGATAAGTCAACACCAATTCCTAATTCTATTAGGACTAGTCATTTAGATAACTCCTAAACAACCTAGAGCTAATCTTATCTCATAACTTGCTAAGATTAGCCTTATCTCCTTAGTTAACATTACTTGTCCTTCAAGCTTATGCCAACAATCTCCCCCTTAAGCTTGATCTCTTCTTTAGCAATGTCCTTAACACCAACAAGTGCTCTCATCTCCAAAAACTTAATTCTTCCCAAAGCTTTTGTGAGTATATCAGCCTTCTGCTTGCTCCCTGGTACATGCTCCACCTCTACTAAACCATTCTCAACACATTCACGGATGAAATGGTAACGACGATGAATGTGTTTACTTCTACCGTGGAAGACAGGGTTCTTGGTGAGAGCAATAGTAGATTTGTTGTCAATCCTTATGAGTACCTTCTCATTTTCTCGACCTGTTATCTCCCCAAGAAGTTCCTGAAGCCAAATGGCCTGCTTTGCTGCTTCTGTGGCCGCCATGAATTCTGCCTCGCAAGAAGACATCGCCACGGTTTCCTGCTTCTGTGAGCACCACGTGACAGGACAATGATTAAAGTAAAAGATATGACCTGTGGTGCTCTTCCCATCGTCCTCATCGACATTGTGGCTGCTATCACTGAAACCAACCAAACCTGTGTCATCAAACCGTCTACAACTAACTTCACTGTAACCCACTAACTCTGTTTCTTTCGAACGAGTATAGCTTAGTCCAAATGCAAGCGTTCCCCTCAAATACCTAAGTATCTGCTTCAATGCTGCTCCATGAGACACCTTAGGTTCACGCATGTATCGACTCAACACACCAACACAAAAAGAAATATCCGGTCTTGTGTGCAACAGATATCTAAGACAGCCAATATTCCTCCTATATACCCTCTCTTCAACACCTGCTTCTTCTTGTGATTTAGACATTTTTAAGCCAGACTCCATAGGTGTAAGGACCGAGTTGCACTCTCTTAATCCTGCTTCCTCTAATATCTTCTCAGCATATCTCTCTTGTTTCAAAATTATGCCATTGTCATGTTGAACCACTTCAATCCCAAGGTAATAAGTAAGTTTCCCGAGATCACTCATCTCAAATTTTGAAGCCATTCCTGCTTTAAAATCATTGATTACCCTTAAACTCGAGCCAGTGATAAGCAAATCATCAACATAAACTGCCACCAAGAGAAGATGACCTTCTACTAACTTTTGATACAGAGAAGCTTCCTTCGAGCACTTCTCAAACCTTAAGTCTTTCAAGGTCTGATTCAACTTCGCATTCCAAGCCCTTGGTGCCTGTTTTAAACCGTATAGAGCTTTATGTAACTTATATACTTTTTCCTCACTCCCTGCAACCAAGAAACCATCAGGCTGAGAAACGTAGACTTCCTCTCTCAGATCGCCGTGAAGAAAGGCTGTTTTGACATCAAGGTGATGCACCTCCCATCCTCGTGAAGCTGCCAAAGCAATGATCAGACGAATGGTTTCAATACGAGCTACTGGAGCAAAGACTTCATCAAAGTCTATACCAAACCGTTGAACATAACCTTTTGCCACTAAACGCGCCTTGTATTTGTTAATACTACCATCTGAGTTTCTCTTGATCTTGAAGACCCATTTTAAACCAATTGGCTTAGCTCCTGGTGGTAGGTCAACTAGACTCCATGTATTGTTTCTAGCAATTGAAGATAATTCGTCTTGACAAGCATCTCGCCACACCTGCAATTCCTTAGCTTCTTGATAGTCCCATGGTTCTTCATCAAGTGTCAGTAATAGTCGTTCACTCTCTAGTTCTGCTAAGTATACAAATTTCCTTCTTGTTCAGCCAAAATAACATAGTCTTCAAGATACTTTGGTTTTACTGAGACTCTCGAGGATCGTCGAAGTATAGGCTGTGCTTCAATGCTCCGTTGGTGTTTATCATCAGTTTCTGTCACATCTCTCGCAACAGACTCCTCTACTCCTCCATGAGTAACACCTTTGTCCAGCAATGTGACATCTTCGTTATTGCAGATCTCATCTCTTCTTCCCTCAGATACTTCAGTATTCTCTACCTCAATCAAGTCTCTTATCCCATGGTTACCGAATTGTCCAAAAACAATTTTGAACATTCCTGAATTAGTGTCAACTGCATCATTGTTCCATCTCCAGCCAGTATGTTCATCAAACACCACGTCTCGATTGACAACAATCCTCTGTTTTAGTGGATCAAGTAGCCTATAGGCTTTCGAACCAGGTTCAGTACCAAGGTGTACCAAAGCTCGTGATCGATCATCCAGTTTCTTCAAGTGCTGCACTTCCACTTTAGCATAACCAATGCAACCGAACACACGCAAGTGTTCTACATTTGGCTTCTTACCCTTAAAAGCTTCGTAAGGTGTTTGACCAACTAGAGCTTTTGTTGACACACGGTTAATGAGGTAAGTAGCATGTCTCACCGCTTCACCCCACAAGTAGTTAGGAACACTCATGTGTTTTAGGATGCTTCTTGTCATGCCAAGTAGTGTTCTATTTCTTCTTTCCACCACACCATTTTGCTGTGGGGAATAAGGAGCAGTTAGATGTCTTTTATACCCGAAATCTCACAAAAACTGTTGAACTCTCCTGATACGAACTCTCCACCACGGTCTGTCCTAAACGTTTTAATTGCAGTCCCTGACTCTTGCTCAACACTTGCCTTAAACCTTTTAAACCTCTCAAATGCATCACTTTTGTCCTTTAAGAGTAAAGTCCACATATACCTCGAATGATCGTCTATTAAGACAAAAATATATCGATTTCCAGCTGATGTAGCAGGCGAGATAGGCCCGCAGAGGTCTCCATGAACAAGTTCAAGGACTTGTGAGGCTCGATATGTCGTTGTTTTTGGAAAAGTCTTCCTTGATTGTTTTCCTAGTAGACATGAAGAGCACACATCCTTGTTGATCTCAAAATTTGGTAACCCTGTCACCATTCTTTTCTGCATCAATGTCTTCATACCATCATTCCCAATATGTCCGAGTCGAGCATGCCATTTTGAGAGATCACTAGACGTCTTGATCTGTAAGCAACGAGTGATCTCTACTTCCATCACTACTTTATACAGCCGATTTCTTGACCTGCTTGCTCTTACTAGCAATCTTCCATCTTTATCATATAGAGTCAAGTAGTCTTTCCTCATCCTGACATCACACCCCGACTCTGTTGCTTGACCGAGACTAATGATGTTGCTTTTTAGATCCGGTATGTAGTAGACCTCATTAAGAACCTTCTTTTCACCATTATCACAAAGAAACAAAATTGAACCCTTGCCTTTGATGTCAATACGGGAATCATCACCGAACCGTACTTTACCAGTAACATTCTTGTCGAGCTTGGAGAAATAACTCACATGTCCACACATATGATTGCTAGCTCCGTTATCTAGGTACCAAACATTGTCTTCTGCAGAATGTTTCTCGAGGTTGCTTGGTTTTACCTTCTGTTCATTCAAATATACTACTTCATGCATCATCAACTCATCAGCATTGTGAGTGTCATTCTCTTCTTCGTTTTCCTCTGTTTCTTGAAGTTTCAGCAGCCTATCCGGACAATTAGATGCGTAGTGACCGGGCTTGTCACATCTATAACAAATAATCTGTGATTTGTCCTTTTGTTGATAACTAGAACGTCCTCGTCCTCTTCCTCGTCCAAACCTTCCTCCAAATCTTCCACCACTTTGACCTCTTCCTCTGAATCCACCTGTGTTTCCTTGAACGACTGAGTTTCCATGTTGGAATACATTAGCTTCCCTTGATCATTCTCCTGTTGATCTTCTTCGTCGCAAATCCTTTCTTCGTAGGCTTTAAGTCGACCTACTATGTCCTCAAAGCTGGTGGCATTGAGATCAAGTACTTGTTCCAGAGCAGCAATGATATGTATGTATCGTTTCCTTGGTAGGCTTTTAAGGAATTTCTTCACAAGTTTGGGTTCTTCAATCTCTTCTCCTAACGCTGCAGATTTTGTGGAGATTTCCGACAATCTACCAACGAAATCATCAATTTTATCACTCTCCTTCATCTTTAAGCGATCAAAATTGGCCATTAAAGTCTGTAACCGAGCTTCTCGGACTCTGTCTGCACCTACATGTCTTAGTTTGATTGCTTCCCACACAGCTTTTGCGGTATCAAGTTTTCCTACTTGCAGGAGCAGAGCTTCGGGTATGGATTGAAACAAAAGTCCCTTTGCCATGTCGTTTTATCTTGATTCTCGGAGCTTGATTCGATAACTTCCCATACTTTGTGGATTCGCAGTAGTATTTCCATCTTCATGGACCAGACGGTGTAATTTGTGGTGTTTAGCATTGGACATTGGATTGATGAGGAGCCGCTTTCTCGTACTGTATTTGACACAGCAACGATAGCTCCTGTTTCTTTCTCTGTATCGCCCATCTTCGACTCTTTAAAACAGACAAGAGTGTTTTCTCTTGTATACGTATGAAAGAAAACTTTGTTTGAAGATCAGGATTCCTCCCTCAAGTTCTTGATACTGGATAAATTCAATAATTGCTCTGATACCAAAATATTGAATTTAACACAAGAATATCTCAAGAACAATCTCTCTTGGAAACCTTTTATTGCTTTAGAAAAATAACTCAAAAACTAAAGCTTCTTCAAACTCTCTAATCTCTCATAAGTTGTGTCACAACCTTGACACCTCCTTATATAGATAGATAAGTCAACACCAATTCCTAATTCTATTAGGACTAGTCATTTAGATAACTCCTAAACAACCTAGAGCTAATCTTATCTCATAACTTGCTAAGATTAGCCTTATCTCCTTAGTTAACATTACTTGTCCTTCAAGCTTATGCCAACAGTCGAGATGTTCAATTCCGTGTGGGAGAATTTGTGTGGGCAGTCTTAACTCGTGATCGCTTCTCCCCTCGTGAATACAACAAGCTGAAAGCAAGAAAGATTGGACCTTTGGAGGTCTTGGAAAAAATAAACGCAAATGCATATCGTGTCCGTCTTCCTCCGGAGGTTCGTTGTTCAGACGTCTTCAACGTGAAGCATCTCGTTCCAGATTTTCCACCAGAAGAACATGAAGATTCGAGGGCGAATCTTTCTCTACCCCAGGTGACCTGATGCAGGGTGATGATCTTAGTCGGTGTCTCTGTTTTCCTTCCTTTTCTCTTGCTCTATTTTTTATTTCCTTTTTCTTTCTTTTGGCAATAAGAGTTGGTGTTTTCCTTTTATTTAATTCTTGACAATAGAAACTTAACAATTCTTAGGTGTTGGTTATTCTCTATATAAGGAACTCGATTCCTTGATTGTAAGGGAGAACTTTTATTGAATTAATATTGAAGAGCTTTTCAACTCTCAAAACCCTTATTGCGGCTAGAACACCACGTTCTCAACGGAATAGGAAGACTTTGACTCTTGGGTATTCTAAGACTAAACAAGAATCATTGTGTTATCATAGCTTGTCTACACCATAAATGAAGGCGCAAGTGAGTGCAGAGATACTAACCCAAGTTTAACCAAAAGGTACATGTTGATGAGAATGCATATGATCGGCAGGAGGGGAATAAACGGGCACATGTAACCTATTCAAAAAGGAATTTCAAAACAGTTTTTTTTATTACACACAAGACATATATAAGGACTAAAGCTTTATTGTGCAGTACTGATTGTTTACCAAATCAATTATATAGCATTACCTCCAGAATGTCCAAAAGTGTGCCTGGCATCATCCTGATCTATAGAACTCAGAGCAATCAAACCAGCAAGGAGGAGACTTCCACCAATGCCACACAACGAATATCTAAGAAGCCTATTAACCATTTGAAATATTAGGAAAAGAACGAGCTATGATGATATGAAAAACAATAAAATTTTTGAGGAGAAAGACGATCCTTAAAATAGACAATGATGAACTAACTAACCCTGGGAAGCTCACGCTTGATACCGCATAACTTAAAAGGAAGGCCCAATACAGGTGAACACAATGCTCCATCCAGCGACCATCCTTCTATTTTCTTCGCTGACCCCTGCAAAATCATTGACTAATGTGACGTTTGTGCTAAAATATGTATGCTCTCCATAAAAATAGCTGAGCTTCTTGATGTAACTTACAACACCCTAGAACTTCTTGATTCTTGATAACCGGGTAATATATCATGGTTTTTACGGTTTTTAGCCATGATATAAGTGTGCTTTTTGAGTTTTTTGATTTGTTTCTAGGTTGTTTTTGAGTCTTTACAGGTTATTTAGGAATTTGGCACGGATGGAGCAATATGGAACATTTTGGAGCATTTTACCGAAGGAAATCAAGGTGGAGTCTGACCAGAGACCGAGCATCGATCGACACCACACAAAAGAGCATCGATCGACACTCATGTCTACCCGAGAGAACAAGAAATTGGAAGTTTTACAAATTTGCGCAAAGTCTTCTATAATTGCAACATAAGCCCCTGAACGTATTTTAGGGTGTATATATATTGTTTTTGGGTTTTAGATTAGAGAGAGTCATCATCTAGCAGCTTTTGAGAGAAAGACTATTGAGAGCTTTTGGGAGAGATAGATCTGAATTCTTTGTAGAGAGAAATTCTTGAACTCCCTCTTTTACTTTTGATATCTATTCATGTTATTCAGAATTATGATTTGTGCTTTATTTAACATGTCTGAGTAATTTGCTTGTTAGGTTTAGGGTTTTTCATAGGGTCTTTATGATTTATTAGATCTGAAATTTTTAAGGTTCTTAATCTTTTATGATCTTCATCCTTGGTTGTTCCTCACAATAGTTCTTGATTGATCACCTAGAACTGTTATCTTAGGAAAATAAACTAATATGAGAATATAGTTGTTTTCCTGATTAAACCATTGATGAACAGAATTCTTTCTTACAAAGAGATTTGAATTTATGATTTTGTGAACTTATCTAAGCCTGTTCTTAAAGCTGATTTTCAACTTAGAATTTTTACAAAGAGATTTGGATTTTCTGGTTTTAAATCTAGATATTATTTGCAGTGAGAACTAATTTAATTTACCTAAAGTTTAGAGTTCTAGATCTGATCTTTATTGCTTGAACCTTATTTAATTTATCTGATTTAATATTTCATAATTTCCTGAGAAATTCCCTAGGCTTAACTCTTTTGATTTTCTGAATTTACAACACTTTAATTTAAATATTTGCTTTGTTTTTATTTTTAATTCAATTTGTCTTGTTTAGCATAATTTACAAAACTCTATAATCTATTGTGTTTGATCTTGAGTCTCTGTGGATTCGACCCCTAAGTACTGCAGTGATCTCTTAATTTGAGAGAGTAGCTCTAGGGTAAATTTGAGCATATCACCGGGAAATCGACCGACGCATCACTTTTGACAATTAGAGGTTGTTGGCTGCTATTGGAAGTGCCTGCATGACCGGATGACTTCTTTTCACCACATAAGAAGGAAACAGAATCAATCCTCTCTTGAAGAGATGACGGAATAGGTAGCTCATCTGGAGGAACATATCTGAGTATCAACACTGATACCGCCACCATTGTAAATGCCAGAAGAGTCCCAACACTCACCTGCACCATCAGAAGCCCTCAAATACTTAATAACATGGCATATGGTAAAAACGTTTCGTAAACCAGGTATTAGAAAGAATAACAAACTGTCTTACCATCCCTGCAAGCTGCGACACATCCATAAAGAACGATAAGGTTGCAGCACACAACCCAGTTGCCACGGTTGCTTTAACCGGAACCTGTGTGCGTCTATTAACGTCTGAAAAAATAGAAGGTAGCAGGCCATCCCTAGCCATTGCCATCAGAATTCGTGGCTAGAAAATGAAGATAGTCATATTACGTAACAAGCACACACCAATGACTGTCGTGTGTATGTCTAACATTGACTGTTGATATGTGTAGAGAAACATTACCTGAGGGAGAAAGGCACCCATTAAACCTGAGCATAGAGCCATGAAAGCTCCTAAAGTTATTAAGTATCTCCATCAAATTCCCAGATAGAAACGATCAATCTCATAAACATGTCTAAGAGGATGAAACAGACTGTATCTTAAATGATCATATGCTTACACAGCCCATTGCATGTCATGACTAGCGAATGCAGAGGATACCGGAGTGACAGGATCCATGGCATAGTAAGGAATTAAACCAACAATTACAATGGAGACCATCATGTAGAGAGAACAACAGAGCAAGAGAGCAAGACCAATACCAATCGGTAAATCCCGTTGGGGATTTTTCACCTGCATATAGCATTTTCAGTACCTTGTAAGTGCTTGAAAGGGTGCTTAAAAGCAAAGTAATAGAAAGCCTCTAAAGAACATAAACTTGCAAGAAGAGCGTGGCCCCAAAATTTACCTCCTCTGTAGTACTTGCAACCGAATCAAACCCAATAAATGCAAAAAAGACTGTAGCAGAACCAGCAAACATTCCATCCACTCCGAATGGAAAGAACTAGAAAGACAAATGATTAATAATTTTTAACATATCTTAAACTACGATGGCTCAAGTCATTATGAATGCTCATCTTACCCTGTCGGAAGTTCATAACCAGCCCAACCTGTCTTGAAGCCTAGATAACTACCAGCTACTATGACAAATAACAAGACACACACATTGATTGCAGCTACAATTCCCTGAGAAAATGTGCTCTGCATAGGAGATATATACATATATGAGAATACAGTTCGAACCGAGTTGAAATGTATATTATGATGTCGGGAACAAAATCATATAAAGCTTGTACCTCTTTTATTCCCATGCACAAAAGGCCAGTAACAATGAACACAAGTACAGCAGCGCATGGATCAACAACAACATCAAGGCCAGGTATCTGATGACGCGCTAAAATTGCAGGCAAACCATCTTCACCACCAAAAATCAGTGCCTGCAAATATGTTTAATACCCATAAACCTTTAGCGACACACACTTATTGATGCGAAGAGAACATGAATGTGAAGAATCTTCCTTATGTTTTTGTTTTTATTCCATAACTCTAGCTATATAGGAAGAATCCATGAGAGAGGAAACATTGATAGTCCCCACACGATATTCAAGTTATGTAATGTGACTAATGTCCCTTAACTAATAAGTAGAACATATCGAACCAGACAGTTGTGACTTTACACATATTAGGGGTTTTTTTTACAATAGAACGGGTTGAAATGCAAACTGGGAATAAATGAGTTCAAGAGAGTATGAAATTTCTCTTACGCATAAGTCTTCACGTTTGTGGTCCTCAACCATCATTCCAAGTAATTCAGCAACATCCTGAACCCTGTGATTCATGCAACATGCTACCTAAAACTTTGTCCACTTTAAAGATGAATGTGTGCAACTAAACCTCATATGAATTACCTATCATATGAATGTGTGCAACTAAACCTCATATGAATTACCTATCATATGACTCAGCTCTTGTATAGGCTTGGATCACTCAGTTATATATGTCTCAGTGTCGGGCATCATAAAATCTATCAAATCAAGCTATGTAAGAAGCCATTACGCAACAACTAGACCAAACATTTGAAGCAGGAAAAAAAATACAAACCTTGGCCATACTCCATATTTTCAAATGTCGCCTACGCAACCTCGGGAATCCCACATGTAGCCTACACAATGGAAGCAAAGAAAAACCTATTTGATAACAAAAAAAAAAGGCATAAAACCATCTTCATCATCATCAGACAAAGAAGAAGCGTGTGTATAGTATACAATGACAAACCTGCAGACTAAGAAGAAGACAGTTGAAATGAAATGTTGTCGCCATTCTACCAGCTGCGTCCATTTCGTAAGAGATGTCTAAGGCATTAGAATGATCTCCAGCTTTGCAATCTTCTTCAATCATTGTTTCAGGAACCTAGCTCCTTTCTCTGCAATCACACACACCAAACAAAGAAAAGTGTTAATAATCTTTCACTTCAAACACACCCGAGAAGCTACGAGAAAGAGGAAAGTTCCAATTTGGATTATTAAAAAAAAAAAAAAAAAATTGTTAAAAGTCTTATAAAACCATAGCTCAAAGTTCAGTTGTGAGTTTTAAGCTTTCAGCGATGGAGTGACTGACTTGTTAAAGAAATCAGGAAAGTATACATCTCTTTAATTAAGGGCTACAGAGAAGCATTTACCGCGCCTTGTTCGTCGCCGTTAAGCGCGTGAGCAACGACTAAGCCATGGAAAGAACGAGGTCCAGTGCTAAGCCCAGCGGCAATCATGTCATAGATCAGATACACCTCAAGTGTCACGATTTCTAGCTCGTTCCATAAAAGTGAGGCAGAGGCGACGAGGAATTGGGTGGATTGAGGAAGCAGAGAGACATTTTTTATTTTTTTTTTCTTTTTTTCTCTCTCTCACTGGGGAATGGGATAAAGTGATTTTATTCTTTAATTAAAATTCATACTGTAGGTTGTTGTTATAAACGGGACGATGATCATATGCAGATCCCATGAGCAATTGTCTTCCAGATTTTTTATTGGTTTTTATCGAACCAAATTGGATAACCGGACTAAACCAAGCGAGATTTCGTCAATTCTAAAACTGGCTTTGCGATCATGTTCGTTTTATTCTATTACACTAATATTGTGTGACCCTTTCATAATTCCATTTCAACTTAAAATTTTCAAATAGATTATACAGTAGTTGTTACGACTTGTAGATAGATAACCGAACTTAATTATATCGGTTTACATAGACCGGATTTTCAATTGCATAATCTAATAGTTTAATATGTACAAAATAACCCGACATTTATTTCACAAATTATTTTATTATGGCACAAATTCAAATTATAATACTATTTTTTGTTCAAGGCACCGTTTTGTCCGCAGTTCATAATTTCAGTTTATGTCCTAGTAATCTCCATCTATATCATAATTTCAATTTATTTCCTAAAACAAAATTTATTATGTATGATGGGATCATGAAAATTTCAAAATTTATTTCAGTTTGTGTCCTAGTAAACATACAAATAAACATTCTACCAATGTATGATGGGATCATGAAAATTTTTCAATACCACACTAACTGCCAACTGTAGACTTCTACGGAGGTGTTTAGCCAAAGAATGAGAGATGAGGGCTTCACTTGAAAAGTAATTTCAATCAATATTTCGATTTAAGAAAGTATCTCCACGAAGCATAAGAATATTACAATCAACTATGTCCATCAATACAAGAGTAAATAGCTATATTTTATTGTTAGTTGAATAATATCCTATGATTTATCCTATGATTTATCCTATGAGTAATGGAAAGTAATTTGTTTTGTTTCAGGGCTACCAGGAACAAAAAATAATCAAGCAGCAGATGAGCTAATTATATATTATTGTACAAATAATTGGCTAGCGAGTAATATTTGATTCAGCGGAACTTTGGTGAAATACAAAATTTGACAGTTTTTTATCTCGAATAATATTTTTAAAGAAGTTTAGTAATTTATTGAATAAATTAATTATTTAATAGTTTAGATTACAAAATATGCTTTTAAATAAGTATCTATCAAAACTAGTACAAAAATTATTTAAAAAATTCCGGTTTTATAGCTTTCTTAGTTACTTCACTAGTTTTTCCACTATCAAACAAATGCAAGAAAACTAGTTTATTATTTATTATATTATTTAGATTCATTATGGAAATAAATATTATTTGAGATGATTAATCAAAAACTAAAAATGCTTTTTCGAGATGATTGATGAAGCCATATATAAAAATCATATGGAAAACGATTCAATTATACTAGTATAAGTGAGACCATAACCTAACTTATATATTTATTTACAATAATTTGGTTTTAATAAATTAATTTAAACATACTATGTATATATCTGTTAATTAATTATATACTGATAAATGATATATGATTAGAATAATATTAATAAGTGAATAGAAATTGAAAAATAGTTACATAATAATTTCATGTGAATTATTTAGCTTAATATGAATAAAAAATAAAAGCAAAATAGAAAATACGCGATATATCTTATGGATGACAAATTGAAAATAAAACTATACATCTTAATGTTCATAATATAGGAATAATATATATGAAGTACCAATATGATACTAGTACTACATATATATATAATTATAAATTATATATAGTTAATTACAATATAATTTAATTAATATTTAATATAAAATTATAAGATGATGATGATGACGACATCATGCTGTTGAATATGATATATATGTTAATATGATGATGGTGATGTTAATATGAATATGAAAGTATGATGATGATGATTATAGTATGACAATGTTGATGATGATGATAGTTACATGATGGTAGTATGATGATGATGTTGATATGATGATGGTAAGATGATGATGTTGGTATTATGATGATGATGATGATAATATGATGATGTTGATATGATGTTGGTAGAATGATGATGATGATAGTATGATGATGTTGGTATTATGATGATGTCGATAGTATTAGGTTGATAATGAAGAAATAAATAATTGACATATCGATATTTTAAAACTTAACCATTAAGATTTGATAAAAATAAATAATTACAATTAATTAAAATAAGTGTCTTAAAATATGGATATGATTATAAATATGATAGTTACAAAATATTTGTAGAATATGTAAGTTAATAAAATATGTGAAAAATTATAAAAATAAATTTACTGTGAATAAAGAACTGATTTTTGGTTTGAATATAAAAATTTAAAATTACTATAAATATAAATATATGTCAGGACTCAGGAACGCTAATCAAACTGTAATTTTAAATATACATTTTGTTCTCTATTAAAATTAAGTATGTATTCAGCTATTTCTCTATAAATTCTATATATTTTAATTTATTATATAATTAGAGTGAAATTACAAAACAAATTAATAATCATATTATGTGAATTAGTATCATACTATATTAGTACTAGTGATTAGTATCAGAGTATACTAGTACTAGTGATTAGTGAACGATCAAAACAGTCATTAATTAATGAGGGTTTTTAATATATACACCTAGTTAATTAGGATAATCATGATGATACTTACGGGAACTCCAACGATGAGAGGCATATCATTATCCATGATAAATTGATAATAAGGTTGAAAGAGTTACCATTATGGTGGAGGTTCACCGCGCATCCTCGGCGTTTCTCGCCATGTACGCAAATCCTCCAGCCATTTGAATGACTCCCATGTGATGTGCACGGCGATATGGATCATCGTCAACGATCAGCACCGTTAGTTTCTTCTTATATATCATCGACAGGTCCTTCCCAATTTGATCTCCTCTCGATTCTTTTTTCTTTGTCATCGATTTTTCTATTGAAACAACGTTTCTCCACTAAATTTTAAAAGAAACACATACAATATATATATATATATATACACGTGTATGTATAGACATTATTGTATTTTCTTAGGATAGAAAACCTGCATAGATCCATGATGAAACGACGTCAACCATTAAGCATCCAAGAGGTGGTTAATGAGAGGGAGGAGAGTTTCCTTAGATAAGGGTTTTGCCAAGCAATGGTTAAGTCCAGCTTCCATAAAAGCGCCCTACGCTCCTCTTCATGGTCAGCTAGTGAAGTCACGCCAACGATCATTGACGTCACTTTCAGTTCTCTTAGCGTCTTAGTTGCCTAATTAAAACCAACAAAGAACATAAAATAAATTATATCAAAGAGGAAGTTGAATAGTGTAATGATGAGCGAGCCACTTCAATTGTCTATTTGGTAAGCAAGCTAAGATCATTAATTGTACCGAAACACCATTCCTCTCGGGCATTTCGTCGAAAGATGCATTGTATATACTATTCATCTAGACCATACTAAGACTCTATATATATTATTTTTTATTAATTTCGTCCATATTGTTTAGGGTAAAGAAAGTAAAGAAGATATGTTATTTGATGTTTTAGATATATATACGTACGAAATGTAATCAAGTTTAGACTTTCATTTTGTTGGGTTAAAGGTTTTGTTGAACGGCTAATAAGATATCACTACCAAATCCATGCGCTAACATATAAGAGAAATATTCGCAGAGTCTTTTATAAAAGCATAGCAGTCATCCTTAAGCAAATTAAGCATACAAGTTGTTAATCCAGCAAAATCTACTATTCAATGTCAGTCATTCGAATGTATTTACTGACTTTGTTTTGTATCCATCCTGAGTCAAAAGTGTTTCTTTAAAGATTCCTCGCTCCTATTATCCCTTTCAATAGAAGGGAAAAAAGAAGAAGTCACTTTATTCATACTTGTTTTTATATATCCTGTACACACACATGCAGACCACCTACTCGGTCCTTCACCATATAAATACATCTCATATACCTACTTTCTTCCTAACCTTCTTTCTCACTGTTTATTCTGTTCTATGATTCTATCTAACATCAAACATCGTCCAATTCTCACCTTATCCCTCTTTCAAAATGAATATTGCAATCGAATACAACCCTTCAAGCAGGAACTCATCTGACCTTGGAGTCATGTCATGGCCTAAGTAAGTATCAAACATGCACATGCTCTGCTCCTATCACGACTAACCACAAAGATTTTCCCCTTTTCAATTCCTCATAATATTGTTAATAACATGATGATTTTTTTTCTGACAAATAGATGGTCTTGTGAGCCCGGAAAATATGCATTGGTATTTGAAGAAAGAGAGACATGCTATTCGGTGAAGGGAAAGGTGAAGGTGTATCCAAAAGGGTCATCTGAGTTTGTAGAGTTTGGTGCAGGAGACCTTGTGACCATCCCCAAGGGACTTAGCTGCACTTGGGATGTATCATTTTTCATCGACAAACACTACAAGTTCGATCCTCCTACTTCTCCATAATTTTTCCTAATCAAAGTCTAGTTTTGGGTTAGTCTTTCTCACCATGAAGCCTAAAAGATTCTATATTCAGACAATAAATTGTAGAAGAGAAACCAAAAACACAATGCTTAGGATGTATAAAGCCCTGCCTAGATTATATATGTTGTCAGATGTAACTTCTTTGTTTTTCATAGAAAAAACAATTGGCACATGAGTACATTAAATCAAAACACCCGTCACTTCTAACTAGCTTTTTCTTTCAAACTGTTGTTTTGGACGAACATCCTCGTTTGACGGATAGTCATTTCTAATCTCCCTTAGCGTGTCTAGATCATCCCATCCTCCATATCTAGTACCCATTCTGTTAGAATCAACATCTCCTACCATCCATGACTTAGCAGCTTGTATCCTCCTTATCCACACCACTCCTCATGTTTTCTCCTTGCTTAGTTTTCCTTGTTCTCGAACTACCTACACTCCCAGATCTTGAAAATGTATCTCTTCTGCTTCTTTTCATAGGGCATACTAAAGCTTGGCCTGCTCCAGACCTTACTAACCACAATGAGAGACAACAGAGACTGTACTAAAGGAACCGCTGACCCCCGTTTGAATTTGTTCCAAGAAGTAAAGACATGCCAATGTGCAAGCATCCAACTAAAAGTCTTAAATACCTGCATTAAAAACAAACAAACAAACAAATAAAAAACCCCTATATTGGCTAAACAGAGCTAACACCTAAACAACAACATTATGAATTTTAAAGTGAGAAACTTTACTGATTAAATTCTGAAATTTCCCAGAAGAAGAAGCAAATACCTCAAAAACTATAGTCCAGTACTCTTCTTCTTCGTTCATCCAATCATCATAATCGTCATCATCATTATCCAACCACCACGGCTTCTTCTTCTTACGGTTTCCGAACTCGAATCGAGCAAACCGTCACGATACTTGGGCAGAGATCAAAATCGCAGTTCATGGAACAGAATCTGCCTCTGACGACGCAAGAAGAAAGCTGAAGATACGGCAGATTCGCCATATTATTTTACCGTTTACATATTTAGAAGAGCAAAAACTTGAAAACGAAAGGAATAATCAAAATTGGGCAAGTGACTTGTGACACAAGATAAAGGATAATAAGAATTTAAGAAAGATCGGATTTCGTAGGCCCACACCTTTAGAGGCTTTCATTAGTTTGGTGTATATATACAGCAAACCTAAAAAAAAAAAACGATAGCGTTTGTGGTTTCCCTAGTTTAGTAGAGAGGATGTCGAACTATGTGGCGGCGCCTGAATACGCGACAGCTAAAATAGCGGTGTGGTGGGACATGAAGGACTGTCCAATTCCCGTGGGATATGATGCTCGTCGGGTCTGTCCGAGTATAGAAGGGGCGTTCAAGAAACTAGGCTACTCTGGTCCTGTCTCCATCACTGCCTATGGCGACCAAACAAAAACCCCTGATCATGTCCTGCGAGGGCTCTCTTCCACTGGAGTCGCTGTTGCACATGCCAGTTCCGGTTAGTCCATATATATATATATATATATATATATTTTATCGATCTGTGGAATTATATGTAGGGTTTAAATATTTTTCAATTAGTGCTACTGAAACAGCGAGGTCACAATCCTCCTCCGGCTACAATAATGTTCATATCCGATCAGGTATACGGTCGGGTGGAGGATGATGGCGTCTCTTTAGATCTGGCCCGGCTACAACAAGTGACGCTATACAACATCTTTCTGACTTATTCGGTTCGTACTAGAATATCAGTGGAATCAGTGCTGGAATATTCTGAAGAGTGGGGCTGGGATGAACCTAGGCTACTCTGGTCCTGTTTCCATCACTGCCTATGGCGACCTATCACAAATCCCATATCATCTCCTGCGAAGTCTCTCTTCCACTGGAGTCTCTCTTGCACATGCCGTTGACGGTTAGTCCATTTGTATATTCATCTCTGGTAGCTCGACTTTATATATATATCAATAGTGCAATGCTTTCCTTTTCTTGAAACAGAAGTCAGATGCGATAAAATGTATTCCGATTTCTTGCAATGGCGACACCTTAATCCTCCTCCAGCTACATTGATGCTCATATCCGATAATCTGGAATACTTCGTAAAAATTGTTGCCTTGAATCAACAAGATAGCAAATACAACATGTTCCTGGCTTGTTCATATAGGCCTTACAAAATGTTAGCCATGGTCACCTCTGCCGAGTGGCTCTGGGAAAGCTTACTGGCAGCTGTTTATTTGTTCTCCTCTCATCATCTACTACGTAGTACTGTTGAAATCTAATTACGCTGTTTCTGAAGCTGTTTTTTTTTTCCACAGTTTCTGAGACAAGAAGACACGTTCTTCAGAGGTGCACTAGTCAAAGGGGTGAATCTACCGGAATGTTTGATTGCAAAACGTGCCGTTGTGATTGCAAAACGTGCCGTTGTGATTGCAAAAGCTTTGATGATTTCATGAAGCATCTGAAGATGCAACATTTGAACAATAGGATGAACTACTTCAGAAGGACTCAACACTAGTATAAAAATAGAGTATCAAGTTATTCATGTCGGCGTTTATAAAGCTGGAAGATTAGAAGGCTCAAGAAGCTTCTAGAAGATCAAAGGGCTTCATGTTTACAATAGGAATGTAAACATGAAGAAAGAGAGAAATTTCCTAAACATAAAGAAAAAGGAAATTGTCCAATTCCTATTAGGATTAGGATAGGTAGATTCCTAGTTCTATAAATAGGGTGCAAAGGCTGATTGTAAGCTTTAGCACAAACAAGAGAGATTATCTAGCTTCTAAGTTTTAGTCTTTAAGAAAAAGAGAGCTAAGAACTTAGAGAGAGCTTGAGAAAGAGAGAGAGTTTGAGAGAATAGAAAATTGTTTAGAACAAATTTGTAAACAGATTTTCTATTAATCAAAAGGAAGTTTTTTTTTGAGAAACTCTTATTTCATCATACAGATCTATAGTTCTTACACTTTCAGCATCTCTCAACTAATGAACATGCATGGGAAGTAAGCATTCATTCTCTCTCAATACATTGTTTCATTTTTCTAAGCAACAATCTGTTTTTAACTTTTTCTACTCCTTGTCAAGCAGGAGTCTTGTATTCATGAGCGTATTCGATCCAGACTGCGCATGTACCGCCAAGACCGCCGCCTAGCGAGAATGTACCGAAAGTACCGCCTAGAGCAGGCAAGAGAAACGGTTGAGATAGAAAGCATGAAATTGGTTTTTCACACTTGCTGGTTTCCACAGTTTTATGTTTTCACGTTTCCAAAATACTCTTTTGTTTCTTGTAGGTAGAAGATTTTCCAAAGAGCAAACGTTTGAGGAAAGCATTCCGGACTGGTTTTCGTCCTTTTCAGAATCATTTACATCTTACTAGGAGCTCGACATCTTACTAATCGTGGAAGCTCAAAAATCTTATACCTGAAACTTGGTTGTTTCATACCCTCATCTGGCAGAAACGAGTGTCTACCCAACGGCGACATGATCGGCCGGGAGATAATGAATTCGGGTTGAGTTTTCTATTATCCTCGAAACTCTTATTTTTCGTTTCTGTCTTTGTTTCAAGATACTCTCTTTTGAACTATTTATTTCTCGTTTCGCTATATATGTTTGTTTGAAACTGTAGTAATTTATTTACTTTTTATTAAGTTAAATCATACTATTATTTAGTATTTACTAATAATGCCTTCAAGATCAAACTTGTGCCTCATCATTGAACTCCAAGTGCAAGGAGATATATACATTATGATTTCAAAATTTATTAGTTGCATTTTATTTATTTCGTTTTTGCTCTGTTTTACATTACGTGTGAGTTATCCTCAATCAACGGACAGATTCGTTACGCACATATATATACAGTATTCGTAAATTAATACGAGCTTAATTATGTGATTAATTTATAACATCGATAACCAGAAATAAAAGGAGACTCCACGTCCATAGTCCATGCATGAATTCGTATGATATTTTCAATATGCGTTTGTTTTAATAATGTTAAAATGTTACATTTGATTTGATACTTTTTTTGTTTTTATTAAATGTTGAATTCGTTAATAAGTGGACAGAAATTTCACCGTAGCTTTTAGTTTTGATGATAAAACTCATACATATTTTTTTAGAATTATATATGCACACTAGCATAACAAATGGAGTAAAACATAATTGTCGTTTTCCCAAAACATAAATTTGAGAAACAAAAATTGCTAGACCCAATTATGGCTATGATAAACATCTAGATTCTAGAATGGTAGTTTTCATAATCATAATCATAAGTATGGTTTATTGGATTAGGTTTATACAATTTACACACCATAGTGGCTTGCTAATGAAAACCAATGGAAAATAAAATACCACTCTAGTAAAATGCCGATATTATCCACGTTGGTCTGTTCCTCAAATAAGGGTGGATTTGTCATTTAACAAACAGCTGATCACGCACATTTCACTTGTCTTCTTTATTAATTTTTTTTTTTTTCCTAAAGCTTTTTCTAAATACATCAGTTGTGTTGTGTGTGTTCGTTTTTTTTACACAAACCAGAAAAAAAAATCCACTAAGGATTAAGGAAAAAAATAAGGAAAAAATAATAATCAGGAAAATAGTTTTCTCCAGAAATCGAATTCGAGAAACGGGAGTAACAAGTGGTGGTAGCCACAGATGAGTTCATCGTTTTTGTTTTTTTGACCAGATCTGATTTTGATTTCGTCTTTGACGTTTAATAATCCAATCCGCTCTTCTTCTTCTCCGATCGCGATTTCTTGGTTTCGAGAAAGATGTCAGACGCTCTTTCTGCGATTCCGGCCGCTGTTCATCGCAATCTCTCCGATAAACTCTATGAGAAGCGCAAAAATGCTGCCCTTGAGGTTTCTCAATCGCTTCTCTTTTTTTTTTTTTTTTTTTAGGGTTTTTCCTTACTTTGTCTTTCAATTGTTTTCTGAGATGATGATAGTTTCGATTTTTGTTGTTGTGTGTGTAGCTTGAGAATATTGTGAAGAATCTAACTTCTTCGGGTGATCATGACAAGATCTCCAAAGTTATTGAGATGTTGATTAAGGAATTTGCCAAATCCCCTCAAGCTAATCATCGAAAGGTCTCCCCCAATTTGCATTTGCGTTTCTCTACTTAGATCCGATTTTTTCCTTTGTGAAATTGCTTTGATCATTGGGTCTTTTTTTGGTATAATTATAGGGTGGTCTTATTGGCTTAGCTGCTGTTACAGTTGGTTTGTCTACAGAAGCTGCCCAGTATCTTGAGGTATATATATATATATATATATGTATGGAGTGTGAATTGTTCAAGCATATGCACTATAACACATAGTTAATCTATCTGCTCATATTAAGATTTGAAAAGCTATGATTACTCTACTCTTTTTTTTCTATGTATAAATCCATCTATGGTATTTGTCTACTTTCTTTCTTGGATTATAAAAACGTTTTCTAATTTATCTTTTTTCATTCATGACATGTGAAGCACATAGTGCCACCTGTGATTAATTCCTTTTCTGATCAAGATAGCCGAGTTCGGTACTATGCATGTGAAGCTCTATATAACATTGCAAAGGTAAAGATTTTACTTGTAGTATCCATGTTTTTCACTTCATTCTTCTATGTGATTGATACACAGTTGCCTTTTTTTTCTTTCTGGTTTACTACTACAGGTTGTGCGAGGCGATTTCATCATTTTCTTCAATAAGATTTTTGATGCCTTGTGCAAACTCTCAGCAGATTCTGATGCCAATGTCCAAAGTGCTGCTCATCTTTTGGATCGCCTTGTTAAGGTGTGGACAGTTTTTTTTTTCTTACACATGATACTTTTGATTTTAAACACTACGCTGAATTAGAGTTAAAACCTTGTAAAGCAGGATATTGTGACGGAAAGTGATCAGTTCAGGTTTGTCTAGTTAGCTTTTTTTTGGTCTGTGTATTAAAACTATATCTGTCACTATTAACTTTACTTGACGCTTCATTTCTTTTGGATTTGGATTTTTTGCAGTATTGAGGAATTCATACCTCTTTTAAAAGAGCGCATGAACGTTCTAAACCCTTATGTACGGCAATTTCTGGTAGGATGGATCACTGTTCTTGATAGTGTTCCAGACATTGATATGCTTGGGTTTCTGCCTGACTTTCTAGATGGTAATTGCACTTTGCTAACTTCAGCTTGATGTATATTTTGTCTTTTGTGTGACAACTGACGCAACTTGTCATTGAATTTCAGGGTTATTCAATATGTTGAGCGACTCTAGTCATGAAATACGACAACAAGCTGATTCAGCTCTTTCAGAGTTTCTTCAAGAGATAAAAAATTCACCAGTAAGACTTCTGTTGTGGCCTTATTTTTTGGACTAAGAAAAAAAAATCCTGCTAGCAAATTCCTTTTCTCAACTAAATTTCTGGATGTCTATCTTTTCTTGTTAGCTCGTGTACTTTTTAAAGACAGTATTTATGTTTCATTGGTAAATTACTGACTCGAGCGGTGCTACTGTTGAAGTCTGTAGATTATGGTCGCATGGCTGAAATACTGGTGCAGAGGGCTGCTTCTCCTGATGAATTTACTCGATTAACAGCCATCACGTGGGTAAGCAGAAATAAACCATGCTTCTTCTTGGCCTCTTCCAGTTACATATATGGGTACTTTGACTTCTCAGGAGATTCATATACTCAGAATATCTGCTTTTTATTAAATGTCTTTTGTAGATAAACGAGTTTGTAAAACTTGGGGGTGACCAGCTCGTGCGTTATTACGCTGATATTCTTGGGGCTATTTTGCCTTGCATATCTGACAAAGAAGAGAAAATTAGGGTGGTAAGTTTGCTTCTCCTCCGCCCCGGTAATTGAAACTGTAGGTTTTGTATGCAACTTTTCACTTTCTTTGTTTTTTCAATTTTCTTCCCACAAGGTTGCTCGTGAAACCAATGAAGAACTTCGTTCAATTCATGTTGAACCCTCGGATGGTTTTGACGTTGGCGCAATTCTCTCTGTTGCAAGGAGGTTAGTTTTTCTCTATCTTTGTTTTTTCCTTTTGAATGATATAAAATCTCGCCTGTTTTTGTGATTTGTGAGTTTTTCCATCGAGCAGGCAGCTATCAAGTGACTTTGAGGCTACACGAATTGAAGCATTGAATTGGATATCAACACTTTTAAACAAGCATCGTACAGAGGTAAAGAAACTGGTTTTTGTTTGGGCATCATTCTTTTCAAGTTTGCCCCTATTGGTTTGTTGCTATATAACTAAATTGCTAATTTTGTAACAGGTCCTGTGCTTCCTGAATGACATATTTGACACCCTTCTAAAAGCACTATCTGATTCTTCTGACGACGTAAGTTTTATTCCCTGACTGTTTGTTTGATTGGTTGTTGAACTCTGTGATATGTAGGTTTGGTTTTGCCTGGTAATGAACTTATTTGATATTTGAACTATCTGGACTTGAAAATATACTTTAGGTGGTGCTCTTGGTTCTGGAGGTTCATGCTGGTGTAGCAAAAGATCCTCAACACTTCCGCCAGCTCATTGTATTTCTAGTCCACAATTTCCGAGCTGATAATTCTCTTTTGGAAAGGTTAGTTGCATCTAATAATCTGCCTTTAAGTTGCTGGAAAGAACATATTTATTTAGTTGGCCAAAACATTTCTCTTTACAGGCGTGGTGCCCTTATCGTCCGAAGAATGTGTGTACTTTTGGATGCCGAAAGAGTCTACCGAGAGCTCTCAACAATTCTTGAGGGAGAAGATAATCTTGACTTTGCCTCTACCATGGTTCAGGTATTATCTCCTTTTCCTAGATATCTTTAATTAAGGAATGTTTTTAAGGTCAGTACAGTGAGTTGATTGTTTTTGTCTGCGTGGTTTATATTAGCCCTTTGAGAGTTGACTGGGTTTTTCTCACTTTGAGTTATTGATCACTAGACTGCCTTTTTGTTTTATGTTTCAGGCATTGAATTTGATTTTGCTTACTTCCCCGGAGTTATCGAAACTACGAGATCTATTAAAAGGTTCACTCGTCAATCGCGAAGGGAAAGAACTTTTTGTTGCCTTGTATACTTCATGGTGCCATTCACCCATGGCAATTATAAGCCTCTGCTTGTTAGCTCAGGTAAAAAAACAACAAGAAACGTAAAGTTAACACAATATGATTCTGTTGACTATCTGTATTGAATATCGAGGAAATTAAATTATTGACAGGCTTACCAGCATGCGAGTGTGGTGATTCAATCTTTGGTAGAAGAAGACATCAACGTTAAATTTCTAGTACAGCTTGATAAATTGATCCGGCTTCTTGAAACTCCAATCTTTACTTACCTTAGGTTGCAGGTTTGCTTGAATTATCTCAAACAATCCGTTTCCTTTTATGGATTCTTTCGTTGCTACCAAAACCTTTTTTTCTTCTGCAGCTTCTTGAACCAGGAAGGTATACGTGGTTGCTGAAAACACTTTATGGTCTTCTAATGTTACTTCCCCAGGTAAAACGAAAAAGAAAAGAAGGAACAGACTTATTTGGTTTGTTGCAAAATTGCTGTTATTTTTTGAAAATTGTTAATTCCTGTTTTTTTTAATGTATACAGCAAAGTGCGGCATTTAAGATACTTAGAACAAGACTCAAAACTGTGCCAACGTACTCATTCAGTACTGGAAACCAAATAGGCAGAGCAACTTCAGGAGTTCCTTTCTCTCAGTATATGCATCAAAATGAGGACGGTGACGTAGAAGAAGATAATAGCAACAGTTCTCACCAAGGAATCAATTTTGCTGCGCGGCTACAACAGTTTGAGAACGTACAGAATCTGCATCGTGGCCAGGCAAGGACTAGAGTGAACTACTCATATCACACTTCCTCTTCTTCTACATCAAAGGTACAACAACGCAGCACATTTATCTTAAGACTTGGAGTGTTAAATGTTATTAGACATTGGTAGGCTCATGGTGCTTTCAATTGATCTGTTAGGAGGTGAGGAGATCTGAAGAACAACAACAACAGCAGCAGCAACAGCAACAACAACGACCACCACCTTCCTCGACATCATCATCAGTTGCAGACAACAATCGACCTCCATCAAGATCTTCAAGAAAAGGCCCTGGTCAATTACAGCTTTAACCTATCTGGTAATCATAAATAATAAATAATATCCATCCCCGACAATCATCATCATCTTCTTCTTTGTGTGGACACCACCGATCCCTTTTGTCTCTTGTAAAATTGTATATCTCTCTTTTAGTAACCCTTCAAGTTTCCTCGGAACTTGGGGAAAAGCTGCGGTCGCGTGTCCATCCCTCTCTTTCTATCTCTATCTCGATCTCTCTGTCGGGTTTTTTTTTTTATTTGCGAGAGATTCTTTTCAGTCCACCTTATATTTTTTTTTGGGGCTTCGCTTCATGAATTTGTTTCATTGTTTGGAGTCTTTATATCTTACCTTTTGTGGATGTAAGAAAAAGAAGTGATCATGTGGTTTTGTGTTGTTTTTTTTTATAACTGGAAAACCACATGAGGTTGTAGAGGTGACTTATTGGATATCTATGTTGAATGATGCTCCCTTTTCCACAGATTTATGCATTATACAATGTTTGCTCATAAGCTGATTGAACATTTCAAGTGCACATGATAGTGCTCATCGCCGAATTATCAAAATTTACTAGTTTCTAGCGCATTCACTATTACTTGAATGAATAGTATACTAACCGGTAGTACAAAAGAAACAATAAAGATATCAGATATGGTGTACTGGTGGCGACTTTATTGCTGCTAAATACTGTATGATACAGATACTACAAGAAGACTGTTACTTTCATTTATTCTAAGAATACACAACAAGAAGAGAGAGGATCTATCTATACAAAGAGGCTTCAGCAGCAACTAAGTGTTGAGATTCAAAGAGCAATAATCTTCTCGAAATCTGATTCATCTTCAAAATCAGAAACATGATGAGAGTAAGACCATGAAAACGACTTACTACTCCCTCTCCTAATCCTTCTCTGCGAATCACTACCGCTCCTAAACCGCTGCCGAAACACGAAATAACACATACTGGCCAATGTCCCTACCAAGATGGGTGCTCCAAGCAACGTCACCGTAATCGCCATCCATGAATTCCCCTTTCCCACAACGGCAAACGCAATCGCCAAAAATGCTCCGAACGTGCATGCACAAGCTGCCCACATTAGCTTATTCACAACAGACACAACTTTCTTCTGCGCCCGTGTGTCCCATGCAACCAAAGTTATCTGAACCACCACAACCGCTAGCGATATAAACAGCGATGTCGCGTTTAAAAGACAGAAAATGCGGAAACCAGTTCTCCCCGCGATATCGGCTTGTCCCACATGCGACCCCTCCGTGAAGTACTGGCCCGGCAAGTTGAATATCGCCAAGAAGGCTATGGAAGCAAACAGAACCGCCACCACCGTTATCGAGTTAGTCGTGTTCTGAACTGCTTCTCTGTGGAGTTTCCTCAACTCTTTCGCGATCCCAGAGACACGGCGGTTGGTTTTCTCATTCTGCAAAAGCTGCGATTGCACCTCGTGTTTGATATCGCTCACAGCTCGCTTCAATGCCCTAGCCTCATCTTCCCGACCAATGAACCTCCCATGCTTAGCACCAGCTTCTACTAACGCCTCATTGATCTCCAAAGCGGATTCGCTATATTGCAGCTTATCAGCCAAATCCATAGCTGTTTCTTTCTGGCTGTTAATCGCATTCACTTCAATCGCCGTAAAGGTCAGCAATAAGCTCGTTATCTAACAAACAAAACCCAAAGGCATCTATGTAAGTATCATTATATTAGATATTTGAAAGAAGAAAGGAGCAGTGTATTATAATACCTGTGGCCGGGCCTTTCGAGTAGAGATATGCAGAGCAGTGTTCCCTTTACGATCTCTCTCATTCAAAATCGTGTAATCAGCTTGTAAAATCTCTTCAACTACTTCCATGCTTCTCCCCTTAACAGCCATGTGAAGAGCGGTCTGACCTTTCTTATCTTTGACACCAACGATCGCTGCGTCTTTCTCAATGAGAGCTTTCACTATCCTTAGAAGCCCGTACCTTCCCGCTGTGTGCAGAGATGTCTTCCCGTTCTTTCTCACGATCATTGCACAGCTTGGATCAACACCAAGCATAGCATTTACTATTTCTAAGTGATCTTGAACCGCAGCTGCGTAAAGCGGACTCGTATTGGAAGCGTCGCAAATTCTACAGAGCTCTGGCCATAATCTCAGTAGCTCCTTCACAATTCCTGGAGATCATCCATAAGCAGAAGAGCCCAAAAGGGTCAAAGATCACAAACACACAGAGCCAAAGTTTGAAAGCAAAAAAAAAGAGTGAAGATTGCATAAATTGGGTTGAGGGAAATGAGAGAGACATACCCAAGTGACCTTTCTTAGCAGCGACATGAAAAGCGTTCATGTCGGATTTGGATCTGAGCTTAACTGTTTCCAAACTACAAAACCTAATCAAGTAACTGAAAATGTCTTCAAGATTCTCAGCGGCGGCGATATACAAGGCGGTCTCACCGGCGTCGTTTTGCACAGACATAAGCTCAGCGACGGCGGAAGAAGGGGATGACTCATCAACTATTAGCTCGTCGTCGGTTAAATTATCAACTAACTGTTGGAGTTGACTAAGATCTCCTGATCGAACAGAGGCGAAGAAAGCTTGGTGAGTAAGAAACTTCATCTGCTTCATCTCCATCTCTCTCTCTGTAAAAGCTCTCACCTTTCTCTCTCTAAACCCCAAAAAGTTCTCAACTTTACACAGACTCAGTACTCTCTCTCTCTCTCTCTATCTCAAGAAGTCTCAGCCAAAACCCATCAGAAAAAAACAGATTCGATCTCCAAAAAGCTACTATTTTTATTAGTTATGCTTTGCAATGAAATTGGGGATTCATGTGAAACCGTGTTTGAGTTCTTTGCTTTTTTTTTTTGTTTTTTGTTTGATTGCTCTTTACAATATTAAAAAAAAAATTGTTCTTTAAGGTTATATGCTTTTTTTTATTTATGTTGACACTAAAAAGAAAAAGATAATGGGGGAATCTTTCTTTCTCTCCATCAATCAAAACCTGAATGGTCTGTGTCTATTTTTCCCCTTCAATAATTCGTTTTCTCTTTATTTTTAATTATGTATTTTTATTTTTTCTGTTCTTGACGAGACAGCAACATTTTTTGTTATAACAAATTATTTTTTTTGTACTATATTATAGATACCGTATGTGGACCGTTGACAGTTGGAATATTTTAAAAAATTTTGGATATACAGTAGAACCTCTATAAATTAATACTCGATAAATTAATACTCTCTATATATTAATAAATTTCTCCGGTCCCAAATTGGGACTAGTGTAATTTTGGACACTATTCGATAATATAATAAAATAATAATTTTTTGAAACTCTTTTATAAATATATGATCCCATTAATAATATAAATTAATAATTATATAAAATTATCTAAATATATGTATATATCTACACATTTTTATTAGAGTTTATTTTTAATATTTTTATTATATAAAAATCTTTGAGTGCTATTTTCAAAACATGATAATTGTTATTTTCATTATAATTTATTTTATAAAAATATTAGTTATAAAGATTAAATCTTATTTTTAATATTTTTTTACTATATTAGGAAAATTTCTCTATAAATTAATAATTATTAATTTATCGATAAATTAAAACCTCTATAAATTAATAAAATTTCATGGTCCCGACTTTATTAATTTATAGAGGTTTTACTGTATATATCTCAAACGACATGTGATTTTCAATTATGAATATATATATATTATCAATCAAGCTAACACTGAGAACATGATGTAATTTTAAAAAACTAAAAACAGACTATATGATGTATGTGCAGGCCTGCTTTGCACAATGCAGAGAAATACGAGAATAAACTTCAGTCATGTAAGTTATATGGCTTTTTTACTTTACATTTTGCCCCAAAAAAAGTTAACTCTATGACTTACAAGGAATTTTAGCAACTTTATCATCATCAGTAAGAAAAGTTTTAACTGGTGTTTCGTGCAGACGTATTCTTAAAACAAATTTAATACAGTATTGTGCATTTGTGTTCCCCACAAATTTAAAAGTCCCAAAGCCCAAGTACAAACTCAATTATTTTGAGAAAAATGGGTTGATGTAATACAGGGCGTCTATTTTGTTAAAAGCCATGTTTGTCATGGGCTTGAAAGCCCATTATAATTATCAAAGTAAACTCTTTGTCTTCTTCTTCTTTTGTGTTTGCATATGAATGAATGGGATGCTTCACGTTGACGTCAAACAACCCACCGTCAACGGAACCACCACCGACCCAACTGACCGGCATCACCGTCAGTTTAACAGTTTCATATAAGTCTTAATTCATTGTACTGATAGTTTCAGAAAATTTACTAATAAAAAGAATTACATATATTATGGTTTATGTTAGAAATCTAGAATAACTCTTAATTATGCTAAGAATTTAAACTGATTTAAAGGACAAAGAAATAGAATAAAATAAAGTTACATTGTAGAAAAGGATCAGGCCGCAAGTGAGCCACGTCGAAAGATAGTGACTGTAATTTTTGGATTTTATCCACAAAACAACCAATTATAAAAGAGAAAACAAACAAAATTCGATTAATTTAAATTATCATATTGTGGAAAAATTTATGTGTTCTAGAAAAAAAGAAACATGTAAACAATGACTTCATCATTACATTTAATAGAAGTAAACTTTGAAAAGGATATGCCCTTCAAAGTCTTCGAAATCCTACTTGGATCCAATACATACAAACCTTTTTTTAAGTACACAGTTTTGTATTTTTCCTACAAATCATTTACAATTTTTTGTTAAAAACATTGTGGATAAATAAAACTGCATTTGTCAAATTATTAATTCATTCACATTGGTATATATATATATTACTACTTGGGTATAATAACATGTAGTCATTATTACATATATTATTTTTACCATCTCATCAGCTCATCCATGTAACATTGTGTTGATACAATAAGAACATCATGTAGTGAAATCATCAAGAACATAGAAATTATTATTCAAAATATAGAGTATTGAGGGAGCTAAAAATACATACTGAGTTCGCCCTAATTTCTCTCTCGGACACTATAATCGAGGTGTCTCCCTCATCACCACTTTCCGACATCGGTAAAGCTTCAGCTCGCCGGCGTCGGGATCTCTCAATCTCTCTGTTACTACTTCTTCTAACCCTTTAGCTTCACCCTGCTTTCTTTTTTTTCCTTTTTGTTTTCTTCTTTTGTGTCCCAACCAAAACCCTACAACTACCCTAGATCTAGACGAAGGCTTGTCCTTGTGCCACTACAGCAGGATCTGGAGTTCGGCGAACTCCATCCTCACCTATTCTCGCCAGCCTTACCGTCGACGGTCCCAAAGTCCTTGTATTTCTATCTCCCCCGATCCGGATTGTGCTTCACAACGGAAGCTTCCTCTTCCTCCACGGCTCCCGAGTTGATGTTTGGCGAGGAATCTTCCAGAGATGCGACTTATCTCCGATTTTGGACTCCCGTCTCTAAGATCTATCACACTACGAGCTTGGTAGACCCATGTCAACTCCCCTGGCCATCCCCAAAGTCTATTGGATCTCTGCAGATGAGCTCAGGACTTGAATTTGGATTGCTAACATCCCAAACGGTCCTACCCATCCTCCAAAATCCCAGGTCTACTCTTTCTATCCCTATGTTATCTAGTAAATATTTCTTAGGTTCTTTGGTTAAACTCGGTGTCCGAAGACTGCATCTGAGAATCCATTTACCTAGAATAATTTGTAGTAACATAGTGTATGGAAAATCTATGGTCTTTGCTCAAGCTGTGAATTTGATTGTTAACTGGAAGAACCACAATCCGTTTATCTCCATGCTAACTAGCGTTCCTAGTTCTCAACAACATCCCATCAACCGCACCATTTTGGTGTTAGTAACAACCCCCCCAGACCAAGCCTAAATCACATCTACCATTGTCAAACCGGCTACATGCTTTGTGTGGTGTTCTTAATCTCCTTGTTAAAGGGCACCAAGTGAGAGAGAACCCACTGTATTGTTACGGTTTGATTGTTATCCTTGGCTATTCATGGCTCTAGTTTCACTTGTATGGTCTGCTGTTAAAATCTTGAAGTTTTATGGTCTTATGCCCTGTTATTCAACTCTTGCATCCGACGACTTCAAGCAAACTTTCTTCAGCACCATCTAAATCACTCGGATTGTTTACTATCGAAGCTATTCCTGGTGCTACCAGTTTGTTCCTGACCCTCCGCTTTGGATGTTAAAGCACTCTACCCTTGACCATCAAACCTTGGTCTACCGAACCCTTGCCAATGTGGTGCTCTTGTTAGTGCCCCTCGCTCTGGTGAGTCTATTGGCTATGGCTTTGTTCTTAATGTCACAATGTCTCTCGACCGTGATTATCTTGTCATCCACCGAACTTCTCGAGGATGATCAATCGAGCTACCGTGATTTCTCATGTTCCAAGCCGCTTCTTAGTGACTGTGTCATAGCTCTCATGGAGTCTATCTTGATGTTACCTATCTACTCCTTTATGACATTAGGAAATACCCATTTTTATATCTTTGTTTCAGTTTAAACTTTGAGATCTTTGCATCTTTTCCTTTGTATTTGTTTTGATTTGAATGAATGATAACATCTATTTGTTATAAAAAAAACGTATTCAAAATATAGATCTCATTATGTGTTATTTTTCATTCGCATGCAGGTGTTAAAGTTTACATGCACTGAGGGTCCTTAGTTAAACCTGGCGTCAATCAGTTTTATTATTAGTCCATACACTCGTATAAATTTGACTCTAACCATTGTTTATTTACTCTAATGTAATCTATAACAATGCCAATATATATAAATGTTGGGTTTGGTTGATCCAACAAAATTGCCCCCACCTCTGTCTACGGAGAACCCATCAGGTCACATGGAGGTGTACTAATTGAATCGCAATTTAATATTTATATAAACAAAAGTATTTAATTAAATTATTGTATAATCATTATAAGTGTTGGAAGATTACCATACATTCGAAATAAACATGTCCATAATTAGACAGAAAAAAAAAACCTAATAATGTATAATTCATATTTTCAGACAAAATACTCTTTTAAACCAGTGGTTGTTTCTTGAGGCAATATACAATCCAACTACTGTACATTTATTAAAGCATCGATTGGTTGACAACAACAAAAAATACAGCGATTGGTTGGAATTTGGAAAAGAATTATAGAGTAACGTCAAAAAAAAAAAAAAAAAAAAGTCTTAAACTGTCCACAAAAATCTATACTACGGGTTTTTTTTTTTTTTTTTGGGTGCAAAACAACTATACTAGGCTAACCGTCTACAATTCGTAGAATTTTTCCAAATATAATTGATAGGACTAACGAATTATTATAGCTTGGAACCATGATGGGTTAAGAAATATTGATCGGACTTAACAGTAGACGATCCAACATAAACAACCACGATTTAAGGCCTATAAGCTTATACGAGCAATCGAAGCAGTTCTCAACAAGGAGTGAAAACTCCATCTGTATATAACGAGGATCCATAACAATGATTTATTATCTTACACAGTTTCCTTTGCAAATCATTTTTATATATTTATATATAGATTTTTGATAAAACTGATATATGGTAGCAATGTACAATTTTGTTTTGGACCACAGTTGTTGGATTGGTCCTCGTTTCAATCATAGATAGTAGTAGCTAGCCTAGTGTAGTATATAAGTTCTAAATTGTTAGACAACGTTTCTGATCTACATATTCTGTGGACTATTATGGAACCTTATTTGGAATATTCTGGTTTCAAAAGAAAAAATCCTTTAAAATGTTATTAAACAGTAGTTTTTTTTAATTAATTAAAAAAAAAATCGAAAGAAAAGAAAACGATATAGTATTTTTAAGTACTCCAAACAAAACCTACTTTATTAACAAGACATAATATCATATAAAATTTTTGCATGAAAAAAAAAAACTATATATATGAAGAGAGAGTTGATAACTTGCATAATACTGTATGTATTATTAGAGAGGGAAAAAGAGAGCATGTGGTGTCCGACCATTTCAACTCTCACGACTTGCTCGGGTCTTCCTCTGATGCCGACATCTTCTTTCTTTTTTTATTTCTTTCTTTTCTTAAATTATAGACTGTGGGTTCTACAATACTATTAATATATCTCACCAATATTTTTTAGCTTAACAATAAAATAAAATAAAAAAACTTGAAACCTAAATTTAAACTTAAGTCTCAAATCTACAGCTGATCGATGCCATAAATTTGTAGTGGTTAAGAAAAAATAAAACCAGTAACTTAAAGATAGATTTCGTCCAACCCAAAGAATGGTTATTTTAAAATCAATTTAAACCCTTTTGTAACCAATTTTCTACGTTTTGGTTTCAGGTCATGCGTATATTTAACTGTTTAAATATAGACATTTACACTCAACGTCGTTTTCAGATTTTGTTTTTTCATAATGGGAACATAATAAATTATGGGGTTAGGTTTAGGTTTTGTGAGCATATAATATTATATATTTCTCTTACATTTTAGAAGATTTCCATTCTTCTTCTCTCAGTGATCTAGCTACTTCTCAACATTTGTTTAAATCGAGATGTTTGTGAAACAGCTAAAATTCAAATTAAATTCTAGAAAGTTTCTTTTCTTTTCTTTGTTCTAGATTCTCTTACATAACAGTATCTGCAAATTAATGTTCTAAATATTATTATTGCTCGATATCTTCTATATATGTTTAACGTGAAAATATAGTAGACATTCTAGAAAAAAAAATAGAAAAAGAATTTCAAAAGAAAATTGACTTAAAATGTCAATTTGATGGACTTTTTTAATATACATTTCTACGTAGATTGGTGCAAAATGATGATTTTTCAGATGGATTCGTAGAAAACTTTCCATATTTTTTATGTAGATTCTGGAAGAAATACTTGAAAGGGAAAAGTCTTAAACAGATCATAAAATAAAATTTAGTTTTTTTAGAGACTACAATAATATTTCTAGAAGAAAAAAGAAGTTATTGTCGATTTAAGAAACGAATACATAATATATACCACCCGGATTCATATATATAACTTTTTACGTAAGGAGTATATCAAATATTCTAAAGATTATTATTGCTTTATATGGTATAATATATTTTTATGAACTTCTATGTTTAAAATATTCAATGAGTTTTAAAAATATACAGTACATCTCTGGCTATATTGTTGCATAAAAACAAAATGATGACTGATGAGTGTTCTAATTAATATCTATATGTGTTAAAAAAAAACATATGAGAATTAATCAGTTATAAAAAGATATATATCAACGGTTTTTTTCCATAAAAGATAATATAGTAGACATTTGAAAAATTGGTGTCAAAATTACTAGAATGAAAACTGAAAAGTAAAGATATGATACAGCAAAATGAATACTTAAAAACTTAAAAATATGAAATTAAAATGATAGGGTTGGGTTTCTTGGTTGGACTACATCATATTAGTCGGGTTCGTCTGTTATACCGGAATTTTTTGTTGATTTGGTTATTGCGAAACACAACCACGGAGAGAGGGTCCGAGTTCGCCCTAGCCGCTTCCTCTCTGGCACAACCACCGAGGTTCCTTCCCCCGGCGGCGTCGACTCCGGTCGGCGTTGCTGGGCTTTGGTTTCGTCATCCTTTCTCTCCTCTATCTGCTAAGTTCACTCATGTCCTCTTTTATTCACACCGGAGATCTCGCGAGACCAAAGATTTCAACTCCGGTTTTGTTTCGTTTTGTTCTTCTCACCTTCGCTCCTCCGTCTCCCTCTCCCGGTAAGGATGCTCGCCTGAGTACCAAGCTGTCTGAGTCCACCCCTCAACCCCCTGAATGCCCTGGTACCCTTGGAGATTATCTCTCGATCTGGCCTCTTCCACAGTCAACCTTAACATCTCGCCGTTCCTCGGATTTATATCCTCTCTCCAAGTGTTTTGCTTGGCTGCAGTTGGACGGGAGCTCTGTGTTGACGCCGGAGCCATTGAAGATCCTGACAAAGAATCCCAAAACCACGGCTTGCTCTGTTCCAACTTTGTTCTCTCTTTGGCCCAGGTTTGCTCCCAATCTTATCTAGAAACCCTGGTAGATAGTCTACTTCGTCTAGACTATGTTTCATCCCTGCAGTGGAACTTACTCACACCCGCTTATAGCTGCGTCATATCAAGTTCAAACTGTTTAGTACTGATGCATTCTGCTTGGTCAAGACGAGGTTCCCTCGATAGTAGAATATTGGTTTCTTACAATTTGCTTGAGTACCCTTTGTGTCGAGTTCAGTGTGATTCCAGGCTTGATCTAAACTCTGCTCTTTCCCACACTAGTCAAAGCTTGGTTTGCTTAGTTGTATCACTAGTTCGAAGACTGCTTCTGATCCCTAAGTCAACTATGCTGCTAGAATGGTATAAGAGCCCTCTGAAATCCGCCTTTATTGAATCTACTAGGGATGTTCTCTCTGATGGAAACAGGTTGGTGAAGCTTGGCATTATGATTCCACCTCTACAGAGTTGGGGTTACCGAGCCTTCACCAGCCTCCTATCTCCACCTCGCCTGTGTACAAAGATCTCAAAACCGCATATCACTTACTTTATGAAGCCCTCTCATAGCAGCTTGAAGATCAGTGGCATTTTGATCCCTACTCCTTGGAGCAGTGGTTACCACAAACTCTTTAAGCTCTTCTCACTCACCCTTGGACCTGCAACTACTATAGTAGCAATCGGCCCTCAGAGCTCCAACCTTGCTCGACCTCCCATCAAAGCTCTACCTAGAGTAGCTTCCCTCATTACGGTGAGAAAGTCAGCTTTGAACCTTTTAACGCCAAATAGTCTTCGAATCAAGACAATGGCCAACCTTTTCTCCTTGGATCTGCTCAAGGAGTACACATCGATCTGTCTTGATCTCACAGATTCCATTCTGCTCCTTAGCATGTGGATCATAGCTCTCAAGCTCTTGCTATCGATTGTCCCTATCTTTCTATGCTTACTTGTTGTTTTATGCTTTGGGCAAGTTTTCCTTATGTTGTACCCTAAAAACTTTTCTACCTTATGTTACTTTCTATATTAATGGAATGGTAATATCTGTATGATAAAAAAAAAAAAAAAGGTTATTGCGAAACAATTTGAATTTCACATCTTTTTAGTTCGGTGTGAAGATTCGGATCACCTAAAGTTAGAAAAACAATAAACTAAAATAATAAATAAATTAGATTACCATTTATTATTGATCTATGATCCCATGATACCCTCGTGGTCGTGTCCATTTCCTAATTTCTCGGGAAATATTTTCATATCCATAATTTCAGCCAATGATTTCTAAATAATTTAACAATATATATTTTGCTATTCCAATAAACAAATGTGTTTCGTAACAAAGTCGCGTGGAATCCAAATATAGTAGGGCATATGGAAAATGAGAATGATTATTGATCTTTTTATTAAAAAAAAAAAAGAAAAAAAAATCAAATGATCATTGATTAAGTTTAATGATTGTTAAGACTCTTTCCTGTCCAAGTAATTTGTAAGCTGAGTGTCTTATATGTCTTTGTGGTTGAGAGAGAAACATATTGTGCGGCGGTATCTCTTATCTCTGACCAATTCTATTTCATCGCTTATTCCATTTATTTGTTGTTGTCATAGTTTTATCCAGAGAAGTAGCTTCGAATTTGATCATGTTTTCATATTTTCTAGATAACACAATTATAATCAGCAACCAAAAGTATTTCGGCGTGGGTTTTGGATTGTCATATTAGAATTTTCCTATAGCGTTAAAGTTTTGAATAGTAAAACACTTTTTAGATATCCATCACCAAGTGGGGCTCTTTTACTTGCCTTTCGTATAGTTAAACTTATTTATATAGCAATAATCAAAATTAAATCGTTAGAGATTGTCATATAAATGAATAATCTCAATAAACATTATTGAAACTTGATCAAATGTGACCAAATTGGATTATTATGAAAACACAAGAACCATGATATGCATGCGTTATTAAGAGTCATTAATCATGTGTGGTGGTGAAAAAAAATCCTTTTTGGGGAACTAAAGGGAAAAGATTCTAAATCGGTGGCTAAAACTTAAATACCGATGGTTGAAGCATTAAAACAATTCATATCTACGTACCACACATTTGCAGGAACATTTCATATTCGATATTAAAAGTCTAACTTATATTAATAGTTTTATCCAGTGAGTATTCATTGAACCTTTATGGTGCATTTAGCTTATATGTCCATGTTACTACCTACTCAATCCTCAAGATTTTTTATTTTCGTCTTTTTTTTCTTTTTCTACAATCTTGTTTGATACTTGGACTTGTAAAATCATCAGCTAAGTAGGAACATTATAAATTGACTTCTCTATTATACAAGAAATGTCGTTTCGATGTATTAATATTGCAATAATGAAGTTAATTCGTTTAGGCTATAGTTTAAGTGAGCTAAATAAAGGCATTAGGCATAGGTATGTCCTATTTTTGTGCCGTATTGTCTGTTTCATGCATGGGACTATATAAAACATATCAAATTCGACCCATGAGGTTGGTATATAATAAGGAGCAAAAGTATGAATCTTCTCGAGTTTAAGAAACCGGTCCAAACCACGCATTATGCCAATAGCAGCATTATATTGAATATAAGGGATCGGATTACTTGTAAAATATATGTAACGACATGCATCACTCAGGTAAGAAAATAAAACGTTACATCGAACATACATATCAAACGTAGACGCGTCCACTAACCGCGATTCAAACACGTACGCATTTGATCGAGCACATAGGATAGGAGCTTCGACGATATCGACGCACGTGACCATGTCTCTTCCAAAGTCAACATAAACGTACCGCATAAGGATTGAGACTATTGCGGTTTTACTACTTTCCATAATTTTAAATTTTTACGTGTTTCATTGGTAACCTAATGGCTAAATTAAAAATGTCTCTCGTTATTAACCAATTAAACCTACAAACCGAGACCACGAAACGACAGAGAAACCCCTTAGACACTTCGACAGGGACAAGGTCCAATTATTAATTACTTTGAATTATTGGCTTATATGCCTTAGTTATGATTCTCTTAATTAATTACTTCTTAATTTTGTTGACCTACCAATATTTTTACAAATTTATATAACCGGGCGTTTAATGTTGAAATCTACACTAGCTATAGTTTTTAGTATTATTTTGCGACTATATATTACTACCATGTAAATTTTGCAAGTACCAAAAAAGGTTTGAAAATATCGGGTCTTTGGCTACAACTTCTAAAACCATGAGTACTTTACCAAACCTCGATCTGTAATTACATTGTATAATCTTTCGAATATAAAATATCTCAACTCGTAGCATTATTTTATGGAGTATTAAATATTGTTAAAATGTAAATGATGCACGCAAATATGTCGTTAAGTTATACAGTATGATACAAAAAAAAATTGCCCCACACTTGCAATATGAAGTGTTTTTACTTATAATCCAAAAGTTTGGTTGGTTTAGTTTGTCCTCATTTAATATCTAACACTTGTTGTTCGGGCCTACTTTCACTACGTATACTGAAATCTACAAATTTATACTATGAAAAATTGTTATTTATACGACGAACTTTAAAGTTTAAACATTATCATGTTTGGATTTTTTCTTGGAAAATAGAAAAAAAAAAAAAACATTAATTTTAACTACATTTTATGAATATATATTTACAAATGTAATATCTGAAACAAAAAATTTAGGCCGTGCAACAGCACGAGTTATTACCTAGTTATTAAAGTATTAATTGGATAAAAGGAACGAACATATGTCAAACAATAAAAACATAAATGAACTAAAAATGGAAATGATAAAGAAGGGATAAGTCTTATATAATTAAGAAATGAGATAAATTTTTAGACTTTTTAAAGATATGTTATGGTACTTAATATTTTCTAAAAAATACCAACATTAGCTTAAGCTTCTCGACCAATGATGAAAATTCCAATAAAAGAAATAAAAATATTATTCACATTTGTTTTTTTTTTTTTTCTTAAAGGAAAAAAAGGAGCGGCCGTTTTTTTTATATAAAGAAGATAAGCAACTGGAGGTTGAAACAACGCTTTTTGTCTCATCTCATATCTCTTCTTCTTCTTCTTCTTCTCCATCTCTCTCTCTCTCTCTCTCTCTCTCTCTCTCTCAAATCTTTTCAGGCGTAACGAATCGAATCATAAACACTTAAAAAGCAGAAACAAAAACTAAACCGACCATAGAGATTCGAAGGGTTCTTCTTAGTTTCGACAGATTCTTACCCGTTTTAGTTGTTACACTGATATCTTTCCTTTTTGTTTTTTTTTTTATAAAACATCCTCCTTCCTTCTTTAGTATTCTGGACAAAACAAGATATTTAGGGTTCTTTCAAAATCTTTGCTAAAGAAAAATGGGTGTTGAGAAAATGGTGTGTTTGGCTTCTCGCACTGGTCGTCAGTTTCAGAGATACAACAAAGGTCGTCGTCAAGTCGTTGGGTATGTTCGTTCATCTTTACACATAGATCTCTGCTTTTACCCAAAAAAGGTTAAAGTTTCTTGGTTTCTGAAACGGAAGTTTTTTTTTTTTTTTTGTGGGCATTTGCAGATGTGTTCCGTATAGATTCAAGCTATCTAACGATGGTAAAATTAGTGACGAAGTAGAAGTTCTTGTCATCTCTTCGCAAAAAGGTCACGCCTTGATGTTTCCTAAGGTATAATATAAAAAACAAACAAACAAAAAAAAAGTTTGGATTTTTATGTTAACCCAAAGACAAGATTTGTCATTTAGAGGTTGTATAATTAATTGTAAATTTTGAATAAATTTATAGGGTGGTTGGGAGCTTGATGAATCTGTAGAAGAAGCTGCTTCAAGAGAATGTCGTGAAGAAGCTGGTGTTCTTGGCAACATTGAGGTATTTTTTAAAAAAATTAAAACGTTTTTGTTTTTTCTTGTTTTGTTTAATATTTGTTGTTTTGTTTTGTTCTTAATTTTGTTTTTGAATATTGGCAGCATCAACTTGGAAAATGGGATTTTTTAAGCAAAAGCAGAGGAACATACTATGAAGGACTAATGTTCCCTATGCTTGTTACAGAACAACTTGAGCTTTGGCCTGAACAACATCTTAGGCAACGAATCTGGGTCAGTAAACTAATCTTTGTTTTGTTTTGATATTTTCGAAACATATCTTAGGAGCTTTTGTACTGATTAGTGTGATTTTTTCCGGGGATTACAGATGAATGTAACTGAAGCAAGAGAAGCTTGTAGAGATTGGTGGATGAAAGAAGCATTAGATGTTTTGGTTGAGAGACTCTCATCACCAATGAATCAACCAAAGGAAGAGAAGACTATCTCTATCTCTATTGAGACAATGTGCTGATGAAAAGTCATCCATGATTGCTAAAATTGCTGATTTGTGATGGGGAGTTTTATATAAAACTAATGGATCCTCTGTAGGTATAAAATAGATGAGTCTCAACTAGTTATTGAGACAGCTAAAAATCGATTCGAAAATCAGATACAGAGCAGGAAAAAAAAAAAAAGAGATGGTAGAGTTTTTTCTAGGTTATGGTCCTCTGGAGCAAGTTTTAACATCATTGTGATTTTAAGAAGTCTTGTGTGTTTGTGTTTATAATGTTTCTGCAAGAACTTCTTAAGGGTTTGATTAAGTTAAGTAAGAGGGAAGAAGAAGATTAATAAACTTAGAGTGCAAGCAAAAAACTGTACAATTGTGTTTCCCTCTTGTTTAGGTTTCCTCTATCTCTCTCTCTCTTTCTTGAATTGGCAATGGAGACATATTGGTTTCAACTTTCATGATGATGCTCTTTGTGATTATAAAATTATGCAAGTAGGTGATACGTGTCGTGATGTGATTGATTGCTAGAAAGAAACAAAGCAGGAATAAGTTACTCCAACCATATGCTAATATTACTATATGAAAAGCAAAATTGTCCTTTTCAAAAATTTATTATGAAAATATATAAAAATAATGTTGATGAGTCATCATCATCATTATCAAAATTGGCTTTATCTTTTTGGAAAATTTTGGTTCACATTGTGAGTAAACTTGTTCTTTTCCCCAACTACCTATTCATTGCCACCAACCAACATCTTAGTTCTTAGGCATGAAGTTAGATGACAATACATAAATTATTGTTAGCATAACAAGGTCGTTTGCATGCTGTAATAAAAAGACAATATTTGGTAGTCTGCTATGTCGGTTTTACTACTATTAGTTTCAGAAAAATGTGGAAAGTTAATTATTTGTGGAAGCCTCTTTGATCTAGTGATTGACAAAGAGTTTCTATCAATTATTCATGCTTAAAATTTTTAAATATACTGATGAATTTGTACATTTATCTGTGTTTCTGTTCGTTAAAGATTTTTTAAGATGCCATTAATAGTATATTTGTTTACATATTTGCGTTGAATTCATCAATTTCATATCGGACATTGTATAATTGTATTTGAATAAAAAGTTTGAGCTGAACCATGTAGGCCTAGTGACATGCATGTCGTGAGTCCGTGATCAGCTCCATTTGGTTGAGGCCCGTAATTTGAATTTTGGGCTATATTGATTCCTTTGTAGCATTTGATTATCTGATTCTCAATCTGATTGCCGATCGTTTGTAGAACCTTCTTAAAAATGGAGTTTAATACTAATTATGTTTTGTTGGGCACTAGCTAATTTTAAGTAGTAGATTTAATCGACCAAAAAAAGTTAGATACTCTCTTTATGTGTTTAACTCCCAAGTCTTCCAATATGAGCGTTATAATTTTGACGTTTTTTCTTATTGCAATCAATATTGCACTTGCACCACCACTAACCACTTGAAAGAAAAGAAATGTAACCAGATCATTCTGGAAAGAGCATGTCGAGTAGAGATTTTCTAGGAAAAAGTCGCCTTTTCTCCTAGGTGTGATAATCAAGGAACCATTATCGCTTCTCTTCTCTCCTCCTAGAACTTAAGCTCCTAGGATTCCCTTCTGATGCCTTAAGCCCCGCTTTAAACCTCCAACCACCATCCCTCCTTTCGTCGGAGATGTTTGAGCCCCTGAATCCGACATCTGCTCAACCCGGCCGCCGCATGAACTGTTCTCTACACCCGCTTGCGAAACTAGGTTTCCCATTGTTGGACCCAACAATTCTCGGCCCGTTAAGGTTTTGGAGCCCATTACCAAAAGATGTCTTAAACGATCCTCCTCTGCTTTTATCCAGGTTTGATTGGAGTTCAAATCCTTTCCATCCTAGTCAATTTGTGTGTAGATTTATGAAACCGTTTGTTCGAAGATTGTATTTGGAAAGTAAATCACCACTGTTGCTAGTTTGGTTAAGGTTTTCTTTAGGGAACCTGTTTTTAGATCTACCCATTGATTCGGCTCTTGAAGGCATAAGCCAAAATGAACTCGGCATTATGATCCAGACCATACAGTGCTGTGATTACCGATGTATCTTCACGCTCCCTTCACCATCTTGTCCGCTTACAAAGAACTCTTAACTGCAATGTATCAACTTTGTGAAGTATCCTCCAAAAACCGTGAAGTCCAGTGGCATTATGATCCCAACTCCATGGTGTGGGGGTTACCACTACATCTTTCTGAGTTTCACACCAGACCCAAATACCTTGTTCAACGTTCCATTTATCCTCAACCAGAGCACTTGCAACCCTGCTCAAACATTTTCCAAAGCTCTCCTTCGGGTAGACATCCTCACCCCGGTGAGTTAGCCAGCCTTGGCTTTCTCAACGCCGCTTGGTCTTCGATCCAAGACAGTGGCCTCCTTCTCTTCCACCGACTTGCTCTTGGAAGTTACACCGATATTGCTTGACCTCACAGGTTCCAAAACCCTTGCTATGATTTGGTTCATAGCTCTCAAGACTACAATCTCGATGTCTCTTATTCTTTTTCTTTTTTATTTTGGGTTTGTGGATTGCCTATCTTTGCTGTTTTTCAAACTTTGGTTCTTACCTTTTATGTGGTGTTCTATTCTAATGGAATGAAGCATAAGTTTGTCAAAAGAAAAAAAAAATCATTCTACAAAGAGCAATTACTTCCATTTTTAAAAGAAAAGTTACTATTTCCTCTGTTTTAGCTTAAATGTCATTTTAACACTTAAATTTTGCTCATAATAAGTATTATTTTAGGCTTTTTATGCAAATATTTCATACAACCCTTATTGTTTTAGTGTTTTGTATAAAGCAAAAGTATATGATAAATTAATAAGAGAAAAAACAAGATTTTTAAAATAATTTTTGTGGAAAACCTTAAAAGACATCTAATTCTAAAGGAAGGAAGAGAGTAATTTAAAATCTTTATATTGGTCAATAAAACTTTGCCATGTAATATTTTATAAGAACTGAGTTGAGTAAACATAATTAAGCAAGTTTTTCTGAAAGTAACTTTGTATCTATAACTTTAAGGTAAATAAACTATAAACTATATGCAATTGTAAAATAATATTGACCGTGTACTGACTACAGTATAGCACAATAGCAATTAGCAAACCAAAAACAGACGATAAGAAGTTTAATATATACACAAAGTGTTTCATAACCATATATTAATGCACCAACGTATTATCTCAATAGGTAAATAAACAAAACGATAATAATAACGCACCTAGCATTTTAGCAAGCATAAAGAAGTTGCTAAATTCTCATATATTCTCGAATCATTTTAGACCATACTCCATACATACATACATACACCAAACAAAAAGAACAATAGGTGAAAGTCATGTTCCCGACAAAAAAACTTCTCTTTATCGCCGTCGTGTCACTTCTCGGAACATTCTCGTTCGCCGCCGTTGATACTTTCGTCTACGGTGGCTGCTCACAAACAAAGTACTTTCCGGGATCACCATACGAGTCCAACGTAAACTCTCTGCTCACCTCCTTCGTTAGCTCAGCTTCTCTCTACACGTACAACAACTTCACCGTCAACGGTATCTCCGGGGACAGCTCCTACGTCTACGGATTGTACCAGTGTCGCGGGGATCTCTCCTCCGGCCCCGGCGATTGCGCAAGATGCGTAGCGAGAGCCGTTAGTCGCCTAGGGAGTCTCTGCGCCATGGCGTGCGGTGGGGCGTTGCAGCTCGAAGGCTGTTTTGTTAAATACGACAACGCGACGTTCCTCGGCGTGGAAGACAAGACGGTGGTGGTTAGACGTTGTGGACCACCGGTTGGTTATAACTCGGATGAGCTGACTCGTAGAGACTCGGTGGTGGGTTATTTAGCGGCGAGTAGCGGTGGTTCGTACAGAGTAGGAGTGTCAGGGGGGTTGCAAGGTGTGGCGCAGTGCACCGGTGATCTCAGTGCGACCGAGTGTCAAGACTGTTTGATGGAGGCGATCGGACGGCTGAGATCGGATTGTGGAGGAGCCGCTTGGGCTGACGTGTACTTAGCCAAATGCTACGCGCGTTACTCGGGACGTGGAGGTCACTCTCGAGCCAACGGCTATGGTAATGCCCTTTCTTCTCTTAAGGTTCTTTTTTTTTTTATTTTTTTTTTGAAAATTTCTCTTAAGGTTCTTATTTATTTATTTTAAAATTAATTAGTAGGATTATTTTGTTAATTGTGATTTAGGATTATGTAACATATTATAATTGTGTTGTTAAAATGGTTTGATTAATTTTCATTTATGTAACATATTATAATTGTGTTGTTAAAATGGTTTGATTAATTTTCATTTATGGGGTATATAAATTAGGTGGAAGTCGTAACAATGATGACGATGAGATAGAGAAAACACTTGCAATCATAGTTGGCTTAATTGCTGGAGTTACGTTACTCGTTGTATTTCTCTCTTTTATGGCAAAATCGTGCGAGAGAGGTAAAGGTAAATCAAGTGACCCATCATCCCCTACTAACTCATCTTTTTTTTTTTTTTTTCAATTAATTATCTAATAATTAATCGAACATTATCATCACAATCAAAAACTTTTTATGATTAACGGATTAATTTGTGATGGACCCGAGACAAGGCACTACATATGGATCCGACGTTTTTTTTTTTTTTTTCTATAATATCCTCTAGGAGTATTAATGTTTTTTCTTCTTCATTATATCAGGTGGGAAGTAAATTACGTATATCAATAAAAAGAAAGAATGAAATGCGTAAAGGAGAAAGAAAAGCGAAGAGATTCTTTATATTCTCCACTAAAATGTTTCTTTTTTGACCCACCTTTTATTTAAGTTTTTTTTTTTAAACTATTTTTCAAAATGTATAGAAAACTCACGCCGTTTAAATTTGTGATCGTATCTTTTATGCAAGAACAATATAAAGTGTGGCGCAATGCATGCGATTTATTTTTGATATTTCTGATTACCATAACCACTTAACGTTGTCGATTAATGTTATATGAGTTACGGATCCTGACATAGTGACATTTAGAGTGTATGTTTCTGTTCTATGATGAATCTTCTAAACCATGGCGAGCTATATACGTTTTATTATTTCCAGTATATAAATTTCTTTTAAAATATTTACTCTCGGCGCATTCTCACCAGTGAAACCTAGCTAGGAGGTACTGAGGTAGTGTATCCATTTCTATTATAATCAATGAACCAATTCTATTTTTTTTTCCATTCATGTTCGTTCATATGTACAACTAAGTTCTGAAACCCCCCTTTAATTTAATCTTAACTCATCACAACGAGTTCTAACATCCACGATGATTTAAAGTAAAATACAATGTGCCAAATGGTAGGTATAGTTGATTGAATTAGATACTGATCATATCATACTATATAAGCTATTAATATTTAGTAATATAACTTTATAAAGTGTTCAAATATATCATTATGTTTCATACAAAAAAAGTAGGGGAAACAAAAGCATAATTGGTGGAACAATCGGCTTACGTGACGCACTCTCTATCATCAATTATTCCCCCTAGGTTCTAAAGTAGATTAAAATTTGTTTGAAATGTTTAACTTCTTTTGTATTTCTTTTCATTTTATGCGTTCGATATTATCCTAGGCCAGAAAGAAGCAGCAACACTATTTTGTTTTTCTGTGGATCAAAAACATTGCTATATATATATATTATTTCATTTATCTTCAACGTTATTTTATGTGAAACAAGGGTTGCTAAAAAAATGTGCCAGTGGCAAATGTGACACTGCATCGTTAGAATTTCTCTGTTGTAATGTTAGAAAAACAGATTCTTTTATATGCCTTTATATATCACCACTATTCATCTCTCTAGGTCAAATAATAGCACAGTGTGGATGATTGAAGATAACTTAGGTAAGGTTCAGAAGCCATTCTCTTCATGGAATGTTTGGAACAACATCAGGGTACCTAACCCGTTGGTATAACTGTAACATGACAGAAAAATTACCCACAAATTACGGAATAGAAAATTCAACTTCTTCAAAACTAAAGAATGTTTTCAAAGCCAAAAAAAAAAAAAAAAAAATTCAAAATAGTACCAAGGCTAATGAGAAATATCAAATTATTTATTTTAACTTTTAAGGCTTTAGCAAAGATGTATGTAGTAAACATTGGACCAGAAAATTTAGCCCAATAAAGCCCATCAAAGAGTTACGCCGCAGGCTTAAATATGAAGAAAAGCAAACAAACAAAAAAACAGAACACAAAAAAAAGTCTTCAACGACCGGAGAACAAAACAGATCATTCTCTGATTTTTCAGACACAGATTTGTACTTTGTTTTAGCTTGAGACTACACGGAGAAGAAGAAGATGGATGACGTTAAAGATAAGCTAAAAGGGTTCATGAAAAAAGTCAGTTTATCTTCTTCCTCTGGTAAATTCAAAGGCCCAGGTAGAGTTCTCGGATCTTCTTCTTCTTCCTCTGCAACACCACCCGTTAACCCGATTCATAACCGGTTTAACTCTCCCCTAGCTCCTCCCAATCCCACTCCTAGACCCAAACCAAATCCGAATCCGACTCCGACGCAGTTGCCTGACAAACCCATATCCTCCGATCAGAAGATTATTAGTGGGTCTACGAGAAACCCGGATCCTGACCCGGTTCGTGCTCCTCCGCAAGACGGGTTCGACCCGTACGGTGCGTTCATAACGTCTTCGAACAGATCTCAGAACGGATACTCTCTGAATATGTTCGAGTGTCCGATCTGTAAAAATGCATTCACGACAGAGGAAGAAGTCTCTGTTCATGTCGAGAGCTGTCTTGGAAATGGGAACACTAATGGAGAAGAATCTTCACTTGAGAAGGATCATAATAATGATAATGATATATCTGAAATCGAGAAACTTGTGGTTGTGTATCTCTCTGGGAAGCCAAGTGAGAGCTCGGTTGATGTTTTGCTTAGGTTGTTTAGGAACATAGTTAAAGAACCTGAGAATGCTAAGTTTAGAAAGATTAGAATGAGCAATGCTAAGATTAAAGAAGCTATTGGTGATGTTGCTGGAGGTGTTGAGCTTCTTGAGTTGGTTGGATTTGAGTTGAAAGAGGAAAATGATGAGATTTGGGCTGTTATGGATGTTCCCGGAGAAGAGCAATCGAAATTGATCAGTAAAGTTGTTGGATTTCTAGATAACAGAAAGATTGAGATGCCTAAAAAAGATGATGAGAAGTCAGTATCTTCAGCTCAGGTTGTGGAACCAGTGGCTCCAAAGAAGATTGATAGAGAGGTAAGAGTTCTTTGCTTAATCACATTTATGGTGATGCATCGTTTGAGTCATTAAGGTCTTTAGATTGGGAAAGAATCTGTTTTTTAGTTTGTGAATTGATCTGAGAGTGTTTTTCTTTTGGTTTCTTGGTTCAGATTCGTGTCTTTTTCTCGGTTTCTGAAAACGTAGCATCGAGAATAGAGGTACCTGATTCGTTCTATAGTCTATCAGCCGATGAAATAAAGAGAGAAGCGGACTTACGGAGGAAAAAGATTGCGGAGTCACAGCTTTTGATTCCGAGATCTTATAAGGAGAAACAAGCGAAAGCGGCTAGAAGAAGATACAAAAGAAGTATGATAAGAGTGCAGTTTCCTGATGGAGTTGTGCTTCAAGGTGTGTTTGCTCCATGGGAACCAACCATTGCTCTCTATGAGGTTAAAGATGATATCTCTTTAAAATGGCATCCACAATTCTGGTTTTAGTCTTTTTAGGCAAGAGTTTTTTGATGATTTTTGTTTTTTTTCTTCTTCTCAGTTTGTGAGCTCTGCTTTGAAAGAACCGAGTTTGCAGTTCGAGCTACTGGATCCTGTGCTGGTTAAAAGGCGTGTGATTCCGCATACTCCACCCGCGGGTCAGAAACCGATAACTTTAGAGGACGAAGAACTTGTTCCGTCAGCACTCATCAAGTTCAGACCAATTGAAACTGACTCTATGGTGTACACAGGCCTCTGCAATGAGCTCCTCGAGATCAGCGAACCACTCTCGTGATTATTTTATGTTCCACAGAAGATTTGGCTTGAACCGTAGAAAAAAAAGTATTTACGTTTCTCTCTTTTTAAGTTGTAGCTGATGATGAATTTGTGTTTGTGATTCGAGCACATATTTATGGAAAATTTGTGTAAGTTGCACAATAATAACAATCAGATTTGAAGACTCATCATGTCTAAGGAACAAAATCATGATCTTGTTTTACTACTATAACAAAACAACAAAAGAAAACATAAAAGCAACTTATGTCTATAGGACAAGATTAGATTTCCATGGAATCAGCCTTTCCCTTTTTCCGATTCCTTTTCTTGCTCCCGTTTGTGTTAGTCTTCTTCTTGGGCTTCTCTTCCACCGGTGGCTGTTGACTCTGCAAATGCTGAAAGATCGAACCAATAGGATCAGCTTGGAAAGCTGGATGGTCTAGAACCTTGTTCAGCCTTTCCCCTTCCGTCAATCTACACACACACACACACAAGACAATCCTTTCAGATGCAAATCACAAGAAAAGAAGTTAAATAAACCACAAGGGAAATGGAGATTATACACAAGCTTTTGTCGCCTTTTGCAGTTCATCTTCAAGTCAGGTGCAGGAAGAGCTGATTTCTGCAAAGCATTGAACTCGGGAAGAAACTCTGAGAGGTTGGAGAGATCATACGCTTTTAGTTTCTTTTGGCGAGTGCGGATTTTCTTCTTCTGATCAAACCATAATTAGAGTTTACCCTAATTAGCAAATGATATGCAAAAAAAAGTTCAAAGCTTTTCACAATAGCAACAAACAACACCATAGTAGTAGAAGTAAAGTTAGCTCATTTTTAGAAATTCCCTGCAAATTGCAGTACTGCTAACAAACAAGTTGTAACAAAGATTGATACTTTCCTCTAATGGGTAAAATGTTCAAAGCTTTCAAATTTGCAACAAACTAATTAGCAGAAGTAAGCTCATTATTCGAAACTCCTACAATGCCTGAACAATAAAACCAAGAACTAAACAAACGGACTCAAGTAGCAGAATAGCAAATATTCTCAACAGTTTTAAAACAAAGATTGCAACTTTCTCAAATGGGAAACGTTAAGTGATTACCTTGCCAATCTCCTTTTGGACAGCCAAAGAGGTAACTGTATCTTTGACCTCTGCGTTCACAAAACAAAGTTTTCAGACACATTGCAATTTTGATTTTGTTTAGGAGAACAAAACTACGAATTTTTCGAGACAATCGATCAGGGCTTACTTGTGTAGAATTGAAGCTTCTTATCGAACTTCTTATCAGATTTCGTAGTCACTTCCGATCTGAAAGTAAACAATAACGCCAGAAACTAAGCATCAGAAATCAAAATCTCGAATACAAAAACCATTCTAGAACCCAAAAAATAATGAACAATCGTCGAAACAAGAGAAGACAAAGCCGCACCCTTTGCTCGGTTTGCCCATTCTGTCTCTTAAACCTTCGACGACCTCAAATTACTCTGGTTGATGGCGAAAGCTGATCGAACTAAAAGTTTTATTAGGGTTTAGGACAGAACATTTGTGTGACAGAACATTTTTCGAATGCCTTGTAAATTTCGGATCTTGTGACCCGACCCGGAAAAGTGTAATTTGTATTGTTGGGCCTTACCAGACTTATAAACCCATTATGAGCCCAAATGATAAGTACACAATAATGCGTGCTAAAAACACTTAAATCTTACATCATTTGTTTAAGCAAATCTAAAATAGAAATTTGTGTTGATTTCTGACTAACGTTTTGGCTTTGCATGTTGACTAAAATATTAATGGCTTTGAAAGACTAAAACAACATCCATCAGTTAACAAATATCTATTTTTATTTGTTTTTATCTATCAACATTGATGACCATGTGTAATATTTGTAGAGATACGAACCTTATTTAGACCCAAAATGGCAAGAAGAATATAACAAGGAAAAAAAGAGAAAAGATGAGCAACAAAAAGACTGACAAAAGAAAAAAAAAAAAAAAAAAGTTCCAGCCTGTAAATAATTAAGGAATCTCTCTCATATGAAAAAAAAAAAACACAAAATAGTTGACAAAAGAAAAAAAAAAAAGAACATAAAATAAATGATTACTCGTGTGGTATATAAATAGTAGAGACTCAAAATTTAAATTAAAAACGATTTTTTTATAAAAAAAATGCATAGATGACCGTTGAACTGAATCAACTGTAAATCACTGCCACTACAGTAAATCACTGCCACTACACAATTAAGATTCACAACGAACAAAAAATCTATTTATCATAAATTTGAAAAAAACAACAAAAGAATCCTATAACATTTATTAAAGAGTGATTGGTAAGTAGGAGTATATAAAAAAAAAAGCTTGTAGTTTTAATTAAACGAAAATAAAAGCATTTTTTCTCCACCGAAAAATAAAATAATTGTTATTTAGTGGTACGATACATCTTTTTCAGCAAAAAATAAAAATAAAAATAAGTAAATCAGAAACCCACCTTTAGGCTTTAGGCATCAGTTTATATATATAAATCTTTTGAAGTGAACTGATTCTTAATTTTCTCTCACTTTCTTTGGCTATTTCTAATTTTTAAATAAATAAATATATTTTGTCTTGGTTGGATTTTGTTCTCGTGGGTTACTTCAGAGAGAACCTCGAGACCTGTCTTGTCTTTATGCTTCAGACGCAAAATCAAAGCATCTCCCAAGATTTGAAGCTCCATCAATGGCTTCCCTTCTTCTCCTTTTCCTTTTCCTCTTTGCAAGTTCTGCTCTCTCCCAAGGTATTAATAATTTCTTCTCTTAAAAAATTTCTTCAAAAAATCACCTGAAAGAAACCCATTTCTTGATTAATAGATAAAATCTGTTGATTTTTTCTATGTTTCTTCTCTCACTCTTGCATAGAATCTTCTTCTTCTTCTACAAACTACTTTAGTGGTTAAAAAGTTTGTCTGTTTCTTTGTGTGTTCTTTCACTTGAAGGATCTCTCTGTGGTTAGACAATGAATATTTTATGGTTACTAAATAGTAAATGTGGTGCCTTCATTTTGTAAATCTTTCTTTGTTAACAACTCCACAACTGTCTCCCTTTGATGTCAAAACAGTCTGATATTTCAAGGATTTATTATGTTCTTTTTTTTTTTTTTTTTTTAGATGATTCTGGGTTATTCTTCATTTCTGTAAGGGTTTTTACTTTTCCCTAAGAACTAAAGATGAAGAGTTTAATTGAAAATTTTAGTTTTTTCTTTAATAATAAGGGGTTATTCCAATCTTGCCATCTTTTTAATGGGAATGAGAATCTCAAGATATTGCATCCCAGCTCATATGCTTCCCCAAGTAGTACTCTGCTTGAATCCTTACCCTTCATTCTAAGGGCATTTTCGATTTTTGCACACAAGCCAATGGCTTCTCTTTTTGTGTTTCCACATACACTTAGAAATTCTTTTTTGACTCTTTGCATTAGCATTTGGTTATAATGCTTATTGAAAATTGGACCGACCAGTTGACGGATTATCATGTGAAATGTCTAAGTTTGTTCTGTGTTTATTTAAACATATATTTCAGATTCTTTAATCGGTGTGAATATCGGCACGGAAGTGACAAACATGCCAAGTCCAACACAAGTAGTCGCACTTCTCAAATCACAGAACATCAACCGCGTACGCCTCTACGACGCTGACCGCTCAATGCTTCTCGCGTTTGCTCACACCGGCATTCAAGTTATAATCTCAGTACCAAATGATCAGCTTCTCGGTATCAGCCAATCAAATGCAACCGCAGCCAATTGGGTTACTAGAAACGTAGCCGCTTATTACCCTGCCACCAACATTACCACAATCGCTGTTGGATCAGAAGTCCTAACCAGCCTATCAAACGCAGCTTCTGTCCTCGTCTCAGCCCTCAAATACATCCAAGCTGCTCTCGTCACGGCCAATCTCGACCGTCAGATCAAAGTATCGACCCCGCACTCTTCAACCATCATTCTTGATTCTTTCCCTCCTTCGCAAGCTTTCTTCAACAAGACTTGGGATCCAGTTATTGTTCCTCTCCTCAAATTCCTACAGTCCACGGGATCGCCGTTGCTGCTCAACGTTTACCCTTATTTCGACTATGTTCAGTCCAATGGAGTTATACCGCTTGACTACGCCCTCTTTCAGCCACTCCAAGCCAACAAAGAAGCTGTAGACGCCAACACATTGTTACATTACACTAATGTTTTTGATGCAATCGTCGACGCGGCTTATTTTGCAATGTCCTATCTTAACTTCACCAACATTCCAATCGTGGTCACAGAATCTGGATGGCCATCTAAAGGAGGCCCGTCTGAGCACGACGCAACTGTAGAGAACGCAAACACTTACAATAGCAATTTGATACAGCACGTGATCAACAAGACCGGAACACCAAAACACCCGGGAACTGCAGTTACTACATACATTTACGAGCTTTACAATGAAGATTCGAGGCCAGGACCGATATCAGAGAAGAACTGGGGGCTGTTTAATACAAACGGGACTCCGGTTTACACTTTGCGTTTGGCGGGTGCAGGGGCTATTCTGGCGAATGATACAACAAATCAAACGTTTTGCATAGCGAAGGAAAAGGTTGATAAAAAGATGCTTCAGGCAGCTCTTGATTGGGCTTGCGGTCCAGGGAAAGTCGATTGCTCTGCACTGATGCAGGGAGAGTCCTGTTATGAACCCGATGATGTGGTTGCACATTCCACTTATGCGTTCAATTCTTATTACCAGAAGATGGGGAAAGCTTTAGGAAGCTGTGATTTCAAGGGAGTTGCTACAGTCACCACAACTGATCCAAGTATGTGAATCTATCAACACTATCATTCACCTCTTTGCAAAAGAAAATACCTATTTCCTTTGTATCTGAAAATGGACGTTGTGTTCTCTTCTTTTTGTCTCTGCAGGTCGAGGAACATGCGTGTTCCCTGGAAGGTAACATTCTTATTCTTCTTCTCACAAAAGATTAAATTTTAATATCCAAACGAATCAACCTCACTTCTTTTGCATCGACATCTCTACATTTTGCAGTGCGAAAAGCAATCAGACACTTGGAAACAACACCATGGCATTGGCCCCTTCAGCGAACTCTACAACCTCTGGATGTATCCCAAAGTACTATCATCACCCTCACGCATCTTTCGCTGACTTAACATTACTCTCCCTTCTACTGATCGTTGCCTTAGTATTCTTGTAGAAACTCTGAACGAACAACAACTCTCGATTCTTGTTTCTCTAAAAATTTAACTTCTTTCTTTGCAACACTTGAGAGACAAAAAAGAGCTCGGTGGTTTTGTTCTCTCTGTGTCTAGCTGTCTACCCAGTTTTGTTGACCATCTTCTTTAACAAGAAGTTCATGGAGGGTAGCCTGTAGGTTCTCGGTTTCAAGATCATAGATGATTGTAAACTAAATCCTGTGTTGAAGCTTGGACTCTTTCTTTTTTACTTTTACTCCATGAACGTCTCTGAATATATCACAATCCGAAGCTTTTCATATACAAAAAAATAGACAAAGTTGCAGAGGGAACAAGTTGCAATCCAAGCTTTTAGATTTGATAGTCGACTTCATATGGGTTTGTACCTGCCCTATAGTAACAAGCTTCACATTCAAACGAAGGTCTAGCCGCAGCATCAGTGGTTGCAATCTCATGTCTACGACTACTGTGATTTGTGCAGTAGGGTTTGTTACAGAACCTGCACTTGGGAAGCACAAGCCAGCACTCAAGACACAGAACATCGTCATTGCCACACGCTGCTTCTTGACTCTCAGTGTCAGGTCCAAGGCACACAGAGCACTCAGCGCATCTAGGGATACAAAGCCAGCATCCTCGGCACTTGCGTTCATTCGTTTGCTTCCGGTTCTTCAACCCAAGAAACACATGACAGTATTAGTAGTAATATAAGAGTCTCAACTCAATCATGAGAGTTTTACTTACACATGATTCTCTTGAGCAAGGCGGGATCATCCTTACTTCATCGCATTTGGGACAGACCTCGAGGTCGATCGTTCCTCCCTCGGAAGAAAGGTAAGTCAAAAGTGATGAGAGATGTTGTTTAGTGAAGCCATTGACACCATTGATGTGAAGTGTCTCCACCTTATGATTGTTCTTGGACAAGCTTACAACACATTCCATGATTCCTTCTGGAGTAAATCCCGAGCATCCCGGCACAATTATCTGAGATCAAAAGAGTTCAGATTCTAATTCCAAATCCAGGGTTCCATTATAATTCAAATTTACCTTAGTTATGAGAGGATTCGAATCCACCACACGTCGGAGGCCCTTGTCGGTAACCCTAAGACATCGGCGGAGAATCAGAGTCTTGAGTTTACCGGCGGATTTAGAAGTGATTTCAGATAGAATATCATCGGTAAGACGAGAGCTAAGCGGTGGTTCAACGACGATGTTTGTCCACAAGGCGGTTTCATCTCTGATGGCGTCTCTGAGCGATCGCGAAACGCGAGTCATAGAGAGAAGCTCGAACAACGAAGGAAGATAAGGAAGAACAATCAACAAAACCTCGCGAGCTGATCTCCATTCTTCTACTTCTTCCTCCGTCTTCATCAGTTTTGCTCTTTTTTTTTTCTTATCCTTTGAGCGACGATCAGATTAATCAATGCCACTCACTCGCAACTTCTTTCGCCGAGAGCTATTTGGGCTGCTTTGCCTTCAGCTCAGTTTCTCTTGTAGATTATAACACGTTGGGCCTAAAGCCCATACATAATTCTGCAAGTGATCTGATTTATCGTTTAGGAACTTCAAAACTTCCAAATCTGTGGAAGTAGTAAGTAAGGTTTAGCATCCACAATATCAATAAACCTCTGTAAATTTGGTCCCAATATCCTATTGAAATTTGTAAAGATGCACTTCTTCTAAGTTTTAGCTTAGTCGAAACACACATTCATAAATATAAATATTTTGAAAGCGTACATTTTAAATACAAAAAACATATAAATGCAAGTATTATACCTCCATGGGTCAGCCCAAACCATTTTCTATGAATCTAACAAACAAATCACTCTAGTAACTTCATTTTTCCTGCATGTGCATATCAACATCATTTGTTATACACTGCTGAGGGCGTAAAAAACTGGGAACCTTACTATCTCGATTAGCACCACCGGAGATGATGGACAAAGTTCGATCTTGTCGGTTTAGGTCGCCGGTTTAGTAGGGATTATTATGAACTTCAATTTAATTAATGTAATGTTTTACTAATGTTTAAGAAGCTATATTCATGATAATTTAATCATGATCACTAGGATACCAATATAAATAATTAAGGATTTAACTGATCTTTTCTACAATAAAGCAAAAATTATGTTGTTGTTTCATATTTTATTATTATTTTGCTAAGCAGATGTTCTAATTTTTTAAGATGCCAAAAAGTACATAACATTTTCTATTTAAAGGAGAGTTTATGCGAGTATAGTACAAAGGTTTCAAGTTTCACGCATGAATCTCACATTTTGTGAACAAAATATTGTTTCCCCATATCAAACAAATTCAAAATAAACTAATATCTATTATACTTCTTACTTATTCAGTTATTTGTTTCCCCATCCATTTATGTTGAACTACTTAGAACTTAGAAGTATCAATCTTAATAGAGCTTAGTGACCAAGTTAAGGGGTGTGATGGACTGATAATATATTGAAAAACACTTACACACGAATTTAAAGCCTCAACTACACTTGATTTTTTGTAGATAGATTATAGAAATATTTGGTTGGCCTAATAATTCATATGCCATTATTGAAAGGTAGAAAAAAAGAAAGGTAGAAAACAGAACTCAAATTTTTTTTAAAAAAATACATGATGTTATGTACATAATCTTCAGCTATCACTGAAAAGCTTTGTACTGATCCTAGTTTAGTTTGGTTAATGAAATTATGGTTTGCACAAAAAAAAGTATATACCGAGATGTGTTTTATGGAATGAGTTTTAAATTAAATTTCTTAAATTATCATATTGTAGACAACAAAAGCATGTCCATGGTAAAAAAAAAAAAAAAGTATGTCACAGAAAGAGTCTAAAATTCAAAAGGAAAAAGTAATATTGCATGAAAACTTTTGTTTCAAAACCTAACCAGATGTACAGCTTTTAAACAACTCGTGCATGATTGAATCATTTATGTTGCCATAATCCACGGCGTTGGAACGTTGGGAATGGATATGAATATATGATGATAGTTTTGACCTTTTCACTATCTTGACCTCACAAATTCATTTCTGCATAAAATGAACATTAATAATCCAATATTCTCCTCCAAAATCTCGAACATTAAATAATTATTTTTATTCATTGATAAAAAATCGTTTGTTTTCTCAAAAATAATTTGGTCGAGGTTGTTAGTTAAAAGAATACAGGTAGTTGGTTAATAAGAGAAAGCTTTTGGAACAAAAGATAACATCATAGAATAAAGTGGCCTCTATCTTTATATGTCCTATCTAAATTTTTTCCCCTTTTTGTAAATTTAGCTAATCGAGTGTAGATTTAGAGCCAATCTCGCCACGAATTTCTTGAAAGTTAAAGTCCGTAATCAATTAAAAGTTAAAACCATCATTATGTATTTGATTTTAGTTTGTTTCTTGAAAAGTTGACTAAACCAAAATGGACCCTCCTCACACAAAATGTTAATGGCCGTCTTCTCTAAGAAGACACACACAAGTCGTTACATCCATTTCCATCACATTCTTAACCAACACTCTTCAAAAGGTCAATCTAATAATATTTATAAACATCAATTGGAAAATATAACAAGTATGCGTCAATGCGTGTATGTATACGAGTGTTCTATGTCTTACGCAATAACAATGAGTCGGCTACCTCCCCACTATACATATAAGTCATCGTATCCCTAAGTATTTGCTTTCCAGAAAAGTACTATAATGTGGAGTTTTATATCTCTCCTTAAAAAGCATGTTTGGTCTACTACCATCAGAAATTATTTCAAATTTGATCATCTCCTAAAAACATGATAATCATGGAATTCCAAATCAAGTATGCAAATGGTTTATAATTTGTGGATCTAAGTAATTATTATCGTATACGTTCGAAATTCTACACTAATATATACGAACCATATTTTTGGTACGGAAAATACAATCGGTTACTTTGCTTGTTATTCATATTATGGGATGTACAACCAACGTATAGATCTTATTAGAGCCCAAAAAAATTCAAACAAATGAAGTTTTGTATATAATGTAATGAATCTATGTTAAAAATGAAGATAGATAGCATATATACGCACTGTTTGAATTATCCTTAAACATTTTTTGGATATGCAACCTCTTAACCTTCACATCATATTTACGCACTAATTTGAATGATCGATAACATTTTGGAGATGAATGGTGTTTAACTATTGCGTGATCGAACATTTCTCTAACGTATTAATAACTTTGGTACGGCAGATGAAAGCACCATCCCACAATCGCAAAATAAAGAAGGTAGGCGAATCTCCAAGGAATCTATCAACTTTTTTTTTTTTTTTTTTTGATAACTGTTAATTATATTACCAAAATGGAACTTGAGGTTTACAAGAACCTTAAGAGTTAAAAGCAGAAACTACAGCCCAAAAAAAATTAAAAAGCTGTAGAGAACATTGTTACAGATCCGAGAGGAAACAAGCTAAAAAGCAGAGAAACAGAGCTGAATAGTTGAGTATGCAGGGTTGAATAAGCAGGGAGCTCAGCCAGTGATGTGGGCGAGCCAAGTAGCCAAAAGACCTCTTCCTTGTTTACTATATTGGTGAGCAAGAAGGATGTCTCTGATAGTTCTGTCAAGTACCCGGAAGATGGCCTCAGGAGAGGATATAGGTCCTTCGTGTAGGCGAGAGTTGCGCTCTTTCCAAATAGCGTATATGGTAGCCTGGATGACAATCTTGTTCAATGTGGAGGGGAGGTCTCTGGTGGTGCCGAGGAGCCAATGAACCAGAGTCTGCCAAGAAGAGAAAATGAGAGGGGGAAGACCCAGTCTAGGAAGCACGTGACTCCAAAGCTGTGCGGCGTAGCTGCAGTGAAGAAAAAGATGTTCCCTTGTCTCTTCATTTTCCGAACAAAGGACGCAAGTAGAATCTGCAGTAATCCCCCAGGCAGCGAGTCGACACTTCACAGGCAGTCGATTGAGATTTGCAACCCAGAAGTGAAACGAGTGTTTAGGGATGCCACGCTTGAACCAGACAGCCTTGTACCAGCTTTTGGGAGAGGATGTGGGTCTCAAAGCTTCCCAGGTGAGTTTAGTGCTAAAAAAGGTTTTCCTAGTGTCCTCCTGACCCCAAGAGAAAACATCTGGTCCTTGATTGTCCGTAGGGGGGTCCAATAAAAGCAGGGTGCTCCGGACTGTGAGCAAAAGAGGATTACGAGTCCTACTTGATGGAAGCTTCCAACCATGCGGACCAGCTCCTTGCACTACTTTAGCCTCCCGAGGAATACCCATTAATCTTGGTCCATCAGGACCCAGGTAGTCAATGAGAGGACCCAAACCGCACCAATTATCATACCAATAACTCGTAGCTTTACCGTTGCCAATGGAACTTCCCAAGAGGGATTTGACCAACGGTTTCAGAGCATGGAGATAACGCCACATCCAGGAGGAGCCTTGGGGGGCATCGGATATCCAGTAATCAGCGTTCTTGAGCATGTGTTTCTTCATCCAGGCAACCCAAAGAGATCCACTATTCGTGATTAGCATCCAAACTAGCTTCATAGTCAAGACTTTATTCCAGATAGCAAAGTTGCGAAGGCCCAGTCCTCCTTCTTTCTTTGGTAGACATATATCCTTCCAGGATACTTTGACAACAGGGCGTCTGATGATGTTTCCCGACCACACGCATTACACATTGTCTCAATAGCTCGCAGGCAGCCTTTTGGTAAGTTAAAGGCTGAGGACCAGAAATTTACTGTGCTGTAGATAACCGCAGAGATTAATTGGAGTCTGCCAGCAAAAGAGAGGAGTTTTGTAGACCAAGTAGAGAACCTCTCTTTGATCTTGTCCAGAAGCGGAGACTAATCCTCTTTCTTAAGCTTACGATGAAGTAAAGGCAAGCCAAGGTATTGCACAGGTAGGGAACCAATCTGGTAACCATGCTGATCCAGGCCATCTGTCGGAAAGCCTGCCACGTACAGTGTGGATTTATCTCTGTTCATGTGCAACCCAGATAGAGTTTTGAAGGTGTCAAGCAAGGAAGCAATCTCCTGGAGAGAACTGAGCCCTCCATCGTAGAAGATCATGACGTCATCTGCGAAGACAAGGTGGGAGATAAGAGGGTTCCTGCCAAGAGGATGATAGCCTATATTGCCTGTTGCGAACCTGGAATTGAGCATGTTGGTCAGGACTTCCATGGCAATCACGAAGAGAGAAGGGGAGAGCGGGTCCCCCTGTCTTAGTCCTCTGGCTCCTCTGAAATATCCACATAGTTCCCCATTAACCTTAACAGAGAAGGAAGTGGTAGTCAGACATTGCTTAAGCCAAGCGATAAACCTGGGCGGGAATTGGGCAATCTCTAGCACCCTTAAGACGAAATCCCACTTGACACTATCAAAAGCTTTTCGAAGGTCAACTTTCAAAAGAGCTCTAGGAGATATGTTGGTTCGACCAAAGCCTTGGACCATCTCCGTAGCCAGGAGCACGTTTTCAACGAGCAACCTACCCTTGACAAAGGCAGACTGGGAGTTTGAGATCATGAGAGGCAACAAATTCTCCATTCGGCGAGCAATTGTTTTGGAGATGACCTTGTAGATCACGTTACAACAAGAGATTGGTCTAAACTTGGTGACATGCTCAGCTCCTATCTCTTTTGGAATTAGACTCAAGGCGGTGGCATTTGTTTGCTTTAGGAGATTTCCTGTGCGAAAAAACTCCTTGACAGCCGCAATGATATCATGACCAATTATATCCCAAGAGGCTCTATAAAACTCCCCTGTGTAACCATCAGGGCCCGGAGTCTTGTTTTTTGGCATAGAGAAAACTTCATTTTTGATTTCATCATCCGTGACATCAGCAATAAGAGAATCAGATAGGGATTGGCTTAACCTGAAAGGGATAAACTCCCGGAGTTGCTCAATCTCAGAAGAAGTGAGAGTAGAAGATTCTCCCCCCAGAAAGTCTTCATAAAAGGACACACAATGTTGTTTAACATCTGCCATGTTGCTCAGCCGTTGCCCTTGAGCGTCTACCAGGTAGTGAATCTGGTTGATGGCTCGCCTGGTTGCCACAATTCTATGAAAATAGGCTGTATTGAGATCCCCACTTTCAAACCACTTGATCCTCGCTCTCTGATACATGAATTTTTCCTCTGCCATAGCGAGGAAAAGCCAATCCTTGTGAGCTTTTTTCTCATCTACCGCTGCTGAACGAGTAGGGTTGGTTAGGAGGATAGACTGGCAGTGTAGCAGTCGTTCCTGAGCCTCCTTGGTCCGTTTCTCCAAATCCGAAAAGCGCTCTCTATTGAGGTCTCGGATGACGTTTTTCAGAGCTTTCAGTTTCTTTGCCAAACAAAATTGAGCAGAGCCTTGAAATTGAGAGGAGTGCCAAAACATCAGGAGTCTAGGTAGAAACTCCTCGTGCTGAAGAAGATAGTGAGAGATCATAAAGTGGTTTCGACCTCTATGCGCTTTGTCAAGATCGATTATGGCAGGGGAATGATCTGAAAAGTCGGGGTCATCAAACTGAGCAAAGGACAATGGAAACTTGATCATCCATTCATCATTAATGAGGATTCTATCCAATTTTTTAGCAATAGGATTCTGCTCTTGCTTATTCCACCATGTGAACTTATTCCCTCGGATGGAGAGATCTTGAAGATTAGCATAGAGAAGACAGTCTCTGAATTCCTCCATCCCTTTCCTGACTCGAGTGCCTTCCGAAGAATACTCTGAGGGGTTGAGGGTTTGGTTAAAATCTCTGATCACTGTCCAAGGCCGAGAGTTGATAGAGGGATCCCTGGAAAGCGTACAAATCTCCTCCCAAAGTTGTTGTCTCCCATATCGACAGTTAACCGCATATACAAAGGATACAATGATCTCGCTGGCCTCATTAGGCAACAAAACGATGCAGGTGATCATCTGCTTCGATTTGGAGTGAATGAGGAGTCTCACTGACTGATCCCAGACAACCCAGATTCTACCCAGCTCTGCAAACTCATAATTACCTTCAAAATTCCAACCAGTAAAGGTGGACTGCAAGTACTTGTGAGATTTGTGTTGCCTAACCCGCGCCTCCACAAGACTGCCAAAAACCGGCTTATGCTGCCGTAGCCATTTCCGGAAACTTCTCCTCTTTACACTATGATTAAAACCTCTTACGTTCCAACAAAAAATGTCTACCTTTGACATTATCGGGATGATTTGGGGGGGAGAGCTCTTCCCTGTGGAAGCGCGCTCGAAACGTCTTTCCTTTTTAGACAAAACACGGATAAAGTTTGCATTATCAGCCGGATTATCGTCTTCTTCAGATGGAGAATCCGAAGAAGATGATTCCTCTACAGGATCAGAATCCGAAGAGGATGGAGCCGAGGATGAGGAACACCTGGAAGGTAGGGACTTCTTGGAAAGTTTGGAGGACTTCGAGGGTTTAGGGGGGTTGCCCAAGTCAATAGCCATTTCGAACGAACCTGATTTGGGGTGAGGAGAGGGAAGCCGTTTGGAGGGAATATCCACAGCAACCGTAAGTTTCCTTTCTCTGTCTTTACGTCTCCTACTCGGGTTTTTCCTGTTGAGCCCTTCAGTGGTGGACCTCTTCATTCGCGGGCAGTCTTCACCCTTGTGAGCCGATGAGTTACACCGAGTACAGAGAATAGGGGCCGTAGGACATCGTTTGATGGTGTGACCTATTCCCTGACAGAAAGCACAGGTCGGGGGAAGCCAAGGGCTAGACACTTCAATTCTGGAAATCTCCCCTGATTCAAACTGAACATTAACCGCTTCTGGCAAGGGTTTGGTAATATCCACTATCGTGAATACTTTGGCCACCTCCAAGTCCGTTAGATTGAGAGTAGCTGGGTGACAAAAACCGGATGACCAATCATCCCTGCCACATGTTCAAGAGCTTCTTCTGAAAAGAACTGCAGAGGGACACCTCTGAACTCCAGCCAGACATGGGCTTCAATGAGTTCGGGCATAACTGGAGAGAAACCAGGTTCCCAATCCGCAACAAACATCGATTGACCTTCAATATGCCACACCCTTTGAGCTAATACTCTACGCCTGGTTTCATCGCAAGGGATCCGGATCAGAACCGATTTCGGACCTTGCTTAGAGATGGTGATATCCCTCTTACGGCGGCTCCAATTACCGTTGAGAATAGCAAAAAGAGCTCCTTTGGAAGGGAGATTACCATGGAACTGACCTATGATGAAGTTTTTCCATCTGTTTTGATTCTTTTTTATCACCGCATTAGGGATTTTAACACATAATTCCCCAGATTCGAGAGAATAGGGGGTACCCTTCTTTTCCATCTTACCAGAAGAACCTAGAAGCATTTGCTTCCAATTCAGGAGGGTTGGATTAAGGGGAGCAGCCATTGGGTCTGAACTGGGGTCCGGGATCTGAGTTCGCGAACCACTCGAGGTTGTTGGACTAACCACAGGGCTAGACGATTTTGCCTGACTGGAACCTTCCACAGAGAGGTCCTTTAAGGCGGCGGAACCGGGAGGCGCATTTGTTTTTTTCGAAGGCGGAACAGGGGGATCGGAATCTGCGGTTGGGAAACCACCGAGCTCTCAACCTGACGAAGGGCGGAGCTGATGAACCAGAGGACGGAGGCTTGCGAGGGGATTTCTTTTTCTTAGTCATTTAGGTTTTCGCGGGTTGCCGCCGCCGAGATCGGCAACGGCGGGGAGAAGGGAAAGGAGTTTACAGAATCGCCTGTTTTTTTTTTTTTTGTTAGCTTTTTATCAGCAAGGCGGATATAATTAATCTATCAACTTTGGGTGGCTCCTATTTGAATATTAAGGGGGTTTTTTTGTTGTCACCTCAAAAAATGATTTTGTCCACCATCTAGCTTTGATCACCTAATATGCCAATGTATAAGACTTCAAAGTTAATTATATCTATTTAAAAACTTCGAAATTAATTTACACAGTATAATTCTTCGCAAAAAGTATGTATCTTTTCTAACTATTCCCTAAAATAACTCTGATTACAAATTCAATGTATAATATAATACCATCGACCATATATGTATGTGATGGACAATATTGTTCGATACGAGTACTGAAACTTAATTAGCCGGTTTACGCAGAAGTAGAAATACGTTTAAACAAATGTATTTATTTGGAATTATGAGAAGTATAGGAAAAAGTAATATGTAAGTTCTATAAACGACATGGCTCATCGTAATGTGAAACTCTATATACATAGGTTTTAATTACTCTCTTGATTTATTATTTTATATACTTGTTGTAAGCTACAACCGAGAACATAATCCGTGATTTCACACATATCAGACAACATGATTAGTGGCAATCTAGTAAATCCTCGTAACAATGATGGGTAAGATTGTAACATGAAAACTCATTCCTAAAGGCCTACATAAACCGCCAATCACTCCTCTAGTAACATGAAAACTCATTACACGAGAAGAAGAAAAAAAAGCAATTTCGAAAAACAGTGAAAATGGTAAGCGAAAGTCACACGACGACGTTTCTCTTCTTCATCACTACCTTTCTCTTCATTTCTCGATCAATCTCAGCCGTCCGTTTGCCTCCGCGACCAAACACTACAACAACCAACGATCTTGAATTCATCCGAACAAGCTGCAACGCCACCCTATATCCAGACGTATGCTTCACGTCACTCGCCAGCTACGCCTCCGCCGTTCAAGACAGTCCGGCGAGGCTAGCCAAGCTCGCAATCGGCGTTTCACTTTCGCAAGCCAAGTCCACGGCGGCTTATCTTTCCAAACTCTCACGCTCCGCCGCCGTAACCTCTGCCGGTGATGGCCACCAAACTGCTTCCTCCGTAATCCGCGACTGCGTTTCGAACGTTGAAGACGCAGTGGACGAGATGAGAGGGTCTCTCCGACAGCTACGCGACATGAACGGCAAAGGTGGAGTCCCGGCGGCTCGGAGGTCGGTGGAAACGTTTAGGTTTCAGATGAGTAACGTGCAGACGTGGATGAGTGCAGCATTGACGGATGAGGATACTTGTACGGATGGATTTGAAGATATGGACGAAGGAGGATTAATTAAGACGACCGTTTGTGACCGGCTCGAGGAAGTGAAGAGGTTAACGAGTAATGCTCTTGCCCTTGTCAACAATTATGCCAACAATGGAGCTCCATGACCATGACATGAGCCCCCATGAGGATTTTTAACTTTGATTAAGTGTATGTTTTGATAATTTAATACATTATGTGTTTAAGTTATAAATATTATAATAGTTTTGTGTGGAAGGAAACTGAATGTTAAGTGCAAGCTTCTATATATATATATGCTTTGTCTCTATTATGTGGAAATGATTATAATTACTGATTTGGTTTTTATCTTAAACCGAGCTGACTGAGACCTTTGTGTATGTTTAACGGGTAGGGGTTAAGGTCACTTCAAGGAGATGTTAATAACATCACCAGCTTTGTGTGTTTGAAAAAAAAAAAAACACACTATAAGATAATAAGACTTCCTTATATACATTAAAGGACCGACTAACGTTGAATCGCTGTCTTTACTAGTGTATAAATTATCATGCAGTCTCGAAGATGGTGTTACATATTTGATTTACTAATTAAATTGCATGATCGTATAAATATATATAAGATTATTGTAAGAATAGGTAACCTGGAGTGGTTATAAGTTTGTTGTGTTTATTCTTCTTTCTCGACCCGTGAAATGAGTAGGACATATCACCATATATATCCAATAGACCAATTAATATCAATGTGTTCATATATATATATATATACTCATTTCCCACACTTTTGTGTGTCTTAGTTTCTGTTAATGGTCCCACTCAAGCCCTTCCAAACAAACAAACAAACAAAAACGTCGGCCTTTTACTCACGAGATTGCACTGTGTCCAAACTCACACTGGTTTTTGTGTACATATGATAGGGTGGTTTTGAAGAAAGATATTTAAATCATTGGAACTTAGAGAGCTTAATTATATATATTGTTAAACTTAATTTGTTAGAGTTCTAAACCGGTGTTGACAAAATTACATTAAAAAAATTACTCTGATCAATTTAAGATGGATTTTAACATGAAGTGTGATAAAAAAAAAGAAGCGATCGATACTCACAAGAATTGAAAACTTAAACAGTAAGGAAACATTTTTTTTGGTAAAAAAAGTACGCAAACATAATAGCAAAAAAAAAAGACGTGAACCATTGTATTTGTATGCTTAAGATTGTTCTCTTGTTTCTCATGCTTCTTTACATGTAAGTATGTAACATTGAATGGTTGTAAGTTTGGAACTTGTAAAAAAAAAAAAAAAGAGATATATATAAGCAAGAGTCTCTACAAGCCAAAGATTTTGAACAAAAAAACACCATACGATAAATTGCCATGTGTTGTTGCCTTTTTAGCCAAAAATGTATTAATGATTTACAAAAAAGACTTTGATCAAACAAGTCAAACTACCTGAATACTAAGAGTAATAGAATATATCATATGTGAATCACACAACCCATTTCCATGGAACACCTTGTTGAGTTGTTTCTTTGCTACAACTCTACACAAAGTGAAGATCTGAAAAGGGACGGTCAGAGGTACTGATGTTTGTTTCATAAGGAAGAGTGCTTATGTTCCAAGCTAACACAACTCTATCTATATATTATATGGGAGTGTACAAGTGATATTAGCATGAGACTCGAGAGCCTTTTGGTAAGGAGGCTCAAACATGTCGTCGAAGTATTATTTTGCAACTTTCTTTTCAAGACCAGCGATTTTAGGCCTGTCGTCCAAGTATTATTAGCCCATTATAGGTCCATGAAATTGATTTTAGGCCTCTCTTTCTCATCGAAGTTTAAACCGAAAACAACAACCTTTGTCAATCAAAACTCAAAAGTAGGAAGGGGTCGTAAGTCGTAACCAATACCATCAGCATTACAAGGGAAGGGAGTAGGAACTGGGGACCAAACATGTTTCCAAAAAATTTGCAATCTTTTGAAAACCCCACCTCCCGCCTGGAAAATACCTGAATTCTATTTCTAATTCACCTCACTAATTTGTCCAACATTCAATTTATTTAGCCACCAAGTTGTAATTGTAACGCTTGTTTTTTACTAAAAAGCCCAATGGCAACTTTGATGAATCACACACACACACACACACACATAAAAAGATTATATTTCACCAAACCGTTACTTTTAGAAAAGGGTTAAGAAAGACCCGAAATTTTTTACAACACACACAATTGCAAAGTCGAATTACAACACTTATCTTCTTCTCTACTCATCAACCCCTCTAAACAATAACGGAACACAGCAATTAAAATTTAAACTAGACGATTAAAACAATAAAAATCTAAATTATTATCATAAACGAACCGGAACCAAAGGCTTTTTTTAAATAAAGAGCGGTTTGCTTAAACCAAAAGCTCGAGAGATAAGTCCTTAACAACCAACAGGCACCATGGCTGGTTTCACCTTAGGTGGCCTTCCACGACCTCTACGCTCACCTTCAGGCTGAGCCGTTGGTGCTTTCGCCTTAACCGTCTCTGATTCCGTCTTCTGCTTCTTCGGCGGTCGTCCGCGTGGCCTCCCCGAACCACTCGGTGCAGCCTTCGCTTTAGTCTCTGGTTGAGACTCTTTGGATTTGGGAGGACGACCGCGAGGCCTCGGCGGAGAAGCAGACGGAGCTGGAACAGCGGCCGCGTGGCTAGGATCGACATCGGGTTTAGGTTTGGGAGGACGGCCACGGCCGCGCTTGGGAGGACCGTTTGGATCTGGTTTCATGTAATTGTTTTTGACAATCACGAGCTGGCCTGTTTGTTTCATATGGTTGAGGTGGTAATTGAGAAGCGTGTTGTGAGACGGAGGCAGAGTGATCTGAGTCGATTCGATGTGTTTCGCTATCGCCGTTTTGTTGCATCCGTTGGCGTCGCTTGATGCTTCAATCGCGTCCATTATCATCTAATTCAAGTTACAAAGAAAGAAGAAGAAGAATCTCTCAGATCTAGGAAAAGGGGGAAAGGGTTCTTTCACCACATAAACAAATGAGTAATCAAAATCTAGAGTGAGAGATGTATATATACCTTAGGATACGGAGGAAGAGAGAAGGGAAGACTCTGTGTCGCCATTGGATCATTCTGTTGAAGATCGATTTCGTTCTCCGCCGTCGTCATGAGAGAGAGAGAGAGAGAGGGAGTAGAGTACTGTTGCGGTGGAGCAAAGAAACTGTATGGCTTCTTTAGGGATTTTAAATAACAAATTAAATTAATTGTTAATGTGGTTTTCTATCTCATCCTACGGTTAGGGTATGCGGAACTCGATTGATGATCTGACGGTTATGGATCGATTAGAATATCACCTCGCCGGATCGCTGACGTGGCTTAAAGGTGATAAACTCACACACCTTTGAGAATTTACGCTATTCTCCCTAATCTTTAACTTTATTATCATCGAAGAATAAATAAACCATTTGAGGCCAATAAATTCGATGATTCGGGGCTTGTTAAAAGTTGACACGTGTTGAAATATCAATGGCTCGTGTAAAGGACGAAAAAGAATTGAGAACCTAAGACGAGAGACACCGCGTCATATCGGTTTGTAGCAGTAAAAGTACTGAAGTCGATGAGGCCCATTTAGAACTAAAACATTTGCTCTCTGAGATAGAGCACACAAAATAGAACTTGAATAAGATAAATACTTTTAAGAAGTGTAGGGGGGATTTAACTCATATATGCATATATATATATATCCCAGACATCTTTCTACAAACAATAAAAAACAGAAAACATCAACCCAATCATGTGGTTCTAACTCACAAATAAAACCAATTCCCTCCATCTCTCTCCTTTCCCTCCAACCAGAACCAATCAAAGATACATACGTGAATAGAGAAAACATGATCACAGGAGGCCAGTGCTGTGGAATGGGTTGTTATGTTGGTTTACCGCAAAATCCCCATAACCGGTGGTATTTGGCTGCTGTGACACCGGGTTTACCGGGAATTCCCCGAAATTTCCAAATGGATTACTATTGTTGCTAGTAGGAGGAGGGTTGGACTGATGCTGATACGTCGGCTGGTAAGCACCAAAGGGGTTGTTCACTGCTGGCTGCTGCTGAGGTGGGGGAGTTGTGCCATTGGACGATGCAAATGGGTCATGGGACGCAAAAGGATTGGGAGCTGGTGCACCGTAGACTGGGCGTTGGGAAGCTATGTAGGCTCCATCATCGTATAGACTGCTAAGTGTAAGCGTGTCTAACCCTCCAGCCTAAAACATTTTTGTTGCACAAATTAAATGGTTTTCTCAACATTAGCTTACAGCCTTACACGCTATCCTTTAATATAATCACACCTATACCAACAATGAACTTCCCATCCTCACGGTTCCATAACTAGATTAATAGCAAGATCCTTCAACGCTGGGTGAATTTCGATGATAAAATGAACGTGATGACTCTTTCATTACTAATTTGCTAATAACAAGGTTCCTAGTCTAAAGATTTATAATTTGAGCTACCTACTACTAACCGGCGTTGATTTGTGTGATCTCCTATTTCCAGCATATGGCATTAGGAATAACAAAAGGGAATAATGCTTACCAATTTCCTCTCGGTGGCTGCAGAGATATCACTGCTGGGTGCCGTCACCAAGGCAAGTTCCCATCCTGTAGGATCGTAATCATTTGCTTGACCAAAACGAGGCGTTGAAGGATTAGCTGGAAATAGAGAGAACAGAAATGCGTTAGCGAAAGGAAAAAAAGAAAATACAGGAAAACACCCTCTCCAGACTGGCAGGTGGTCTAACAAGAAGCTCACCATCAGTTGAAATAATGGCTAAAGCAAGTGCATTTTGGTCTTCGATCACAGATGCATCAGGAGTACCACTGTTCAGACCCTGTGGTAAAAGGTGAACAAAGAGAATTTGACAATAAGAATCGCAGTAAGAAACAAAACTGAAACTGAAATTCTAAAGTCATCATGATAGAAATTTCACCAGTAGATCATCAGTATCAATGAAGTTCTGAGTGTTGGCTGGAGGAGGCGGGGGAGAAGGTTCTGTCTCTTCAGATACAACAACGACATCGTCTGAAGGTAACATTTCACGTTCTTCATGCGACGGTTCAGTATCTTCGGCAGTCAGTCCATCATCCGGCCTATACGTTAGAAGCTGAATGTAGAAAACTCCATTAGAACATAAGACACAGAAAAAGAAAGAAGGCCAAAAGACCAAAAATATTGGATCATTAATATGAGAAATAGGCATACATACCAATGGTTCCGCTGGGACATCAACAACCCGTGGTGCTTCTTTAATATACTCCTCCATTGTTGTCAGAAAAGATTGTGGAGGCTGAGAAAAAAACATAAAATCATGTATTAAATAATAGACACAAGCAATGGCTGTCAACTAACTTTATCAGAAGTTATCATCCTCATTCGGTACTGACAGTACCTCTCTTAGAACAGGAAACTGAAAATTCCTCGCAAGTTCCAATCCTTTGCAAGCTTCATAGAAATCAGAAAGGCTTCGTGCCTGAAAAAAAACATTTATCCCTTGTTATACAAAAAAGTGTGACAAGTGTATAAATATACCACCAAAAACAGTCCAACAACACACCTGCTGACCCGCACGCTTGTATATTTCGAGGGAATTGATGGCTTCATGTTTTGGCATTTCAAAGAACTGTAATACATATATACAAAGTAAGCAGGGAAAAAGGAAGTAGAGAGAGAAACATGATAGCTATGATGGTAGACAAACTAGACCTACCTTGTCAATGAGATTGATGATTCCATCATTGATAGCACAATAGACTTTAAAACTCTCTTTCAACACCTATCACACGATGAATAAAAAGTTCAGAAATTTTCAAGCGTTGCTTTGCCATATGGAACAGAAAATTTTTGCAGAGAAAGACATCAACAACTGTGTCCAGTTGTGGAAATGTTAATCCTAGGACGGCAGATAATTGTTACGTACCAGAGCAAGTGCATATTGTATAACATGATTGTGGTTAGCAGCGCCTTCTGGCTGAAAAAAAAAAACAAAAAAAAAACAAAAGGACAAGACAGTTCATTGATCAGCAAGTGCCGCCACAAGATATCAACAAGAGAAACAAATAAAAACAGAAATAGTACCCTGCAACCAATGAGACGATATAGAAGCTGCTGCAAAGCTGGCAACTGTTCCAAGAGTTCTTCACCATCTAAATCCCTGGTTCTACTATACCCCTGGCCATCCGCAATATGCAAAACCGAAACCATCAGAAAAGAAAAATAGGTAGATTGATAAATACATACTAAAGGAACGATTGATACCTTATCCTGTCCTGGGGTAGATTTAGGAAGACGTTCTGCCTCAGTATCATATTTTAAAACCCTGAAGCATTCAAGCCGTTCCTCAAGGAATAATGCATAAGTACGAACCCAAGCCGAACAATCCCACGCTGTAAAAGAACCAAAAGAAACCTTCCAATTAACCTTTTAACACTCTATTAGGAACCTCTTATGATTCCAACACATAAATGAAGCACAAACAGTAAATTGAGTTTACCAATAGGGCTTGAATCATCCTTGAAGTTAGAAAGCTGCAGAATTCTCCCTCTCTGCGAAAAGTTTAATAGCTCCTCTCTGAATGTTGGATCTCCTTCCCTTAGAAGCCGATGAATAACAATTAGTGTTTTTAGGGCAACCTGTTGAAACAACCAAATAGAGATAAAAGTGATCAGTTCATGAACTTAAGCCAAATGCTTTACGCAAACACACAATTTCAAGAACGAAGGATCAAATGAGTACCGTCCAATTTCTGGTTTTATGCAAACGGCGAGAAAGGGCGTGAATGCAATAAGCAACATCTGCTCGAGCACGAGTCACTGATGTTGCAGCGAAGATTTCTGCAACAACAACAACAACAATGGAATAAAATCAATCATTCTCAGAGAAGAATTCCCAATTGGAAAAAAATCAGATCTAAGAAAAAATTCCCAAATGAAAAAAAAAAAAAAAAAAAAATACTCACTTCTGAGATGGCGATCTTTGGGAGGACACTCGACATGATTCGTAGCTTTAACTATGGCAACATCTAATTCCTTTAATTCAAGAAACCAAAACCGAATCCGTCAGAGACTGAAAACAAAATCAATAGTTTAGAGAAAAAGAGAGAGACAAAATCGGAAAGGGAGCGTACGGCGTAATCGCTGTTGACTCGGACTAAGCCGACTTTGGTGGAGTCTTTTAGGGCTCCATAAGCTTTTCTCCATGACTGAAGCGTTCCCATCGGAAGAAAGAAGAGACTCGTTCAGATCTCTCTACGAAACTCGGAGATGACGTGTCTCAATCTAGAACCACCTTCTTAGATAGATTTCCCCGAGAAAAGCTCCGCGAAAATTCACGAGAAATCACAGAGAGAGACTAACCGTGAAGAAGGCAAAATTAATAAAAGGGGACGCGAGGTTTTTAGACTACTTATTCCGTTTCCGTTTTAATTTTCTTTTATTTTTCTTAATTTAAAGTCAATTTATTCAGACTTGATAAAATAAAAAAATAGAGTCAAATTTTGAATTTTCTCTATGTTTATCAAAATTTATTGAATATTATTTGACTAGACGAAATAAAATAAGTAGAAAATATAATTAAAGTAGAAAATCGGAATAATATGTGTTTGATGAAATGGGGGAATCATAATTAAAGGTCACGCAAAAGCATAAAACGGTAATGATATGTGTATATCTGGAAAATTTCTGACAGTACTAATGACCTAACTCTTCTACTACTAATCAATAAAACAATTCGAATCTGCTCCTCTGGATTATCCCATCTGTTATATCAACCCTTTTTAAAAAATAAAATCCCAAAGCCATGTGTTCTAGTATTAGTTATTTCAATAATATACAGTCATCTGTCATCAGATTATTAGGTTACAGATGTGAGAGTGATAAGTGTTGGCCACCTACCGCTAACTACGTAAAATGGCCAGCTTCATATTCTAAATTTGTTTCGTCTCAAACGTTCACAATCAGTCGAGTTTTCACAGCTACTGTCTGGTTTTCATAGCGGTGATGAAGTGAAATGTCACTTTCACACTTTGTAACAACTTTCTATTTATAGCTGAAGCAGAGAGCTGCAAGATTATATAACTTTCTGTTTATGCATACACCATTTTCTAACCAATATTTGTAGAAGCTATATATCAAGATATCTATCATATATATGATCCATATATATATATATATCACAGTAAAAGTATAAGTAACGAGACATGGATTGTAGCTAGTAGAATTCACATGATCAAGTCATCAAGTAACGGGAGGCTAAAAGGGAGTTTAATAGCTCCACAAGCTACGAGCAGAGACATAATCCATATGGGAAGAATCCACTGTATTGTAAACATCAATACTGGTTTCCCTGCAACATCAATCAATTACATATTTTTGATTAAGCCACCGCTATTATAGATATATATATATATATGGAATTTAGATGTGATGATGAATGATTAGCATGAGATAATCAATAAACTAACCGGAGGAACGAAGCTTAGTTTCGGTTCGAGCTACGAAGATTTCGCCAATCTCTCGTAGCTTCTTTTCAAGTTTTCCTTCGAATTTATTAGTATGGCCTAATAGAAGCTCATCAAACACTGTATTCATATCCATTTCCCTTTCAGACAAGAAAAAAAAATTAACAAAAATCATTAAAATGGCTCAGTTACGATTATAAGACTACAATAATACGTAATGACTTGTCTTTACCCTTCGGAATCACGATATGATCCAGAGCCGAACGCTCGCTCGATCTGAGCTATCGAAGGCTTGTTGTTGCCTCGCCGTTGTAATTTCCGTAATTGCTGGTTTTGATTTCCCATTTGTTTGCTCACTTTGATGAGTTTTGCCGGTTTCTTCGACGGTGATGACGAAGAAGGAAGTGGAGACGGTGAGTCATTAGCTAGAGACGCCATCGGATACGTTGAAGCTCTGGTGGTGACGGAGAAGATGGTGGATAAGACCGCCATTGCTTCCTCCTCCTCGGCCCTCACTTGTGTGGTTTGAATTCTTTTTACTTAAGATGAAGGTTTCTATATTTCATCCTCTGCAATTCCTCCAGCCAATTAAAACTTGATAACATGCCACGTCATCTAAGACAACCCATGTCACGTCAGCTGATACAAACCTTGAGTTTTGTTTCTTTCCATTCTTGGTTATGATATTTTCCATGTCTCTTTAATACGCAACTTCCCTTTCTATAAAAAAATACGATTAAAGTCTAAACCGATTTCTTAAACTAGAAAAGGTAATAGTTTTACGTGTAAGTTTGTTACAACATTGTGTTGATTTACATGTGAATTGAGTGAAGATTTGGGTTACTGAAGAAGCCTTTTTCTAACACAACAAAATGAGAAGGAGAAAGGTGTGTGTGTGTGTGTACCACCTTCCATGACTTAGGAAAAGGATTTAAAATATTCATTTTAACATACATCAATCATTTTCCCAAAGGCTAATCGTTCTAAACCAAACACCACCCACTCTTAAACTACATTACCAAATCAATTAAAAAGGGAAACCATATAAGAACACAGCAGAAGAATATATGTGATCCACCACTAGAGAGAAGCTTTGAAGCTATTCAAAAAAAAGAGATCCATTAGTAATGGCAGATTCCGACATAGAGACGAGTAGCAACCAAAATAGCAACAGCAACACCAGCCACTCAACCGCATCGACCACTAGCGTTCACGTTACAGCCCTCGACGGGATTGTAAGTGCTAATTCTCTCTTCACGGTTGCGGTCTTTGTCGGGATCTCCTTTGACCAACCACAGGATCTCAGCCTCACGGACAGAACCGAGTGCAGTGCAGGACGAGACGTGGAACGTGACCTAGTTGTGTTTGAAGTCATCTCATTTGCCTTCTTCCTCTTCTCCTCCCTCGTGGCTCAAGGGATGAAGCTAGCCATCAACCTTTTGAACAGCAAGGAAACGGACGAAGTGTTTAAAGCAAATATCAATAGTGATGTGCTTCGCTTCGGTGTACTTGGTGCAGCTGGTGGATCTATTTTGGGCAGTGTTTTTCTCCTCTTGTCAATTGTTGATGTTATTCAGCTTCGTATTGGGCTACTCTCTTGCGGCAGTGCTTTGGCGATTCATACCGTGTTGGCGCTTGTTGTCTTGGTCTCTTCTGCTCTCAGCATTTATATCTTCACTGTGTTCTACTCTTTCAGGAAATAATTCATCTTTAAGAACCTGATCACAGTTGTGAAAGTAGCAATATAAATATATACATATGTCTGTTCGATAATGTTTCATAATGTAAAGCAAACATATATGTATTGGCTGATAAGATTGTTACCGAGAATGTAAAATTTGCAAACCTCTCTGGTCATTCTCTTGCAAAACCACAACGCCAGCGTCTCCAGCAATGACCTGAACCAAGTCCTTAAAAATTGAGTTCATAACTAGAAACCAAAAGATCATACATATGAATCAGCCACATAACGAAGCAATTAAGGCGCAGACAAAGCGCTTCATGATACCATGCAGAGACAGTTTCATGATACCACCCAGAGACAGACTTATATATTGCAAAAACTAAGTTCAAGCATTTGATGAAAAGAGGTCAAAGGTAAAACTTAGTTCTGGAATAGCTCATCTGATCATTAGAGCATGATTACTAATGGCTAATAACAACTTGTTCAAACTCAATGGAGTTGACTAAAACTCTGAGGTTCAAGGCTTCGAGGAATTAAGCAATGCTATCAAAGAAGACAAGCCAATAACTGCATATTGAAGTATGTGGTATAATACTTGTAAACTTGATAAGCAGCAGCCTAAAACAGATGGGGGAGGCCAAAAACAGTTCAATTAGATTACCCTCTGTCAACTGCAATATATATATATATATAATACAAACATAGACAGCAAGATCATAAAAACACAAACACAAAGAATCATACAAAATTTGACAAGACCGCAGCAGCATTTGTCACTTGTCAAAAACAGAGCCTGGGACTGGAGAGTTAAAAAAAAAAAACCAAAACTATTTCTAAGAGTCCTTTTGTTTCACAATCTTTGGAACCACTAAGCTTCAACACGAGTATGGCATTTTGAAATCGGAATCCTCAGCTAATAAATAGTACACTAACTGCAAAAATCCTATGATCCAGCGATAACCTAAAAACTTCATAAATGCATTATGAGGTCGCTTAAAGAGTACCTGGTCTAGAAATCGATACGAGATTCAGCGACTTTGTGGAACTCACTCACTGACGCCATTGTCATCGATGCTCTCTAGTCTCTCTATCTCTCAGTCGAGCCCCTTACGATATGAACCCTTCTTCTGCCGTAGTTGAACTTAGCCTAAATTACTCAATTACCCTTTAGACCTTCGATGGAAGATACGACAGCGTTTTAGTCGTTTACTAAGAAGACCATCTCCAACTCTTACGATAACTCACTCGTTACCTCAGGTCGTCTGTCTGTCATAAGACTTGGCATTAACATTTACAAATTCAATCCACGTTACATTTACATACATATGATTATATCTGCAAATAGTATAAGAATATGATTTGATGTCAACTTGATGACTTGGAATGATGGATGACTATCATCTATTTTTGGTAAATCCAAGCGATTCTTTTGTTCTTTTATTTTTTTTTAATTACGTTACCAAAACAAGAAGCTACTTAATCAAATCATGTTTGACTTTCGTGCATTCTTGATGTTCTAGACAATTAGTATATATATATATATATTGTTATATGGTATAAATATAAGATATAATTGGTAATCATCCTTTGACGTTAAACATTAGATTATTAATTCTCTTTTTTGGAAAACAAAAAAGTAGCTTTAAAGCATTTTTACCCATTTGAAGTTTAAACTAATTGATGTTACGACCAAAAAAAAAAACTAATTGATGTTAGTATTCGTATAAAGAATTATAAAAAGCGTTGAATAGGGTCTTTTCTGAATTTCTATTTCTACACCATCAGCTGCAAACGTTACATAGAGCTGCGAGGAATCATAGTGCTCGTGACTCGTGAGTTTAGAATCTGTGAAATGTATAAAAGACTTTTTTTTTGTGGAAGAAATTTAAAGATGGGAAAAGAATATTTGTTAATCGTAATCTGCGTTTTATGAAGTAAAACAGCTAAGTTAAAATAAATTCTCAAAATCGTTGAATACTTTCCAAACAAGTTTCTTACGTTTTGGTTGCAGATAGTTTGGAATAAGATGTGCATGGTAGACCATCGAGACACGCGACCACATCTAAACAAAACGTAAGAAACTTGAAAAATTGTTGATGGAGATTGACAACAAGGTAAAAATATATTAATAGCTGTTGAATAACATACTCTGGTCTTTGAATTATTTTTAAGAACATATTCAAATGATTACTACACAAGGTTTAACTTGTTTAATAGTCAAGAGTGTTGCGAGTGTTCAATCTTTGGAATCTCATTTTGATGTTAAAGAGTATCTCATTTTAATAGTCAAGAGTGTGGCGAGTATTTTTTTGGGTGTGACCGATTCGGTTAATGAGATTTGGTCGTAGTAAAACGAATATGAGATGATTTGGGTTATGAAGTCTCATCCGTTTCAAGATGACTCCGTACGTAATTCAGACATACTACTGCTAGTGAAATGATAAAACCATATCAGGAGAAATAATAGAGGAAAGATAGGCCAAATCTTATGATGAAAGATTCCAAGTCTTATCAAATAGATTTGCGCATGTCGCCTTCTCGGGCCGCAATCTACTACATGTCCGCATGTCGGCATATATATATTTATAAATGTCTTTAATTCGTCTCAGAGCAGCTTTTATTACTTTCGCTGTGTGTTATACTGTTATGAACTTATGATGTAATAAAATGAGTTCTGTTGATTGGCTATTAGAAGAAAATAACAGGGATATTATTTTTATTAACAACACCGAACACTATGGATAAGTCCATAAGAGCTAGCGGAGCCACCTTTTTATTCATGTGGACTTCATGTGTCTTGCACCTGAAGCCAACGTAAGAGCATGATTCCGTTGGTTTTCCTCCTCTCTCTTCACTTCTCTTCCTCTTTATTGTTTCATTTGTGCATCGTCGTTTTCATAAAATAATTTGAAGGTGATAATTCATTTATTTTGTAACTCGTTTTGACGTCGTAGATCTCAAATCTTGTTATCTTAAAGCGTTGTGTCCCCCACATCTGGCCGACCGATTTTTCACCAATTTTATTTGTATGTTTTCAGTTTTCAGTTTTCACATGCACGTGTATTCATGTAGTCGTAAGATACTGAAATGTATTTATCAATAGATAATTAACACAGATATGTAGAATATATAAGTATGTAACTTTAAAATTATGACAAAATAAAATAAATTAAATAAACTTCGGGAAACGAATTTTCGAGATGTGAATGAGAAGTTCACATGGGCATAGTTTGTTCCGACTTCTGTATAGATTCCTTGAATGGAAATTATTGAAAATTATGGATAGCTTTAATTAAATAAAATGTTACACAAAAAGTGATGTCAGGTTTCCCATATGTATAATAAAACATATAACAGGTGTTCTACTGTTTCTATTTATTTTAAAAAATGTTATTTGTTTCTCTTATTAAATTACTAATTAATAAAATCAAGAACTTCTATATTAGCATTTTGTCTTAAAAAATATATAAAACAAGACACATTTTCTCAAACAATATCAGTCTGTGAAGCTTACTTTATATCGCAAGTTACACCAAGACATGCACAATAGTAATGACCACCGAATTTTAAGAGACCCTTCTTAATTCCCCTTTATCTTTATGAATTTATTAAGGCTTTTTTTTTCTTAACAAATCTAATTTGGATAATCTTGTCCTTTAAATCAAAGTCAGTGATGCTATCTCCAATTGTGTTATTTTATAATACTTTTCTAATATTTGCCCTCCTACATTTCTAAATCTTTTAAAATATAGATGTTTTAAGTAAAGCACGCAGATTAAGAAACTCTTACTTCTAACAAGTTCAACCAATCAAAAATAATACTGTATAATATAAAATATTAAACTAATTTAAAAGTTCTATAAAAGCTTAAAAACATTATATATTATGAAACAAGAATCTTGTCTAAAACATGTTATATTTTGAAACGGAGGAAATAGGTAGTATCGTAGCACTAGTACCAATTACCAAATTAACAAAAAAAAGGTTACCCACTAATAATTGAGTATTGCTTTAGGGTTTACTTCAATTAATAGTAAGTTGCAGCGAGTAATAACAAAATGCCACATGGCATGGAAGACTAGAGAGCGTGCGGTACAAACTCAGGATGCGGGCAGTGGGCAAAGTAGAAAAAATGCTTACTTTCATGTTTGGATGACACGTATGCAATTTCTAGGCTGTCTTCAGCTGTTTTTGTTTGACGCGACTTTCTCTGCTTCGTATGCTACACGCGCCTCCACTTAATTAGTACAACACAAATACTAATATTTAATTAAATATTCTCCTGTCACATATAAATTACTACTAGTATTTGATTTTCATACGATAATTTATGATAATCTTACAAGTTTTTAAAGTTTTCACAAAATATGTGCAGTGTAAATTAAATGGAATGTTTTTTTGTTCGACAAGAAAAAAATATAACAATGTCAATATCATAAACGAACTGATACATTTATTTGGGTCCATTTTTCAATCTTCAACTTTTAAATTAGAGCTGGTCCTCTTAAAAGCCTTACTGTTGTCCAAAAAAAAAAAAGAAAAAAAAAATTGCTTCGGATAATCATGAATTTTCTGAATTAATGAAATGACTAAAAGGCATTTGTTCTACGCTTTTTCGTAAATGCCTTCAATCACACCATTGTCAACCTTTTTTTGTTTCTTTCTCTTTTTCAATATATACCATAATAAATTAATAATGTCTTTAAATTTAAGTAAATAATACTCCTACAAAGTTGTTTAAAAATAAATACTGGAAATGAGTCGTAGGTGAGATAAAAAGAAAAAGGAATAATTCTAATTCTGGTTTTAATGCAATTTTTAGGTGCCCCTACCAACTATGAGTGGTCTCCCTGCCACCTCATATCAATTGATGGCCATTTCACATTTTTTTTTTCTACAAATAAGTTTTTTTTTTCTTTTTCTGATTCATTTTTATTTTATGTGTTTGTTTCTCAATTATTATAGCTTTTTTGGTATGTTTAATTTTTATTTTTATTACAGATGATTTGATACCACATTCATTTCCTGTCTTCCACCAGAAGGAGAAATCAATGAGGGAACTTGATTGCAATCTATAAATAAAATATAAATAAATCTCGTGAAGTAGTTTATCAATAATGATAATCTAATAATTATCTTAATGACTTACTACTAAACATAATAAAATATGCCTAGAGTATACAACTTTGGCAAATATGTTTGGGAGTTGTTCTTCGTTACATAATTATAATCTATAAAAACTACTTATACATCGACTCAACGAAGCTGATATAATCAACATTCTTATATTTTATTTGCTCTTAAAATAATAGACTGCTGAGATGAGGTATGTGTAGCTCGTTGATTATCACAGTAACAAAATTTTCATCACGTAACACTATGGATTAGCAGTAAAAGTTTAAAAGAGGACAGTGATCAACAGATTTAAATTAATTCAATTAACAATTTCAACTGAAAAAAGGAAAATATGCTATTATTGATCGTGAAAAAAAAAAAACAGATATAGCAGAGAGATCATAGCGATGGCTGGTGGGTCGAATCAGAATTCTTATCATCTTTGTGTTTTTTCTTCGTAAGGATATATATTTACAGGTTGAAATAAATATCAGTAACGAGGAAAATTGGAATTATAAATTATTCTGTCGGGTACTACTAATTAAATTACTAATAATAATAATATGTTATGATTAATGTTTAAATAACAGTGTTTGTGTATTAAACAGTTAGCGTAACCACCACTTATGTGTCTGTTGTTATATGTACATTTTGATTACTTTTGCGTTGAAGATATATAATTTGATAGTATAATGTATGGTTTTATAAATTGAAAAGGCACCTATATCCTATAGGTGGTGTATAAAATCTAAGTTAATAAACCCCAAACAAATACAATGCATACGGAAATAGATAAATAAAACCATAAATTATTCGTAGTTGGCAAAGAAAAAGAAAAAGAAAACGAATGCGTTATTCACACAGATTTGCTGGTCTATAATTCCTCATGCACAGAAGCAATAATTTACAGTAAATATTTCTCCAAATTGACACGGTTTCTAACATTGGTTATATCATACAATATTACTGTGCAATTTTGAATTTGTGCAAAGCAAAACAAAAACGATTCGCAAATTAAAGCTGTCTCAAAACCTATGTATGAGAAGAGAATAATACTAATTGAAAGGGGACTATGTTGCATGTAGCATTCAAAAAATATTTGCACTATGCATAGGCATAGGTAATTTTATTTTAATTCATACAATATCAAAGTAAGTATACAAACATTTAAAACATAGAATGCTAATACATTGGTGTGTAGTTATGATGCAGGTCGTCGTAACTCGTAACGATGCACAATGTATTCATGATGTAGGTACATATATACTAGTACTATTTATGTGTATGCTAATAATACATTGGTGTGTTATGATGCAGGAGTCGTAACAATGCACAGTATTCATGATGTAGGGAGATACTATTTTTGTGTTTGGTATCAATGTTAAATATATATACCATTTTTAAAATTATGACAGAAATTACATAGGTACATATATACTGTATATTAAATCGATAACACACATGTACTCAGATTACATATGAGTCATGTATACGTATAACTCTTAAATATAAACTTTAATGCAACTGTGAAAACACATTTACTTAAAACGATTCATGTACTGCATGAAAATCAATGTTGAAGTATATATTTTGAAAGCCATACACCATAACGATTCAGCTTGAAGACACACTTTGATTGTAACATCACCTCATTTACTATATACAGAACAGCTCTAAATATATATTTATAAAAAATATTATATTTTATGTTATATTAACTACAAAATCATGTATTACGGAAATTGTTGTGACTTTATATAACTGTGAAGTCTAACTGATAATCTCTAAAAATTTACATTTTGGATTAAGTTTAACCTAATAATCCCGGGATGAGTAAATGTTTAACTGTTTCTAAATAAATTTTGATATAGGCCTATAGTTAGACTTAGAGTTATTATTGATACAGTGACAGAGATGATTTTTGACAAGGAAAAGTAAGAGTTTAACAAAAGGAAATATGTTAACTAAATTATAGAAATAGGCAAAACGAAAGTGACGTAACACGAAAAAAAATGAAATATATAACCATGTATTAACCATCAAAAGTAGGGGTGGACATAAAAACTGTACCTGAATACCCAAACCGAAATCCGACCCGAAAACACCGGTTTGGGTTGGGATAACTCTATTGGGTTTCATTCTCTTCAACATGTGGGTTCGGGTAATACCCGATACCAAAACGGGTATCCGGCAAACCCGAAAAAGCAAAACATTTAACATTTAGGTCTTTAGGGATTTTAGGAATTTCATCAGTTTGTTTAGTTTTTGCGATTTTGTCGATGATTCAATTTCCTAAAATCTCTCCAGTTTCAATTTTCGCTTCTATCTTTTTAAAGTCTTCATATAAATCCCAAAAACAAACCTGGAAACCCTTGTTGTTAACTTGTCGGAGACCTTGCCGTCACCGTCGAAAGAGATTAACTCACCACCGTCAGCTTTGTCGCGAAATCATTCAGAGGTTTGTCTTCTTTCTACAATTAAGTTATCAATTTTGTATTTCTTATTTTTGTGAAAATAGAATAGAAATTGAATCTCTGTGAGACAGAATCGAAACATCATAGAAATTGAATCTAAATTACATTATTTTCTATTGTTTTTAAGTTAGATTGTTAAAGTCTTGTTGTAGAATTGTTCTTCTTTCTTTTCACAAAACTTTTCATCTGCAGTATTTGGTTGTCTGGTTTAGTTTGATGATGCGGATACTTTGGTTTTTGACTACTCTGTTGTTATGCACAAGTCATGAAAAAAATAGATTTCATCAGTATATATACGTAAATATGAAATAAAACTCACCGTGTGAGTCTGTGAGAGATGAATGGTGGCAAGCAGTTCACGGTTGCATTGGTTGTGTTATTGTGTTGTTTTTTTTAAAAAATAAAAATATATTGCCTATATAGTTTATACATATATTTTGAAGACAAAGAAGTTTCCTGCATTCGAAGATTGGATGCTGCAAAGTTTTATGTCCACTTGTTGTTGACTTCTTATGTTGTTATCGTGTATGTTATTTATTTTTCATCTTGTTGTGTTATTTTTTCTTTAACAGTTTTGTTAATCTATCGATTATTAGGTTTTAGAGATTGATTATTGGTTTGTTTATATTTTTAAAATGCAGATGGCTTCTAATGATGATCCAAATCCTCTAGATGATAATTTTGAATTAGATGGATCCGATGTTAATTGTCAGACTCCTACTTCTGAAAATAAAGGGAAGAGAAAAGAGCAAGTTAGTGATGATGCAGAAGGTATTAGTTCTGCTAAGAAGGCGAAGACAAGATCTTGGGTTTGGGACCACTTCACCAAGCTGGAAAAAAAACCAGAGAAATGCAAATGCCATTACTGTGGGAGAGACTTGGGTTGTGCTTCTAGCAATGGCACTTCTACTTTGAAGAAACATTTGGAATTGTACTGCAAAGAATACAAGGCATGGCAGAATGCTAATAATTCTTCTCAAACTGTTTTCACTCTTGATAGTGCTAGTGGTAGTTTTAGAGTGAGTAAGGTTTCAGAAGCAATAATTAGAGAAGCTACTAATGAGATGATGATACTCGCAGAGTTACCCTTGTCTTTCATAGAGTGCTTAGGTTGGAGACATTTATGTTCCAAGGCTCAGTTGTATAAACCTCTTTCTAGGAGAACAACATCAAGAGATATTATGGAGCTTTATGTTAGTAAGAAAGCAGCTATGAAGAAGATTCTTGGGCATAACAAGCAGAGGTTGTCACTGACTACAGACATATGGGTTTCAACCACTACTGGAGCCAGTTATATGGTAATAACTGCTCATTTTGTTGACGCTATGTGGAAGTTAAAGAAGATGGTCATAGGATTCAAGAGTGTTGATGATCATAAGGGTGAGACAATCTGTAAGGTTCTTCTTGAGTGTCTAGCTGAGTGGGATATACAGAGAGTGTTCTGCATCACAGTGGATAATGCTACAACAAATAGTTCTGCTATGACTAAATTTAAGAAAGCAATGAAGCAAATCGGAGATGATGCATTGATATTGAAAGGTGAATATATGCATTTAAGATGTGCTACTCACATATTGAATTTGATTGTTAGAGAAGGTTTGCAAGAAGTAGACAACAGTGTGGCTGCTATTCGCAATGGAATTCAATATGTGAGAGGTACAACAAACAGACTGAAATAATTTGATTTGTGTCTTGATACAGTGAAGATTAAAAGGGGAAGTGTACCTTTGGATGTGAAAACGAGATGGAACTCGACATATCTCATGTTAGATCAAGCGATGAAGTTTAAATTGGCATTTAAGAGGATGGAAGCTGAAGATAAAGTGTATAACAATTACTTTTTGGAAAAGGTGGATGGAAGTAAAATGATTGGACCACCTACGCCAAGTGATTGGGTTGAAGTTGAAAGGTTGGTTTCTACTCTTGTCATATTTTATAAATCTACATTGGTTCTTTCAACTTCAAATTTTGTTGCCTCTCATAAACTCTATAATGAGATAGTGTCTGTTACCAAGAGCCTGAATGACTTAACCGTGAGTACAGATTCTGAAGATGGTTTGAAAAAGAAAGCTTTATCTATGTTAAGTAAGTTGGGAAAGTATTGGGATCCATTTGGAGAACATGTTGAAATGAATAGGCTTGTGATAGTAGCAAGTGTTTTTGATCCTAGAAAGAAAACAAAATTTGCTGAGCTCTGTTTTGATGCATTGTATGGGAAAGGCAGTGTGGAGTCTACTCATCTTTCAGATGATTTGAGTAATATCTTGAAGGATTTGTATGATGAGTACAGTAGAAACAGCTTATTAAACAAAACTGGTGGTGTGTCATCTTCTCGTGCACAAGGATTATCTTCTCAGTCACAGTCCCAAGAGCAAGTTGCACCTGATTTTTGTAAGAAAGCAGGTATTTTTGATATGGAAAACACATATGATGAGATTGTGATGGAAACAGGAAGTCACAGTTCCTCTAATGAGTTGGAAATATACTTGAAAGATAAAGTGGAAAAACCAAGTATTCTTAAAGGTGCAGAATACGACTTGTTATCTTGGTGGAAGGTCAATAGTGGGAAGTACCCTGTTCTATCACTAATAGCTAAGGATATACTTGCAATGCAAGTGTCGTCGGTAGCCTCAGAATCAGCTTTTAGCACTAGTGGTAGAATTTTAGATCCTTATAGGAGATGTTTAACACACCAGATGGTTGAAGTGTTGATCTGCACCGAGCAATGGCTAAAAGCTGAAATTCATATCAATGAAAAAGGAGTCTCTACTGTACAACATTTGCTTTCGGAAGCTGAGTATGATGATGAACTTATGAGAGGTAAGTTATATTTTTTATGAACTTTTGATTTTACAATTTTGAATCTGATTTTGATTGTAAAACGGTTGTTCATTATTACTTTTACTTCTTAATCTTACAGTTTTCATTTTTTTTTATAGAATATGAACCTGAATTCAAACATTTGGACAGCTAATCTTGAGAATGAGTCACAAACGATGATCTTTATAATAGTCAGAAAGGTTAGTTTAAGTTTATAGTCTTTGCATTTGTCATTATTCACATTCTTGTTATCTTGTTATTGACATTCGTTTCATTTTATTTCAGGAAATATCAAACCAAAGACATCAGTCATGTTTCACTTCTAGACAACCTGCAGTTTCTATGTTTTACTTTACTTCTAGGTTTCACTTTCACTTGTCAGACTTGTATTTCATTTTGAATAACTTGAGTTTTTGTTGGATTTGTGTAATGTTAATTTGGATTGGTTATCACTTTTTTAAATCTCTTTTAAGTCTTTGGATGATAAATTTGGAGTTACATTGTATGTTTTGTTAGATTTTTATTATTTTTGATGGTAAAGTGCACGTTTTTTTCTTGTATTTCAAGTTGGGTTCGGGTTGGGTTTTGATTGGTCTCGGGTATCCACTACCCAAACCGAATGAAACCCGTTTTTAATGGGTTTTTGAAATTATAACCCAAACCGACCCGAACCCGGTAATACCCAAACCTAACCGAACCCAAATAGTAAAATATACCCAATGGATTTTATTTTCAATTACCCAATTATCCGAACCCGAATGGGTAATACCCGAACCCGACCGAATTACCCATATGCCCAGCCCTAATCAAAAGTTAATAATTTTTTTTTTTTTAGTATAGAGAAAGGATATATAGAGATTGATAAAGGAAGGGGATGATCCGTAAAAACGGCCGTCAAGGTTTCAGATCTAACAGAAACAGGACACGTGTTTGAATCACCATATGTTAATGTGGGGACCACGAAATTCGAACGGCGTACAGTTATTTTAAAAAAGAGTATTATTTATATGGTGGGCAGGACCTACCTACACGTGGAGCCATCACGTGCTGTCAGTTCGAATAAATTAGTTTCGATTTTATTTGTGATATTAGTAGAAAACAAGAAAGAGTCCGTTAATGACGGCGTTAAGCAATGAAACGGGGAATCTCTTTATGAATGATTTTGACGTTGACGGACGGGGTCCGTTATTATGCTTAAAAACGAGTTTTCTTGTCGCGCCAATGCTTTCATTCAACTCTTATTTACTTTTTGATCTCTAAGTTTTTATTGTAATATATTTTTTTTCTTAACATGCAATTTCAATTAGTCTGTATAACTAGTCTTTCGAGCTATAATCAATTACCATGCAATTTCAATTTGTGTTGACATGATATACTGTTTTTGTTCTCTTCGTAAGTTTTAAATGGCTACTATTATTTAGACCTTGACAGTAACTATAGATTAGCATGTTCACTGAATATATAAATTGAAGATTCAATTCAGATCCTCTTTAGTAATATCACAACCCAATTGATGAATTTTTTTACGGTTTTTTTTTTAAAAAAAAAAAACCTTTTTAGGTAAATTGGTATGCATTTTGAATATAGAGAAATAGTAATTAAGGACTTGATTTAACTTGAAAAGTTACTATAAGAAAAATAAAAAAATAAAAACTCGAAAATTGAAACATTGGTCCGATGATTTTCCAAGACCCAATTACGGAATCTTTTTCATATTTTTCTATAGAAATATGAATTTCTGTATTTAAAACTGAATCTGTAAGAGTTACTGTGTACTACTACTACTATTGTTAAAACCAAAAATAACTATTCTTTTATCTGATCGTACGCATTTTTAGATTGATGTTTTCGATGGCTTTGTGGGTTACCAAAAGAAAAAATGTAAAAGTAACATACTTCAAAAAATCTGTATTACACCCAAAAGACATATGGTTGAATTATTATTACCATAGAACCTGGGAAGTAAAACAGTATCATGAGCTTGAGTTTCAGCTTTTTTTTTTTTAAGTTGAATTTTAATTATCCACTGGAAAAGCATACTTCAGTTCTCCATCAAAAGAATCAAAACTAAACTAAAAAGCCCCTAACTCCCTATTTTTATAGATTTCACAAAAGGTTAAATGATTCTCTCCATCACAGACTTATAGTAGTAATACTTTCTTCAACATTTAACTTTTAAACTACAAGTATTATGAAAAAAAAAAGAAAAAATCATAAACAAATACTAATATCAAAATGTCTAGATCCACATCAATTTTTTTTTAAGTACTCGATCAGATCTTGTGATCTAAACAAAAAAAATACACATCACGATTCACACAATTCACAACAAACTTCAAATATGAAGTCATCATGTTAAATTAAAAGGAAATAAAGAGTAAGGTTTTTTACACTGTTTTATTTGTATATTTACCTAAAGTAAATTAAGTTATGGTACGATAATAAGAAAAGAAAAAACTAAAAATTGTATGTGTGTTCTCACTTCATAGCCTTATCGCTTTCGAGGTGTAGATGTTATACATTATTCATTGGTCGTCGAGCCCCCATCACCACCATTCTTTTTTTATTTTTTTTTGCCTTTTTTATTTTCATCCAGAATAAATATCTTTTTATTTTAATATATAATTTATTTGGTAAATATTTTTTTAAAAAAAAATACAAATTGTTATTAGTTCGTATGAATGATGATTGAAGTGGTAGTAGCAGTGAAAAAACAAAGCAATCCATCCCCCACCCTTCCCCCATTGCTTAAGATTCTTCTTCTTCTTCCCTTCTTCTTCTTCACCTAAAGAGAAGTCACATGTCCCTTCTTCTTCTTCATCATCCTTCCCTATACCTAATTACCAAACTCTAGATCCCCAGATCGGAGCCACCAAAAAAACATGAAGAGAGATCTTCATCAATATCAAGGTCGATTGCCCAATAACCACGGGACCTCTTCTTCTTCTTCATCTTCATCTTTGCCCATTTCTAAAGACAAGATGATGATGGTCAAGGAAGAAGAAGACGGTGGAAACATGGACGAGCTTCTCGCTGTTTTAGGTTACAAAGTTAGGTCATCGGAGATGGCAGAGGTTGCTTTGAAACTCGAGCAGTTAGAGACTATGATGGGTAATGTTCAAGAAGATGGTTTATCTCAACTCGCGACCGATACGGTTCATTACAATCCATCGGAGCTTTACTCTTGGCTTGATAATATGCTTACGGAGCTTAACCCTCCTCCTGGTGCTGCTCATCCGATCCTAACTTCGCCGGAGATTGTTAACAACAACAACAACTCGTTCCTCACCGCCGCCGGAGGAGATTCATCAACTATTGTACCGTCTTCGGATTACGACCTCAAAGTGATTCCCGGAAACGCGATTTATCAGCCGCGATCTCAATTCGCGATTGATTCTTCGGCGAATAATCAGAACAAGCGTTTGAAGTCATGCTCCAGCCCTGATTCGATGGTTACGTCTACCTCAACGGCTACTCAGATTGGTGGAGTCATCGGTACGACGGTGATGACAACCACCACCACCACGACGACAGCGGCGGCTGAGTCAACTCGTTCTGTAATCCTGGTTGACTCGCAGGACAACGGTGTTCGTTTAGTCCACGCGCTCATGGCTTGCGCTGAAGCTGTCCAGCAGAACAATTTGACTATAGCGGAGGCTCTGGTGAAGCAAATCGGATGCTTAGCTGTGTCTCAAGCTGGAGCGATGAGGAAAGTGGCGACTTATTTCGCCGAAGCTCTCGCACGGCGGATCTACCGTCTCTCTCCGCCGCAGAATCAGATCGACCATTCTCTCTCCGATACTCTTCAGATGCACTTTTACGAGACTTGTCCTTATCTCAAATTCGCTCATTTCACGGCGAACCAAGCGATTCTTGAAGCTTTCCAAGGTAAGAAGAGAGTTCACGTCATCGATTTCTCCATGAACCAAGGTCTTCAATGGCCTGCGCTTATGCAAGCTCTTGCTCTCCGAGAAGGTGGTCCTCCTATTTTCCGGTTAACCGGGATTGGTCCTCCGGCGCCGGATAATTCTGATCAGCTCCACGAAGTTGGATGCAAATTGGCTCAGCTTGCCGAGGCGATTCACGTCGAATTCGAATACCGTGGATTCGTCGCTAACAGCTTAGCCGATCTTGATGCGTCGATGCTTGAACTTAGACCGAGTGAGATTGAATCTGTTGCGGTTAACTCTGTTTTTGAGCTCCATAAGCTCTTAGGTCGTCCCGGCGGGATTGAGAAAGTCCTCGGCGTTGTGAAACAGATTAAACCGGTGATTTTCACGGTGGTTGAGCAAGAATCAAACCACAACGGTCCGGTTTTCTTAGACCGGTTTACTGAATCGCTGCATTACTATTCCACTCTGTTTGATTCGTTGGAAGGAGTTCCCAGCAGCCAAGACAAAGTCATGTCTGAAGTTTACTTGGGGAAACAGATTTGTAACCTGGTGGCTTGTGAAGGTCCTGACCGTGTGGAGCGACACGAAACGCTGAGTCAATGGGGGAACCGGTTTGGTTCGTCCGGTTTTGCGCCGGCACATCTTGGGTCTAACGCGTTTAAGCAAGCGAGTATGCTTTTGTCTGTGTTCAATAGTGGCCAAGGCTATCGTGTGGAGGAGAACAATGGATGTTTGATGTTGGGTTGGCATACTCGCCCGCTCATTACCACCTCCGCTTGGAAACTCTCGGCGGCGCACTGAGTTGACTATGATGCATACGGTGGTGTGCTATGGTATTATGGGGAACCGATTCGGTAATCTAAGTTGACTCGAAGAAGCCGACGGTATCGGCGGCGCTCGCTATGGTGAGTGGATTACTCGGTCATTTGAGATCGAATCAGTGGACCGGTGATGACATATGTTCGGACCAGACCAAAACCGAACTGAATCGAACCGTGTTTTGCCTTCTGTTTATTTATTTAATACTATTTATTATCACCTGTTTAAAAATTTCTATATATGAAATATCGTTTTGGTAGGTCATTTTTAATTTATGCCTTTTTTGGGATCAATTTTAAATAGGCTGAGTATGTATTTATTGAATAATATTTATGAATTCGTCTTAAAATAAAAAAAAATGTATTTTTTAATCTCAATTACTTGGCAGAAAGATTAAACAATCTTCTTAACTTCACAACGTATGAATGGGTAATGTAAGAAGTATAGTGATATTAGATATTTTTTGTTTAGTATGTTAATGAATAATGAATTTTCTAAAGTAAAGTTGAGAAAGAAAAAAGGTATATGAGAGCGAGATATAATTATTACGAAGAGTACTAACTACTACTACTATTTCATGAAAAAGGTTTTCATAACTTTTTTATTGTGGAGTGTGATTCAACTATTTTTACTAATTTCTTTCACATGATGTTAATGGGTCTTTTCATATCGAACTAGTAGTATATTTATATAATTAGATGGTGAAGCTATTATTTAGATCTACACATCCAACTTTTTTAGATCTCATGTATAATCTTTTGATAAATGGTAGTAAATTACTTTGTGCAGGGGGTTTGTAACTTATAAACGTATTCTTTGTTGTTATAGGTATCAGTCGTCATAAGACTCATATAAGAGATATAGATTAACATTTTGATTTGTCTACACGTATGACTGTCTTTTTAAAGTCTAAAATCTGGTGTAGATGCATATTTTATGTGGATGTGAAAAGTACATGATATTATTATAAACCGCCGGAACAAATTAAAAAATAAGAACAATGCGTCCTATATATTTAAATGTAACCTGCACATTTCGAGCTCGACTCGATATGCTAAAGAAAAAAATATATATATACTCTTTAAGTTTTAGTTAGACGATTATAATAACAAGGTTCGAGAGATTAGTAGATACCCCACAACACAAGGCAGCTCAAGTCTCAAAAGGGTTGAACCGACCCATAGCATTATTAAAACCATTTTAATCACAGACATGTAAATCAATAATCTCGATTAATAATGAGTAATTGTCCACATTTTCTTATTCACTGATGTTGGCTTAGTTATTAAATCTTATCTTTTTTTCTTAAGAAAATGCAAATTAATTAGACACAAAGGAAGGTCCCCATGGCCATATGCATGAAATGCTTTTTAACCACCAAGTTGCCAACTTGCATGTGTGCAAAATTCTCCTTTGACCCCACGCTTGTATTTTAATAAGTACCATATAGTATTTTTCTTTCCTCTCTATCACATCGAGTTTCAAATATTTTTTTTTATATGATATAGCTTGGGTCCATATAATAATCGATCATTGTCCTTTCAAATATTTCATCACACATTATATATAGTTTTATATACGTCTAAGCATATAGAAACATTGAATCCGGCAATTATTTCTCTGCAAGATTCGATTTTCTACAAGTTTTATAATAGTGTGAATCGAATTTCGTTTTTTTTTATATATTAATTCTCAAATATTATTTTGGTAGGAAATAAGTAAAGCTTTTCTTAGAAAACAACATATCTTTAAACCCGATATAACCCTGTCAAGATGGGATCACCATTCTAATCCCCCGTCATAACATAAGGATTCCCTAGTTTTCACACCAAAGGATCGATTTTGCCTACATATTAAAAAAAAAAAGTGTTTCATTGATTTGTATAACGTCAATCTCATTTGGGACAATAGTAGTAGGCGGACCAGATTCAAATATTGGTAAGTAGTTTTCGTTATTTTATTTTTATTACTCCTATATGATAGTACTAAATTAAGACCCACAGCACGAATTCATGATGATTTGAAAAAGACACTTATTTTGTAAGTTTTGTATTGTTAATGATTCTAGATAAGTATCCGTGCTATTACACTGGTTAAATTTTGTTTTATATAAAATTTTATATATTTTTTATTTAAAATAAAATTTTAATATCTTGTATTAGTTTATGTACGTAAAATTATTTCAACAATGTATATTCTACTTAATGACTTGAATGTCATTATAAGACATAATTTTATGAATTTGGTTTTTAAAAAGCGAGTTATTATATTATGAATAATTTAATATATTGTTATACTTTTTGTTTTAATATATTTGGTTTTTTAAAATTCTTTCATATTATAGTGACATATTATTGACATTGTTATAACAAACCAATTTAGAGTTTATTATATTATATAAAGTTATAAAATTCAACAAAAAAATATGAAATTGAATTTAAATATTCAAATTTTGACCCGTTACTTAGTAAAATTTTGAATTCAATAAATATTATTTTTAAAGAATAATATTAATTAAATTTGAATATTTTATAGATTGAGTCATTTATATTTGCTTTTAAAAATTCAACTTATGGTATATCCGGAAATAAAATAATTTTTTTAATTATAATAAATAATATAATAATTTATTTATTTCACAAAATAGACTCATATATAAAAATGAGAAGTGACATATAATGATAATTAACCAATTAATATGTTAAGTTAGATATCAAAAGATTTTATTTTATGAACAATTTAATATAGAAAATTAATATGGTAAGTTAGATGATATCAAATAATTATTTAGAATATTATATTTCACATTTTTGGAAACAATAAATCCAGACTATACAAATAATATAAAACTTAATCTATAACCTATTTGTAACAAACTTATTAAAATTATATAGTCTACAAAAGAATGTTGTGTACTTCCTTTTTATTATATAAAGGATTATTATATAAGGGATAATATGAAAGAAGGTATTTACTTTTCTATTTGTATCTTTTTTTTTCCGTGTTTGTCAATTTTTTTTTATATAATTTTTTCATAAAAACTAGGGCCTTAAAAACTACCATTATATATGTAGGGGTTACAATTTATAGAATAATATAAATAACAAATAACATGGTAGATCGCTTAGTTACATATATCCAAATGACTAATTTATATAAAGTCAAAACTCTATAAATTAATATTTGGTAAATTTTATAATTTATATAAATTAATAATTTTTTACGGTCTCAAGTTGATTAATATAATTTTAGATACTATTCAATAATGTAACAAAATAATATATTTTAAAAAAATTATTTGTGAATATATGATCCCATATTCCCATCAATAATTATATAAAATTATCAATATATATATATTATATACACATTTATTTTTGTCAGTGTTAATTTCTAATATTTTTACTATATCCCAAACTTGTAGTGTTTTCTTTGAAACATGATAATTGTTATTACTTGTAATTGATTATATAAAAATATTATTTATAAAAATTAAATATTATTTTTAACACTTGTTTTTCAAAATTACCAAATTAGTAATTTCTTTCTATAAATTAATAAACTTTAGTGTCCTAATTTCATTATTTTATATAGGTTAGACTGTATATTAAACAAACTAGAATTGGACACATGCTAGAGCAAGGTTAACATTTCTTTTATTTATTTTGTAATATTTATTTGAAATGTTATATATATAATTGTTTTATTCGTTTTTTTTTTTCTTTTTAGCTCAAACATTATGTCATAAAATTATATGTTGAATATAACTTATGTAAATAACATCTATTTTGTAAGATCTATTATAGTATATCTAGATTTTGACCCCCAATACACCGCAGTTTAAGTTTAATGATAAAAAATTAATTTATGTATAATAATTTTATTTGATTCTTTGTTGTTTAAAATTATATATTATATTTTGATTGTTAATTATATGACTTAACCTACACTATACCGCATATTAATTATTTTGTTACAGTATTAATTAATCAATTTAATTAGATATGTTTATTAATATAATATTCATATTGTTAACAAAATAATGAGATGATATTTTTTCCATGTAGCACCGAATTAATGACATTTTAAGTTTCTATTAATATCAACTCAAACATGTTCAGCCACATTACCCGTCATGTGATATTTTAATTCATTGTATACTGCATAAAAAACTTCATAAAAATTTAAATATATTATTAAAATTTAAAATGTTTTTTAAAAGTTTCTTTTTTAGAAATTGAACCAGTTATAATATTTGAACTTCTTATAAAGTTTAAATATAATCAATATCCTAAACATTTATAAAAATTAAATGTTTTAATAATTGAAATATTAATAATCTTTAAAGTTTTTTAAAAGTTCACAAAATAATGAGATGATATTTTACCCGTACATCACCGAATTAATGACATTTTACTTTTTTACAAATATCAAGTCAAACATGTTCTGCCATATAGCCTGTCATGTAATATTTTAATTCGTTATACACTGCAGAAAAATCTTCATTAAAATCTAAATATATTATTAAAATTTAAAATGTTTGAATAAATTTTATTATTTTAGAAATTTAAATACTTATAATATTTGAACTTCTTATAAAGTTTAAATATTATTCATATCTTAAACATTTTATAAAAATAAATGTTTAATAATTAAATATTAATAATCTTTAAAATTTTTAAAAAGTTTATACATTTGAATATTTTAAGTTATTAAAAGTTGAAATTCTTTAAAATAAAGAACCATAATAAAATGCATAAATTTTTTAATTTCAATGAATGATAAATCAAAGTTTCTGCTCATTCGTATTCATAATCATTTTGGTCTCTTTTTTTATTAGTATGATTTTGAATCATTGCCTAGTTTTTTACGTGATATAGGACATTTTGTATCTTTTTTTATTCATTAGTTGAGCAATATATGTCTGTTTTAAAAAATTTAAATTACATCATATGGAGAAAAAATCGTAAATTTTATTAACTAAATATATTATATAAAAAATAAAATAATTTAAATATAAAATCAAATAAAAGTGAAAGAAGAATCACATATTTTTGTTTTAATTAGGTTGAGAGATTTCCTTATATTTTAAATGTTACATATAATTGATTTATATGTTACTATAATTAACTAAATCCATACTATCCTTACTTATCAAAAATCAGACTAACCTGTATATTATGATACACCTATGTCACAAATTTATAACAAAAAATCATAAATGTATCTATTATATAGTCTACAAAAAGTCATATACTTCCGTTATATTATATTATATAGGAGATATATATCGTTTTGCCAAGATTTTAAGAACTATAGACTTTTATAACATCCAAACATTTTCATTATTGTGATGATATTAACATTCATGACCAAAAAAAGAAAACTTAGAAACATGTTATTTCTAAACAGAAAAGAAAAAATCAACTAAGATTACTTTTTATTGTTATTCACAAACAAGATGAATAGAACAATGCATATCAACGACCAATTAGATGAATATGACATTTGATTTTTAATCCACCTAATTCTGATTTATCCACATTTTGTGATTTATCACCATATTTGGACGTCTATTATTAATTATTTATTTACATTTTCAGATGAACTTAATCTACGATCTAATGTTTGATATTATAATATTGATGTTATTAATAAAATAATAAAATCAAGATTTGTTTTTGTTGTAACACTCAATTAATGATATATTAAATTTACATTAATATCAATCCAAACATTTTTTCGTTATATAACCCCATCTAATGATATTTTAATGTTTATAAGTTTAAAATATTCTTGATATTATAATTTTTTAGAAAATATAGAAAAACATAATCTCTGGTTTAATTATACAGTTCGACTAAACACTGTGAATATAAACAATATACACTTTTAAATTAAGATATTAGTTAAGCTAAATTTCCTACTCACTCATGTTTAAATTCAATAGGATTTAAATAATAATATGACTATGAATTATTTTCTAAAAACTTTATGCGATGAAGAATGTTGAACACACATTTTCCTCTATTGATTGAGTAATATATGTCCATTTTTTTAAATTTGAATGATATCATATACAAAGTAAATTATATTTTTATTTACTTTATATATATTATGATAATTCAAAACAACTAAAAATCAAACAATTATGATAAGAGAATCATAGTTTTAAATCTCAACTATATTTTACATATTTATATTATTAGTTGTGAAACATTTTATGGAGATTTTTAATTTTATGATTAATTATAAGATATTTTAGTTGTGTTTGGTTGTATAGATAGTAGTTAATTAATTATAAAGGTTCTTTAATACATATATATAATTTTATCTATTCCATATTTATTCTTAATAAACTTAATATTTACTAACATAAAATTTGTTCACTAAATTGTACTTGAGTAAAAAAAAATGTAAATTAAGTATCATATCTACAAGAAAATCTATTTCTTTTAGGAGAATACACTTGAGTACTTAACATGTCAAATCATAATTATTTATTGTATTGCAGAACTCGATTTTTCCTCTTTTTAGTGTTTATTTTAAACCCTCTATGAGATATAGATTATTACATTTATGATTTATCTGAATATCTATACTTCGCTTGTTGTAAAACTAATATATTTTGGTTTATGGAGCTAAAAACTGTTTGATGAGTGTAATTTTTTTTTATGTTGCTGTTTTTTGTAATTTTGTAGAAAATAAAAACATTTTTAAAAATCGGCATAGGTCATCTAAAATCGTCGAGTCTCGACCAACTTCAAACATGAAATAGTTAGCTACACATATTGGACTAATTGTGCACTTAAAAGATTTATAAAAATTGACATTAAATTAAAAGACCAAAATGATCGACTGAATTTGAACAGCCAAAGAATATCAAATTAATAACAGTGAAAGTAGGACGGAAACTATTCTAATTCCTGTCAACAATTGGCCACTATCCTATTGCACGTAAGGTAGAACTTATTGTTGCTGGCTTGCTGCTAGATTCTTCTTTGTCGTTTTCTTAGCAGCTTTCTGCAAGTCTCTTTCAGCTTTATCTGGTTGCGTCGAAAGATCTTAAACATATGGTTTTTTTTTTGTTTTTTTTTTTCTTCAACATATGATTTTTAATCATGTTATAAAGTATATGCTGTTTATTACAAAATAGTATATTTAAATTATGTGGATCTAATCTAATTAATTTACAATTGATCTAAGGACCATTTTTTAAAAAGGCCCGTAAACGAAAGTTCCCAAGTCCATTACAACGGTCTCTTGGTTACCTCATAGATACAATGGTGCTGATGAAATGGTCTAATTATGTTCAAATTTAAGACCTAAAAAACTTTTTAAATGGGCCTTTAATGAAGTTCCAAGCCCATTAATGATAGTTTTGTCGACGTAGAAAGGGAGAAAGTCTCTCTTCCTCGGTTTGGGAGCAATCAATCAAGGGAGAGAGAGAGAGAACGTGTTGAATAGTTGGGGACGAGATCACAAGCACCAATCCCATTTCTCTCTCTTTTTTAAATTCGTCTTCGTCTTCTTCCTCCTTTTAACCATCATCATCATCTCCACGAAGAGGCCTAGTCAAAAAACAAGTCTTTCTTCTCTCTCAATTCCATCGATGGATCAAAGGCCTCTTGGATTGCTCACGATTCACGTCAAAAGAGGGATTAATCTCGCCATTCGCGACCACCGTAGCAGCGATCCTTACATCGTTATCATCGTCGGCGATCAGGTTCCTTCTTATTCTCAATTCTTTTTTTTATGTCTTCTTTCTCCTGGGGAATCTTGAAACCTATAGAGAACAAATCGCCTTATATTCGTAAAAAAAAAGAACAAATCACTTGGGATCCTCAGCTTTTGCTAGTTTTCTTGAATTGTTCATATGGTGGTGGTGATCGTCACTCTTATTTCTTCCAAATCCTCTGTTTTTTTTTTTTTCTAAAACAAGAATTTTTTATAAAAATGTTCAGACATTGAAGACACGTGTCGTGAAACGAAATTGCAACCCAGTATGGAATGAAGAAATGACTGTTGCAATCAAAGATCTCAATGTCCCAATCCGCTTGGTAACAACATTCAAGCTTTGGTTCAGACAAGTTCTTATCTTGTTCTGTTCTGATTCCTGTCGGGATAATAACATTATTGTGTGTTTGTTGTTTACTATGAATGAAATTTGTTCAGACAGTGTTTGACTGGGACAAGTTCACGGGGGATGACAAAATGGGAGATGCGAACATTGACATTCAACCCTACTTAGAGGCTTTGAAAATGGGGATGGAGCTTTTGAGGCTACCTAATGGTTGTGCTATCAAAAGGGTTCAACCGTCAAGGCACAACTGTTTGTCAGATGAAAGTAGCATTGTTTGGAACAATGGTAAGATCACACAAGACATGATCCTTAGACTTAACAATGTCGAGTGCGGCGAGCTTGAGATCATGCTTGAATGGCATGGTTGCAGAGGTATCACTTCCGCTTCCAAAGAAGGCTCTTCCTCTACCTAATTAATAATGTTCTGTTTGTATGCATCAGTTGTTGTTGTTGTTGTTTCGATATTGTATAAGCAAGCAATTTATGTATGTTTTCTTAATGACCATTTTCAATGGCATGATCAAGAACAAAAAGCTGGAAAAACTTTGAGACTTTTTGTATTGAGTTTTTTCACTTTCTATTTTGGATTCTCAAGTTTTGTTTCTGTTTTTTTTTTTTTTTTTTAATTTTGCATATGTGATGTATTTTAGATGGGCTACAAATTTTAAACTTCAGTGGATCATTTCTTAATAGATACGGCCCATTAATTTAACGCAAACATGTTTATGGGATTGTGACGAACGCATTTATGGGTTTATCTCGTAGCTTCATTGGATCCGTAGGGTCAATTATAGTGGTTCGTACTCATATCTTATCTTCATAGGCCAAATTTTTAAGTTTCTTTGGGGCCGTAAGCATATATATAAATAATAACGAGGGTGATATTGGTGATATAGTGATCGTATTAGTAGCGATGGTGATGATAATACTAATTATGGTCATGATGAAGATAATGATTATGGCGATGACAGTAATAAAGATGATGATCATCATGTTCATGATGTCTATTACAAATTTATTAAAATGTGGCTTCTACGACTTTTTAAGATTCACATGTTATTTTCTATTTCTTGAGTCACATTTTATGTTCTATTTCCAAAACCACCATCAAAATCCAAAATTACCAAAATACCACGTACATTTGATTTCTGGAAGGTTAAAATTTAGCAAGAGTTCAACATTCTCTAAACCTAAATTTTTTTTTGTGACAGTCATAGAATTATGATGGTAAATTAAAATATTCTAAGAAACATTTCAATTAATTAATATATGAAATAAATACCTAAAACAAAACTAGTGTAGTTTAGTTTTTTTTTTTTTTTTTTTTTTTTTTTTTTTTGACAACAGCTTACAAGATTAGCTCAAACGAGCCAATGCGAAGGGAAATTGTTTACAAAGGTAAGTAGGTGCGGAACTGTTCGAACACGCCGAGCCAAATTATCCGCTTTACCATTATGAGTACGAGGGACATAGACTAAGGAAAACGAAGTAAACTCCTCTCTGTCCGCCTGGATGTCCTCCAGATAAGGTGTGAAAGCTGGCCACTCGGAAAGCGAAGACACCATCTTCACCAGGTCAGAGCAATCAGTAAGAAAAACAACGGATTGATTATCGGCTCCAATCATTCAACGCATAGCCCAAAGAATGGCTTCGACCTCCGCATGAAGCGGGGAGAGACTGCGACGAAGATTTGAAGCTCCCATGGTAGTTTCATCCCCCGTGGGCGAGACACAGAACCATCCTCTACCAGCAAACTGATCCGTCGCTTTCCATGAACCATCCACAAAACAAGGAAAACTCGAGGGAAACTTGGATAACCTTGGGGCTCCGAATCCCCCAGCAGGAGCTAGACCATGAAGAGGGTGATCCTCTACAGGCCATGCGACCTCTGTCTGAGCTTGGAACCAATCTCTAGCCTCATCCTCCGCTAACCGCAAGATTGCTATTGGGTTGGAGTCCAAATTAGTGAAAAGTTTATCATTACGAGCTTTCCAAATATACCACAAAATCCATGGGAATCTATCCTGGAAAGGAACATCCGTAAACCGCCAGAAAAGAAAATCCATATTTGTGAAAACCGATGCCGATGGAAAAACACCCTAAACCGTCGGGAACTGCGACAGTGCCCAGACCTGTGTGGCTGGCGGGCATTCAAAAAGTGTATGGTTTAGTCTTGTAATTCAATTAGTCAATTTGTTACGGAGAACTGTTAGCAAAAAATTAAAAATTAAAAACGAAAGAATAATATTCTCTCTGTTTCATCAAAAGTGTCATTTTAGAATTTTCTTTTTGTTTCACAAAGAGTGTTATTTTATACTTTAATGCATTATTTTATATTTTCAATGCATGTTTTACATTAGATTTCCTAGTTTTACATTTAATTTATGGCTAAATTAACCTATTAAACACTTATTAAATAAAGACATATATATATATTTTAATATTATTTTTTTTTTAATTTGTGTGAAATGTGTCAAAATGACACTATTTGTGAAAGAGAGAATAATGTTTAGAAACAGAGAAAGAAAGAAAAGTAAAAAACTAATAGAAAAATTGGAAATAAAATATATCTTTTTTAAAATTACAAGAGAAACTTATAAAAAGCTCAATGCTTTTGAATTCAAACTTTGTTTCCATTATTTTGTTCCAGTCTTGTAACTAACATCATTCTAATATGAGGACTTCTCAACTCAACTCTAATATTAATAAAAGAAAAGTTTTTTTTCTAAAAAATCGCAGGAGAACAAATGTGCAAACAAATGGAAACAAAATGATTCAAAGTCACCGAAAGAGAGGGATAAATTTTGGTATTCAAACGTACGTTCTAATAGAAACAGCCTTAAAGTCATCTCCATTGATACATCTTAGTGAGTTATAATGGAAATAATCTGATTATAGTTTTATCGATGTGAGAAGAAATTAGGATTCGACGAATTAGATATGGTTTGCTTTGATTAGATCCACGAATTAAATTTGATTTCATTTGATTTGAAATTTGATTTGATTTGCTTTGATTACACCATCCCAAGTGTAAGCAGTTGAAACTCTCTCACTTATGCTTCGCTGACGACCTGATGGTGTTTGTGGAAGGGACCAAGCAGTCTATATCTGGGGCTTTGCAGGTATTTGATGACTTCGCAGTGCACTCGGGTTTGCATGTTAGCCTTGAAAAATCAACAATATATACTGCTGGTATTTCTTTGGCACACAAAGACGAGATTCTTCAACAGTTTTCATTAGAATACGGTTCCTTGCCGGTTCGATATCTTGGACTGCCGCTTTTGCCAAGGCGAATGACTTCTGGAGATTACCTCCCACTCATTGAGAAAATCCGCTCAAGAATAACCTCTTGGACATCTCGTATGCTCTCTTTCGCTGGACGTCTACAACTCATCAGCTCTGTTGTATTTAGCTTAACAAATTTCTGGATTTCGGCATTTAGACTTCCTAAATCATGTGTCAAAGATATTGATCAATTATGTTCAGCGTTTTTGTGGTCTGGTCCTTCCTTAAATGCTAAGAAAGCTAAGGTCGCTTGGACAGAGGTTTGTTTACCAAAGAGTGAAGGAGGTTTGGGGTTAAAATCAATTGAAGAAGCAAATAAAGTGAGTGTTCTCAAGCTGATTTGGCGAATACTCTCTGCTTCCGGCTCGCTATGGGTTGACTGGGTGCAACGCTCCCTCATTCGAAGAGGCTCTTTCTGGAGTGTGAAAGATAATACAACATGTGGTTCTTGGATTTGGAGAAAACTCTTGAAATACAGGGGCCTTGCAAAACAGTTTTATAAAGTGGAGGTTCATAACGGTGTATCCACATCCTTTTGGTTTGATAACTGGTGCCCGCTAGGCTGTCTGTATGACCAACTTGGTGACAGGGGTTTTATCGATCTGGGAATCCTGAAAACAAGCACAATGGCTGAGGTTCTGTCTACGGCACGAAGGAAAACACATAGAAACCCTCTACTCAATGAGGGGGAGGAGGAGATAAAGCAGAGACGATTTAGCTATAACCATGATGTTTTGGATGTGCCGCTGTGGAAAGGGAAGAATGACTGCTACCGAAACGCCTTCTCAACAAAGGATACATGGTCTCACATTCATGCTGCCCGTCCGTTAATGGTCAACTACAAAGAAATTTGGTTCTCACATGCAACACCGAAGTATGCTTTCATCACTTGGTTGGTTGTAAAAAACAGAGTAACAACAGGCGAGAGGATACAGTCATGGAATCCACACGCCAACACAAGTTGTATCCTATGTGGTCACCCTTCAGAGACAAGAGAACACCTGTTCTTTCAATGCACTTACTCTCAGCTGGTTTGGGAGCGGCTTCTCAAAAAGCTACTTGCAAACAAGTTCACAAATCACTGGCAAGAGGCCCTTACTCTGACTGCAGGAAATGGTCTGGACAAGAAAACAAAGTTTATAGTGAGGTACATTTTTCAGAATACAATTCACGCAATAGGGAGAGAATGAAATGCGCGACGACACGGAGAATACTCTACACCGGCGGAGCAGTTGATCAAGATCATCGACAAGAACATACGGAACCGTTTGAGCACCATGAAAGGGGAAGAAGAGAGCATTCAAGTCTAGTTTGCTGCAAAACTTTATTAAAATTTATTTGAATGGTCTAGACTCTAGAGCAAAGTACCACAAATTCTTTGTAAAACGTTTATTTTTTTTTGAATATAATTTAACATTAAATTTAAAAAAAAAAAAAAAAAATTAGTAGCTGTGGTTTGCTTCGTCTAACTATTCATTTTGATTGTCCTCGAAAAATCGATTCACAAAATTGGAACTGTAAGCCGTCCCTTTATATTTTGTCCTTATCTCAAGAATCCTCTGTTTTGTGTCCTTGCTCTGAGTGATGAATATTTATGCAACTTATTATAAATCCTTTGAAAGAGACTGAGTTGATACTCTGTGGTGGTGAATTTTATAATGACCAGAAGGTTAGCTTTCAAATTTTGGTTGCAAAATGTTTTGTTTGTGTTAGTTTTTATTACCTCTGTTAAGGGCGTGTGATTATCTAAGCTTGTAATCAATATGTTTTCCATGTGAATGCAGACATATGTTTATGGTGATCTCTACATAAGCGGGAGTGGAAGTTAGTATCAAGTCCCAACAGTCCACCTCCTCGCAGCTCTCATCAGGCAGTTGCGTGGAAGAATTATCTCTATTTATTTGGTAGATAAATGACATTGAATTATTCTTTTTGCATATTCATTCCTTTCAGTCCATATGTGTAAGTTCCTTTTTTTTATTGATTAGGTGGTGAGTTTACATCTCCAAATCAAGAGCGGTTCCACCACTAGAAGGTGAGTAGTATATTGCTGTGTTTTACATCTCCAAACTGTCGATTACTATCTCTTTCTTCTTATCGTTATTTGTGGGTTTAATTTATAGGACTTTTGGATGCTGGACGTGAAAATTAACCTATGCGAACATTTAAATTTGAAGGGATGTTTTTTTTTTTTTTTTTGACGATCGTTTGAAGGGATGTTCTAGTCCACGTTCTGGTCATCGTATGGTAAGTCTCTGATGCATCCTGGCCAATGTGCCTGAAAACCAAACAATGTATGTTGCCAAGGGCGGACCTACGTTCACATGAACGGGATCAGATGACCGCCCATAAAATATAAAAATAAAAAATGTTACCATGTATTCGTTGTTGATTTTGGTAGAGTTAGTTGACAATCACGTAATTGACCCGTAATGTGAGTTCAAATCTATGTTGAAGCAATGATATATATTTTTTTCCTGTTTTGTTTATGTTATATAGGCCATACCCACCATTTTTTTATTATTTTTTATATATTTTTGTTGTTGTTTTAGTTAAAAGTTTTTTGGAGACTTTTTTATACGTGTATTTTCAGTTACTTCATAATGTTACTATATAGTTTTCATCAAAAATTTTTTTTTACTATATAGTATGACTCCCGAAAAAAAATTTCTAGATCCGCTAATGTATGTTGCTAACATATTGTTGTAATATACTTTAATGTCATGTTTGTTTTTATATTTATGAAATGCATATCATTTTTAAGTTTTTAAAAAGGGCCAATTTGTGAGATAACCAAAATAATAAATAGTATGAAGAATATAACATATAATTTGAATAAATTAGAAGAATAGAATTAGGGGTAGTTGAAATGACAGTTTTAGTGTTTTGATGGTAGGAGTGGTTGAGGAGGATGGTGGTGGCCGGCGGCCGGCGGTTGCGATTTCCAGCGACCGGAGATGGCAGTTTCCAGCAATCAGAGGTGGCGTTTTCCGGCTACCGGAGTTGGTGGTCAACGGTGATGGTGGCTGGAAGAAATCTAAACCCTAGAAATTAGCTTTGGAAATCCTAGAGGTGATGGTGGTAAAGAGGTGGGGATGGTGATGGTGGTGATAGGGAGTATGAGTGGTGGTGGCAAAGAAGTAAAGATGGTGAAGGTGGTGGTTAGCACAAGAACAAAATGGTATATAATACCCAAAATATATGAAATATCACCTTTAAATGATTATAATGGTCAGTCACTTAAATATAGTTTTTTTTTGGGGTTATTGGTGCCAAATTCCCTTTTAAAAATGCATAATATTTATACTATTTTTTAAAAACACCAAATTTAGCAACTCTCAATAGACCCATATATTTTTATAGTTTCTTAAAAAGTTCTAAATCTAACTTTTTTCAAATTTAATAATAAAAATATTTGTAAATATATGTTAAGCAACTTTGTTTAAGATGCATCAATGGAGATGTCCTGAGGCCTAACTTTTATCTTTGAGACTATATAGGGATGATACGATGATTGGATGGTGATGATAACAGGGATAGTTATGTATCACCTTCTAATAAACTCTTACCTCTTCTCTCAACCAAAAAATGTCAAACGATTTACAAAATCTTTTTCCGTCTTTTGACGTTCTAAAGTATTTTTTTTTGGATCTAGAGACTTGTTCTTATATGTGACCATCATCCTTTCCTTTCATAACAAAGGGTTTTTCTTATAAGGATTTTTTGTGTGTGGATCTAGAGACTTTTTCTTAACAAAGTCTGCTAATTACATAAAGATTTATTCTTTCTAAATTAATCTTTATTGAATTAGTACTTTCATATCTCATTTAATATTGCAAAAATCTTTTTTTTTTCTTTTGGGGTCAAAATATTGCAAAAATCTTTAAAAGTCTTCTTTCGTACTTTGCTATAATAATGTTTAACTATATTATTTTTTTCGTGTACATCACAAATATTATTTAGAAATTATATTTAGAATCGTATAAACTCATACGTTAGGTTAGCAAATATTTATGCTAATTTCGATAGTGTTGTAAATCATAGTTCACGTTTTCCAAGTTGTTATCATCCAATAAAACAACAAGTATTAGGTTTGACGAAATGCATAAAATAACCACTATCCTCGTCATCCTTATATTATATATATCCACACATTTAGAAAAGTATAGTATAGACTCGAGCAATGATTGTGTTCATGGAATTCGATCCGAACGTCCAACAGATGAAGATAAGAGATACGGTGGATTCTCTCTACGAACGGTGTCTTTTTTTGCCTTTTCACGTCGTGAAAAAACTATCAAACGTCAAACCCATCTTGAATCCTCTAATCTAATGATCACTCTGTAAAGAGTATTAGACTAATAAACTACAACCTTTTCAAATTCAACTGTTTTTTTGTCTATTTTCTAAATATTATACTACAACCTTAATTATACGTTCGTACTGATATATATATATATATATATATATATATATTATACATATATATAGATTTTTTTAATACGACCAATAAATTAAATAATGATACAGTACTTACACTCACGACGAATTTAAAAGAAAAAATGAATGCTACAACCTATATGACTATACAAGGACATCATTTATTACTCTATAGTAAATATAGAAACAAAGACAGCAACAATATACAATACTCCCTCCGTTTTTTATTACTTGTCGTTTAAGGTTGTTTCACACAGATTAAGAAAACCATTAAACTTTATGTTTTATCCCTTTTTGATATATTTTCTAATTTTTTTATTGGTTAAAACATTAATAAAGTTGGATAGAATTGGAATTTTTACCAAACATTTGCATTGGAAATGTAAAACGACAAGTATTGGGAAACAAAAATTTATATCTAGAATGACAAGTAATAAAAAACGGAGGGAGTAGTAGTATATGCATAACATAATCACTAAACACTGTATATAATGAATGCTGTAAATGAATAATACAACCACTAAAAGGAACAACAAAATGACCAGTAACACAACCACTAAATACTGTGTTTTTTTGTTGTTGTCAAAAGTGGAAGCTGATACATTTATAGTGCAAATATTACTATTTTTTGGTGCTAAAAAAGATAATATTAGTTTAATTACTCTTTAAAATCATTAATTAACAAGCTACGGATACATGTAATGAACATACATGAAACCTCAACCATATTAAACAACATCAAAGCATGCATATTACAGTAGATGAAACCATACATATGCGAACTGACATTTATTGTATTTAAAACATGATACACACGAACACAAAAGAAGAGGGTGATGATATATGATGGTTTGAGGTGAATCGAACTCGAAAGGGATTTAGGCTTTGAGAACGTGATCGTCCATGTCAGCAGCGAGGCTCTTGACGAACTTCATGTAGTTGCTGGGCTCAGGCATGTCATCGTTTTGCTTCTCCCAGATCATAGTGACCTTACAGATGATGTCATCAGGCGACTTTTGAATGAACTGAAAGATGACATCATACACTTTAAGTTGCTCCATCACATGACCTTCCAGTCCTCTGAACGTTACCGCCATGTTCTCATCGTCTATCTCTCTCCTCTCCTTGAACACCTCCGCTTTCCCATCTTCATACATATATATATATATATATATATATATATATGTGTGTTAATTATAATTCATATATATATATATATATATATATATATATTCATAAGTTAGTACTACATGCTTTGACCAAAAAAAAAAAAAAAAGTACTACATGCATATGAGATTATGAGATGAGTTTACATATGTATATATGGTCAAACCGTATGATAAATGGATTCTCTGTATACTTGTGACAAATTGGTACCAATATATAGATAATCAAAGAATAATTTGGCAGTATTCATTTAAAAAACCCTAGTTTTCAGATTGAGTAATATAAGTAAAGTAAGTTAATTACCGCATGTGTAGTTCCAGATCTTGATGGCTCCATGGGAGTCCCATTCGCCGTCGTGGACGGTGACACCTTGGATGAGGTGGCCAATGGCGTCGGGGAAGAGGTGGTTCTCACTCCTCCACCGCTTGTAGTGCTTCTCTGCTGATCCTTTCAATGGGACCTCTGTCACATATGTACCCGACGTTGCCATCTCGTGAAGTGGATATTTTTTCGTTTTTGTGTTTGTTTCTCTGGTATATGAATACTTTCACTTCTGGTTGCCTTCGTTTATATAGAGAAATGTCACGGTTAAAACGTAAAAAAAACATGCTTTTTTCTCTATTTGACTAAAACTCTTTTCACGCGCTTCTGTGTCGATTTGCATTATTGCAGATTGGATTTTTAGGAAAACAATGGCTATGCATATTTATTACTCACAAGTCTGTCTTCATTTTACCGAGCCTAAATCTAATTAGGTTAAAATTTCACGGTGAATTGAGTTGTGTTGATTCACGTTTACCAATTTCTAATCATAAAAAAAAAAAAAAATTAGGATGATTTATTTCTTGAACTCGGAACATACAACATTCAACACCTCACTTGAACCGTTGTTGTCAAAAAGAAAATACTACATTCCTAGAAAATAATAATGAAGCGAGTAAGCGACAGAAATCATGCTTTTAACGAAGCTGTTAACAATCACTATCGTCTTTCCACAAAAGAGAAAATAAGTGAACCGATCATGGGAAACCTGGTCGACAATGACTGCATGCTTTTTAAATGGTGATTTTTTAAAAAATACATATTTTAGAAAGTGATATTTACAACATCATATTTTAAAAAGTGTTTTGAAACCTGTGTGACCGAATTATAGGGGTGATCAGTAAGTTACTTGGTCAAAATAGTTTAAATCCGATCCCATTGGAAAGGTATAAAAAGAATCTAACCGAGGCCGACCGACTCTTAATATATAGTTAGACTCAAATTACATGAACCAGAGATTGAAGTTGGTTATAGAGCTGATCGGGTGTCGGTAATCTGGTGTTGAAACGGAACCATGTCTACACATTCCTTTGTTTCATATTTTTTTAAAAGTCCAGTTTCATATTTCTGTAAAAGCGCAATCCATTAGTAATACATGTTTTATATGTTGTAGAAATAAAACTCTTCTCCAGTAAGCTCCACTCCGTCGTTCGCCGGTGTGCGACCTGAAGCATTCCTTCCCTTCTTAATTCTTTCATCTCGGAACACCTAAAGGATATCTTTCAAACTAATCTTTTAGCTTAAAGAAAAAACAGTAAGATTCACCAATGTTATCATCCTCTAAAAATTTCAAAAATTCAAAATAAAAGTATTTGTTTTCCTCCTTCATAAACATTACCTACACCTTCAAAAGAATTTAAACAAGAGAACGAGAGAACATAACTGAAAGTATAGCAAGAATACAAACGATTGGGGAAAAAAAAAAAGTCTACAACAAAAATAGAACATACAAGATCAACATATATTAAAGAAACTTCCCACAAACAATCTCAAAAACAGGTCTAAAAGTATTACGACCACAAGGAGATAGACATATGCAAAGAGGTATGTAGCTTCAGGGACACCTAGATCATAAAAAATGTCGGCTTCGAAAAACATGACTACTTAAAAACCAAAAGAAAAACAACTCAAACGAAAAAAAAAAAGACAAGCACTTACAGAGGATCAAGGAAACACAACTAAAATTCAATTAACAGTAGTCGCCAGAAATTGACAAAACCATCACCAAACAGAAGAAAATGTAAGAGATACATACACCGTTAGTTTAGGGAAAAGATGCTGAAATTCGAATTCCAGATTTAGTTCACCAATGAAAGGAAGAAAACAATTTTAAAAAAAAAAACAGATTTGCACACCAATTAACACTTAACTGGAACAAAAATATTAGGAGAGAACCAATTACCCCCTACAGATGCGAAACAAAGAGAAAAACACCTAAATACACCCAAAAAAAATGTGTGCATCGATGAAAGGGATGAATGAAGAAGGATAACAAGCATCAAAGAAATAGTTTCAAAACTCTTACTGTCATGTAGATCGCAAAAATGACTTCTCTGCTATCCGTTCACGAGACATCACATTTTCAAATGGAACAAAGCAATTCCAACCTCAATGACATACCACTAAAGACCCAATGGACCAACACAATTTTAAGGCTTACAGAAAATAAGGCCTAACGGCAGAAACACAAATAAAAAATAAAAGAAAATGAAAACAAAATTGTAAGTAATTGAGATTTTAAACATTTTTAATCAAAAACCACTAACTAATCACTACAAACACAGTATTGACAAAAAACTATTCGCACAAGTTACTAATAAAATAATAAAATAATTAAAAAATTACCTACAACCACATATAATAATACCAAATAACAATTCAACGACAAAATGACAAATAATTTTAATTAAAGTAACGACTAAAGCGGGACAACAACTATTACTATACAAACTTAACTTCTAATTCTATATTTTTATTAAACCGAAAAAGAGATCATGATGATTTAAATTTATTAAAAATCAAAAAATTGACTACATTATACTAGCTGAGAAAACATAGAGAAAAATAAATAAACCAACAAAAGAGCAAAGGAAAACATACAAACAATATAACCAGATGAAAAGAGGAAAAATACATAACCAAAAAACAAATTAACAAAACCACCGAAAAACACCCTTATCTAACTTACGCGCGTAGCGCCGATCAAATGCTAGGATTATATAACTTGTGTGTGTGTTCGAGCGCGATTTGGTTTTGATTCGGATTTCATGACTTGATATGAAACCGAACGTTTAATCAAATGATTTGTGTTTTGGTTTCTAGTCCAGATTAAAGAAAGATTATAGCAAATTAATTATAAGTCTAAGGAGAACTCAAATCAAACAATTAAGAGACGGATATTATTGGCCAAACGTTTTCCACGCTTCCGTTGTCCCATCGACAAAAAATTCAATAACACTATGATCTGAGAAGATAAAAGATTAGACAATGAATTTATTATGATGATGGGGTCGAAACATCCGTATCTAGTTCTACACTACAACACTCAATAGTCAAAACTAGTATAGTACTATTATAAACTACTAAATTAAATGCATGATATATAGTGTATATATGTTGTTTTTTCTTAATGTGATTTTAGAGTAGACGATCTTCTTGATAATATTATAACGGAATCTTACATTCATACTTACTTTTTATGCATGTATATAGTATAGAGATGATGAATACCATTAGTCACTCGATTTACTCTAGACTGAACTACGTTTAGTATGAACACATTTGTAGTATACAAACAACTCAAATACTACAAATGTTGCAGAATTTGCTAGACAAAAACGACCAAATGAGATATATAAAACGTCAAAGAAAACAAATACAAAATAAATAAATTTGTTTGGATAATAAAAACTAATTAAAGAATGGAATGGTTACAATAAATAAATAAAAGTTCATGCTGATATCAAATGAATAATTTACAAGACAATTTCATAAATTTTGGGGTTTCACACCTCACCTGATTCAATTGATTTAGACATGGTCACATGGTTGATGGGTCCCGTCCTTAAATCCACAGTCCACACTACACTACCACTTGTTACAGTATTGTGAATCATTCAAAACAAAAATCAAAAAGAGAAAGAGAAGAAAGGATTTATTATTTTTTTTCTGGCACTGTTGGGCTTAATTTATTGGGCCTTTTTGGGCTTTTAAAATTTCAGAGAGAGGGGACTGCATCATATTTAAGATGTACTGTATAAAAAGAATCAGACGATCACGGCAAGAAGAGAAAGAGATGCTTGCGAAACAAACGCCATTAACAAAACAAATGCTCTCCGAGCTTCTACGAGCAAGTTCTTCAAAACCGAGGCAGCTTAAGAAGATCCATGCGATTGTACTAAGGACATGTTTCTCTGAAAAGAACAGCCTCTTCACCCAGCTTTTAGAGAATCTTGTGCTTATCGGTGACATGTGTTACGCACGCAACCTGTTCGACGAAATGCACAAGCCGAGGATCTTCCTTTGGAACACTCTTTTTAAAGGGTACGTTAAGAACCAGATCCCTTTTGAAAGTGTCTTACTTTATAAGAAAATGCGTGACCTTGGTGTTCGTCCTGATGAGTTCACTTACCCGTTTGTGGTGAAGGCGATCTCCCAGCTGGGGGTTTTGCCCTGTGGATCTGCCCTTCATGCCCATGTTGTCAAAAATGGTTTTGAGTCTCTTGGGATCGCTGCAACTGAGTTGGTGATGATGTACATGAAGTTTGGTGAATTAAGCTCAGCGGGGTTCTTGTTTGAGTCAATGCAAGTGAAAGATTTAGTGGCTTGGAACGCGTTTATTGCTGTTTGTGTTCAGACGGGAAACTCCGCTATAGCTCTTGAGTATTACCACAAGATGTGTGCGGATGGAGTTCAGTTTGATTCTTTTACTGTCGTGAGTATGCTCTCTGCTTGTGGTCAGGTAGGCTCTTTAGAGGTCGGAGAAGAAATTTATGATCGCGCGAGAAAAGAAGAGATTGATTGTAACATAATAGTCGAAAATGCTAGGCTTGATATGCACTTGAAGTGTGGTAACACCGAAGCTGCCAGGGTATTGTTCCACGAAATGAAACAAAGGAATGTGGTTTCATGGAGCACGATGATCGTAGGATATGCAATGAATGGAGATAGTGGAGAAGCCTTGGCGTTGTTCACTATGATGCAAAATGAGGGACTCAGACCTAACTACGTGACATTTCTCGGGGTCCTCTCTGCTTGTAGCCATGCTGGACTAGTGAACGAAGGAAAAAGGTATTTCAGTCTCATGGTTCGATCGAATGATAAGAGTCTTGAGCCGAGAAAAGAGCATTATGCATGTATGGTTGACCTCTTGGGACGCTCTGGTCTTCTAGGGGAGGCTTATGAATTTATCAAAAAGATGCCAGTGGAACCCGATACGGGTATCTGGGGGGCTTTGTTGGGTGCTTGTGCGGTTCATCGTGATATGATATTGGGGCAGAAAGTGGCAGACGTACTTTTAGAAACAGCTCCTGATATTGGTTCATACCACGTACTACTGTCTAATATCTATGCAGCTGCTGGTAAATGGGATTGTGTGGACAAAGTAAGGAGTAAAATGAGGAAGCTGGGCACTAAAAAGGTTGCTGCGTACAGTTCCGTTGAGTTTGACGGCAAAGTCCATTTTTTCAATAGAGGAGACAAATCACATCCGCAGTCAAAGGCGATATATGAGAAATTGGATGAAATCTTGAAGAAGATAAGGAACATGGGGTATGTTCCTGAGACGGGTTCGGTGTTTCATGATGTGGAAATGGAGGAAAAAGAATCTTCTCTCAGTCATCACAGTGAGAAGCTCGCTATTGCATTTGGACTCATTATTGGGAGAGCGGGACATCCTATACGAGTTATGAAGAACTTGAGAACCTGTGATGATTGCCACGTTTTTTCCAAGTTTGTTTCTAGGCTTACTTCGACAGAGATCATCATGAGAGACAAGAACAGGTTTCACCACTTCAGGGATGGTGTTTGCTCTTGCAGAGAGTTCTGGTGACTTCACTTATTGATGTTCTGATTGTTAAGAGGGATCTGATGAGAAAATATGCATTCCCAGATTTGCAATAGATCTGATGCTCTGAAATAGATTCAGAAGACGAGTTGATGATGCAAAGCCAAGTTATTGATCCATTAAACTTTGTAGATGGCAACAAATCTTGAAGCTTATTGTTACATTTGCTGCATCAGTCAGAGAAGCCTGAAACAGAGAGACGCTATTGAATAAGGTAGCTAAGTCAATCTGTACATAATAATTACTCATCATTTATGCTTGTTTGAGTCTTTAATTTCTCATTAATTATGTAGATCTTTCTCTGCCTAACGTTTTTTTTGCCAATTAATGGGTTTTGTATCTTTCTTAGTATATTCCAGATCTTGTATTGTAATCTCTAGTGATGTCAAAATTTGCTTTGAACTACTTTAATACCTTTGTGTCAGGAGATTAAAAAGGGTCAACAATGTGTGAATTCGAATTCAATGTTAATGTCAGTCATTAGATGGCTATTGACACTGATCAAAAAACTGAGTTTGCCTTTGTTTATGGTTTTCAGGCAAGAAATAGAAAAAAGTTCTCGTGTAAGACAGAGAGATAGATGGAGACAAAACAGAGAACAGAGGTTATCTCACTTGTCGTCAAGACATTCGAAGCAAAAAGACTCTGCAACAAGGGCATCTTTTGGGGGGGTCAATTTAGCAAAACTAAGGTAATCCTCCATTAAAAGCACAGCTTGCTTTAACTAGTAAAAACACTTTTTACATTAACCATCAATTTGATTTCACCAGTCAAAATACCATTCTCTCTCTCTCCTCTCAGAAAACATAAATTCGTTTCTTTTTTCCCGGGGACAACGGCTATTAATACTGAACTGTCCACTGCACCATCTCCAAGCAACATGGCAGTATTGTAATTTTTCGTTTATTAGATAAAAAAAATTTAAAAAAAGAGAAATAAATTTAAGCAGAGAGAACAATCAAAGCATTGGAGGAGGTTAGATAAAAAAAAGAAAAAAAGGCTTCAAAGTTTAAAAAATCTTGAGTATAGTACAGATGTGAGAAGGTTCTCCCAGGAATCAAGGGTCAAGATCGTTTGATAAGACCCATAAGATAATGAACAACTGAGAAATTAAAATAAACAACACACAGAAAGCTAATTCCATAAAATAAGAAAAATCTTCTTTTCATCTTCTCCTCTTTCTACTTCTTCTTCTTTCTTTCTTTCTTTCTCATTGTCCAAAGAGACTCAGACAAACATTTTTTTGGTTACTTAGACTTCACTCAAAACAAAAGAAAGTGTTTTGTCTTTTGGGTTTTATCTTCTTACCACCACTGCTCAAAATTACTCACTTTCTTTTCTAAGAAATTATTATTATAATCTACTCAAAACCCATTTTTTTGCTCATCAATTTGTCGAATCCAAAACCTGCTCTGCACTTTCAGACACAGACAAAGAGGAAATAAATTTCTGTCACGAGAGAAAAGAGAGAGAGAGAGAGAGAGAGATACAAACTCAGATTACTCTGTTTCCACTACCTCTTCATGGGCTTCTAAAAAAGCTTCTCTTTCAAACCAGCCATGGAGACTAGTATAGGAACCGAGCAAGACAACAGAAGAAGTAGAAGAAGACGACGAAGAAGAGGACACACAACAACCTCCACAGTGTTCTTTTGGGGTATCTTGATATTTGCTCGTTTTGGTCTGTCTTCCTCTGCTCTATCTCCTGATCAATACCGTCACCAGCCCTACCCATCCGCACCACCGAGAAAGGCTGGTCCTTTCCATGAAACAACGTCGTCGTTTCGAGCTCCAAAAGCCTCATCAGTGTCGTTCACGGGTCCACGTCGAGAAGAAGAGAACAGAGATGACGTTTATAAAGACGACAAGAGATTAGTTCACACAGGTCCAAATCCTCTTCACAACTGAAAAGCTAATGAACAACACGTGTCTGGTCTCTCTTCGACCTCCAACAAATTGCCTTGAGATTCTTCAATCCTTCTCTCTGCTTCGAAACGTATGAAAAACAAAAACAAAAAAAAGATCTCTTCAGCTACTTTTTTTGTAGTTTTTAAATGTTTTTTTTTTCTTTTCTGGTTGTTGTTGTTGTTTTAGCAAGTATGAGAATGAGATATGGATCATTTATCCTTAGCCTTTGTTTAATCTGAAGGCTAAGAGTTAATGATCTTGTTTCTCAGTTGTTGTAACTCTTTTACTTCAATGGCTTACCATCAAGAAGACCTTCAAGATCCATATGAATTAGTCAAAGTGATATTCTGTTTATTTTAATTAGATCAGTATTTTGGTATTTATTGCATTTCTTCTTTTAAAAAAACTATATACTATATGAGTAGAAGAAATTAAAAAAAAAAGGGTTGAAGATTCGAATGCATGGATTTCTTCGAAGATCATGTTCTATGCAGAAAAAGAAGGTTGTCTTTTTGTGATAACTGTTTAATTATTGTTATTTAACCCATATAGTATATTTATGTTTCTTTAGATCGATGTTGAATGGGTCCAAAGACTAATCGTATACTACATACTGTATAATAAAAAAAAAACACAAACAATTGTAGTATTTTTGTATTATTAAAATGTTTAATTTTAGATATATATGAAGATGGAAGATGTTGAGTGTTGACTGCTCTTTCGCTCCTGAAAAAAGGAGAACCAAAAACTTGGTATTTGGTGAAACTCATGGCATTATGACTAATACAGTATTTAACTATAATGATGAGCTCATTCTTTTTGGAATTGTTTTAGAAGTGAGAATATGATGAATATGGTAGGCTATTGTTAAAAAATACATAAATATTTGTAGGTGGTGGTACATTAAGCATTCTGGTAATTCTTTTCTTTTAAAACGATCTTGGGTGTAAATTCAGTCGTCTAATCATATAATACCCTTTTTACAGTCAACAATTGCATGAACAGAACATGAATTTAAACATTTTCAGATTGACTACATCAATATTATCGAAAACTAGTCCATATAGTATAATATCGCTGAGAGGTTTCATTGATACAAAAGTAAAAAAGAAAGAAAAAATGAAAAGCTTATGATAAAAATCGGCTAAATGATTATTGTGACTTGGGAGAAAGAAAACTATTTATGACAGTAGGCCATTTGATGGTTTTAGCTTTAATAATTTTGGTTTCATTTGAATGTGTTTGATGAACTTAATGCATACGGTTCTCTCGCATGGGGGATGCCTGTCCCCAAGGACCCCAAAAGGACCTCCTCACCCTCTACTATAATAAGTTTTCTCTCTTTTTGAGAGAAGAGAACTTCTATATTTATATACGTACAAACATAATTAATGCTCATTTGAATACTACTTTTACTATTCACTCACGGGTTAATTTTTCTATTTTGTTAAGGTTTGTGACTTAAAAATTACAGAATTTTCCAGCACAATCGAATTAAATACCAAATGGTTTAGGCAAAAAATAAACGTTGATCTTCGTCCCTTTTTTTTATATATATATTTGATCATTATTATGATATCATATGTATTTACATTGTTTAGAAATAAGACATACATGAAAGTGAATATACAATTACTAAAATGCAAATTTGTTGCTGAAGATTATGACTCTTTATGATGTGTAAATTAATTTTTATTTTGGGTCCATTTTAATTAAAGAGGAATATCCTCAGAGAAAGAGAGGTTGTTGCATGTGGAATGAATGTTTTGCACCGTGGAGGGGTTAGCCATAAATGGTGAGATTTAAGGAGCTCTACTGGATTATTCAACTATCCCACATTCCTATCTCCATCATTTTTTTTTTCTTCTTCTAACAAAAGTTTTGGAAATTTATACTTGAATTCAATTTTTTTTTTATGGGTGGGCTGAAAACGAGTCATTCGGCTATAATATAACTAGGCTCCATCCATTCTACTTCCAGTTTGAAGCCCATCCGTTAAACTATATGATGTCAAACCTTTTCCATCAAATCTTTCCCTAGCTTGCTTTGGCCTAAACCTGATACACTAAACCTAAACCAGCATTGTTAAACGTAATCGATACTATAATTTACAAAAGCACTAATGGATATCTTACTTTAGGTCGTGTGCTGCAGCCTAAAACGAAAGTTATTTTTCTTTCGTTGAGCTTAATTAGAAGAATTACCAGTACAACTCGTTAAACACATTTTTAATGTATAGTTTTATTAACTTGTAACATTTTGGTGTATCATGTTTACTCCCTTCCTTCTGCTTTTGCAGACTATATACAACATCTTAATACAATGTGTGCATAAATATTTTGGTTTATCATTTATCCCAAAATAATAAAATAATTTGGGTTTATCTATAAAACACGTACAGGACTAAAGGCAAAGTATGGAAGACCCAAAAATTAATGAATCTATTTGTAGTCCTCTCATCATTCATTTCCACACAGCACTGAAAATACTCAACCATATATATTACTCTCTCCCAAATCCCTTTTTCCCCTAGCTATAATCTTTGAAAGGTTCAGAATTCCACAACAACAACAAAAGAACCTTCTTTTAGAAAAAACTTATTTTTTCGAATTTTAAAAACCTTTTCTCTTTTACATATGAGAATTTGGGAGAACTAACAAACAAAAAAACTCTAATTAAGTGAGTAACCATTCTAACCATAACTCTACACATTCTCACATTCTCAATAATTACATATACAAACACTCTCTTCTTTTTTCTCTCCTCTCTTTGTTTTTTGTTTTCTTTATCATTTTATTTTCTTATTCCATTTTTATTTATTCATTAATAGTTTGCAATAAATTTGTTTATGTTTGGATTTCACAATCTCACTTTAAAACACACAATCTTTTAGTTTATGCTGCTATTTCAACTTTTAAAACGGACAATTTTAACTTAGTATATAACTAATTAATAAAATTATTTTTAAGTAATATATAAAACACAGCAAAATTCTATTTTATGTTGTCTTTTGTTTTAAAAAATATCAATCTCAAGTTTTGAGTTTCATTTATACTACATATTAAATTATAATTAGAGGTATGTAAACAATTAATATGTTTCATCCTTTTTAGCGTTTAATTTGTTGTTTGGGTTGACAATAATGCATCTCTTAGAGTATAACATTTTTATTCAATGTGTGTTTGACCTAATTATTTTGGGCTCTATATTTTGTATTCCATAGGGTATAGTGTTATTGTAACAAAGCAAATGTTAAACTCACATGTTAGGTTTCACATGTGGTATCTTTATTTTTGTTTCATACTTTTCATTTCATTCTATATCATTTAATTTTATTTTATACTATTTAGTCCCTTGCGTTTTAAACAAACACTATTCTCTATTCTAACTAACTTTACCCGATCGTGGAATGTTTTTTGGGTTGACAACATTTTAGAAACCATCATAATCTTTCACTCGTAACTATTTTATTTAATTCTATATTATATTATTTTTCTTTCATATAAACCCAAAACTTTCATACTTTTTTAAAAAAAATAAATCTATATTCAATTTCAGTAATTCAAATCCTGATATACAGATAAAAAAAGAAATACTAGATTTTGGGTGAATAAAAATTATTAATTTGAATTAACTTTTAAAACAAGAAATATGATGTAAAAATCTAAAGGGGTAAAAGAAAAAGAAAAAAAAAACAAATAATTACAACTTTTTCACTCTCCTAACTCTCGCCGTCTCACGTCACCACTCTTCATTTTTTATCATGTGCATGTGTCTTTTATAAGGTCAGTTTTATCTTTTTGTCATACAATATGCTATATTCTTCATCTATTTTTTTAGATTGGCTATACGGAAAATCCGCCCTTTACATATCCACCAAACCTTGCCAGAATTAAAAGTGATTAGGGCAAAGTTTGTGTTTTCTAGATAGCAAGCAAGCATGGGATACGTCTCCGACAACAACCTCGTCAACTATTTCCCCCTCTCTACTAATACTACTACTCAACCTCATCATCTTCTTATCACACACTGTACCAAAACCCCTACTACCTACCTCCTAACTTTACATATAGAGACTTAACTCAAAGTCAATATGTATAATTCTTTGGTTGTTAATACTTATAAATTTTTTTTTTCAGGCGAGATTAACGGCAACGATCACGACGACGGTAGAAGTAATATTTCTGTGGCGGCGACGACGTCGTCGAGATGGAATCCAACACCCGAGCAGATCACGACGCTAGAAGAGGTTTACAGGAGCGGAACACGGACGCCGACGACAGAACAAATCCAAAAGATAGCATCCAAGCTCCGTAAATATGGCAGAATCGAAGGGAAGAATGTGTTCTATTGGTTTCAGAATCATAAGGCTAGAGATAGACAAAAACGACGCCGTCGTGAAGGAGTTGCTACTAACAATGTTCGTGAACCACATCAAGACGTCAAGGATTCATCATCAGGTATTATATATAGTTTTTTTAGGATAAACAGTTTGGGTTTTTTTTGGGGGTTAAATTAAAGGTATATACATATACTTAAGAATTTGATGGAAAATTACTTATAAGTCGTTGTGCATGCTAGTTGAGGAGTTATATAACGTGGCAATTAACAGGTGGTTATCGAGTTGATCGGACAAAGAGCTGCTTATCTTTTCCACAAACAGACCCACAGCCACAGGTATCTTATTAATTTATTTAGGTTTATATTAATGTATATGTGATTATGTATATGCAAACAAATAAACACGTTTCAGGCTACCAAAAATATATATAAAAAAAAAAACATAAATGTAAATATGTATGGGAGGTTGGGGAAGACAAGTAATGGATGCAGAGAGCAATATAATGAGGGAAAAAAAAAAGGATGTTAGGAAAAGGCTGCTAGCTTTTAGTCCCATCTCAGTTAAATATTTATCATTGACTTAAATTTCAAAGATAGTTGTTAATCATCTTGAGAAGAGTTATATTGTTTTGTAATGCCCAGCATGAATTAGTTCCGGCGAGTTACAATAAAAACGACAATGCTAATAATGGAGATCACGGGAGGACAGAAGAATCAGAGAGGGTATCGGAGGGTGGTAAAGACATCACGTGGAGAAATCTTGTTACTACGACGTCGTCGGTAACTCAAGAAGAACCAGGAGGAGAAGTTGAAACGAGGGAGATCCGAACTTTAAATCTCTTCCCGGTTATGGAGAACCAAGAGAAAACCAGCTGGTTTGAAGAGAAGAAGAATACGAATGCAAACCAAGCGTGTTGCAACTACTGTTTCTACTACGAGTTCTTGCCTCTGAAGAACTGAAACCAAAACCCATGTGTGAGTAATAAATAAGACTAGAAGGATTTAATGAAGTTTTATTTGTTGTTTTGTCCAAAAATGGTAAGTGATGTGTTCTTCTTAGATGGACGAGAAGGGTTTGAAAGATGGAGACGTTTAGTAAATGTTGGAAGGGTTTGAAGATTATTATTGTTATGACTTATTACCTAAATGTGAAGTTGGACCATGTTGGGGGCTTTGGGGTTTGGAGCCTCAACTATCTATCTATATATATGTCTTAAAGTGAAAGTGAAACCTTCGATGGTTCCTTGTCTATGTAAAGGAATATATATATATATATTAAATAGATGTTATCTAACATATTCACATGCTTTCTCATCTTCTTTTCTTCTTACACTGCAATTGATACGGGACTCTCTGAGAGAGACATTCGACGCTGACATTGCACTGTGTTTAGAATTCCTTTAGAATTTTTCAGTGAATTTAGCAAATGTGCGGTTTATTATCAAAAGAGTTTTGATGGAATGAAGACAAAAAGGTCTTTAATGTGTTCCCATTTTTCTCATTTGTTTTCTGAATTCTGAATTTAATAGAAACAAAAGAATCGACCAATATAGATATGTGTTTAAAATCAAACAAGAGATGCTCCAAAGGTCTTAATCACATAAATGTATATATTAACATTTGATAACGTCTATTATAGTTTCCGAGGGTTCTTGTGCAAAATCCTGACTTAATAATAATCTACGAGAAACAGAACATTGACTCTTTTAAGATCATGAATGTTTAATGGTGTGATATTTTTTCTTTTTGAGACAGAGAGGATGAAGAACAACACTTCCTAAAGACAACTACACAAAGCATTTATCATCCCTTTGGCCATAACTCTTTAATTGACTCTATTGTTTCTGCACCTAAAAGATTTGTCCTACATTTTCTTTTTTGCCCTCGTACATTTACAATAGGACACGGATAGTTTTGTCCCAATCCTCCAATCACATTAACATTTCATTACAGTTTGACAATTTTTTTCAAAAAGCTATATCCAATGGTCACTCTTTCCTCTACATAGAAGTCTCAAAATGTTTCCTAACTTCTTCTAATGACTTTCGTCAATGTTTAATTACTGTGAATGTACAAAACAATCAAGTAACCACTTTATTGACCACTGAGTTTGGTTATCTAAAGACAGAACTACAGAGACCAAAGCAAAAACGAATTGTATTTCAACAAACGAATGACACAAGAAGGCCCTTTTAGCCATGTTCTTATTACTTTTCATAGTTCTCACAAGAGGTCGTGGGTTGATCATCGTAAAAGAAATTTGATAATCAGCACCCCAATGTTTTTCCACGTCTAGCTTGAATCAAGGAAGAACATAGAGAGGCTCCGGCATTTTTTCTCTTTGTATCCTAGCATTAGCATATGAATGAATTGTAAACATTCCACGGCCATCAAAGGAGGACAAGACTTGGTATGAATTGAAACAAAACTTAAATAGAGACTTACCAGTTGTCTTTTGCCCATTTACATCCATCGGATTCTACAACATGTAAGCTATAGGCATGTCTTGACTTCGGGGATAGATTCTCGAAACTGCATACAGAAAGTCCACATTATAAAACAGTACAGATCATGATTTTTTCAGAGCTCAACAAAATCTAAACTATGAGCAAGCTACATCATATACAAGATGAAATTTACCTTTGATGAATTAGATCACCATGTATAGCAATCAAGGAGCCTGCTTTCATTTCAATAGGCACAAAATCTTTCTGCTCGTAAGATGGGGATGGCTGATCAAAGGTTACACCAGTTTCACCCCGGATAAACCTTCTAACTAGACCATCTGAAACGAAGCAGCGTAAGAAAAAAGACTACTTAGCTAAGCGAAAGATCACAAAGAACACGTATAAAGAGAGGTAAGAAAAACCCACTCTTGTGGGATCCAGGAATTGCCCAAAGACAACCATTAACTGTTGTAGAATCTTCTAAAGCAATCCAGAGACCAGTACAACTCTGTGGATCTGTGTACACAAAGGAATTATCTTGGTGCGGCACGACCTCGCCTCCAATTCCAGGTTGCTAGTAAAATCAATAGTCCAAATTACAAAATTGCATAGTGAAAAAGTTTCCAAAAAGTAGGAAACAGAAACTGGAACACTCGAACTAGTGTAGATTCATTATTCCAAAAGAGCTAAGAATACTATTTTAAGATCCGAATGAGGGTGCGATTAGACAGTGTTAAACGTAACTACAATACAAATTCTGAAGTTGTTAGTATAACTATAATCGATGATCTGCCTTGTCAACTGTTGAACATATGCATATCCTATGAGAATCTCAAATCCTAATCCTTAACAGCAATCAACATACAGTGTGAACACATCGATTTACAGCAGCCAGACATTTCCATTGATCAAAGTATCAAAAGATACAAAGAAGAAACAAGAAAACGTTTAGATGTACCTTGAAAATGTACATAGACTGCATGACTACTGGTCTCTTGTAACCTAAGGATGATACCAAACTTGAAAAATTTGACGAATAAGTGAATTCCTTATACAATGGGTCAAGCTCATGGAGTGCTGCAACAACAACAAAAGAATTCAACATGTGTGAGCCATACGCAGGACGAAAAGAAAAGTAAAACGTGAAAAGATGAGATACCATGTCCAACTTTGTTAATAGAAAGCTCTTTGGGTTGCTTCAATAACCCATCATTACCAAAAGCTTTTTCTGAGATTAAAAACACAAGACATGAACATTAAGCTAAAAGTAGATAGATTACAACAAAAGCACACGACGCTATCAAACAAAACGATCAATCAAGGATCAAAAGAACATTGCATTTAAGGTTGATGGTCAATTGTAGTATATTAAACAAGGGATGAGATTTAACATTGTAGACTTGTTGCAAATATCCAAAAAAAAACCAAACATACATCAACTTATTAGATTGGCAAGAAGAGAATGATCATTAGGGAATGATTGATTACCTTCAAAGAAGAAGGAGATTTTCTCAGCGCTCTCAAAGAAGTAATTATCGGTTGTATTCTTCTGCGATGATTGCCATCAGAGTTAAAGTAAGTAAAATCTTGATGATTGGATTCGAAAACTTTGGTAATATAGTAGATATATGAGAAAAAAAAAAAAAAAAAACCTGATTTTTAGTGGAGAAAATGGAGGAAACAGAACAATCAAACTGATTAAGCAACTCATCCATCCTCTTCCTTAAGCCTCTAATCTCATCCTCACTCGCGAACGATTCGATTACCAAATACCCTTTTTTTTTTTTATTATTATTGAATACAACAACAACAAATCATTCAACTTCTTCACTTAAAATAAAATAAAATAAAAAATTCACAGAAAACAAAAGCAAACCTTGAGAGTGAAAAAACTCGAGCTGATCTGGAGTTAAGCTTCCGGTGATTCCCATAACGCGGTGGTTGATTCTTCGGTACAGATAGAGATTTCGCCGCGAAATTGATTTCGTTTTGTTTTGTTTGTGTGGGATAACGAATTTTTATCTGATATGATAAACACAAACCAAAAAAAAAAGAAAAAAAAAAAAAGGTCAAAATCCAAAAACAAAAAACTCCAAATATCTATGAGACCTCTTTTCTTGCCCAACCCACGCGTGTCATTTCCACGTAGTTATATGGACTACTCTCCCACGCGCCTGTTTACCGCGCGTACAGCAGTTTGCTAAAAGGACCAACAAGAGTTGAAAAAACTTAAAAAGTTTGCTAAACCAAGTTTAAGAATTGGCGGCTTCGTATTAATGGGCCAATAGAATGGGGCGGCTTCGTATGCAATTTTGAAAACCTTTATATTATAAACCTGGGCTACCTGTACTAGGCCCCCTCTAGTATAGTATTTCAACTCGTGTACCCCTGTACTTTTGTGCTCTACATATGTCCTTCTAAACGACCACTGTTCTTCTTAATTGCACCTAAATTAACTGAATTCTATATAATTAACCAAAATTAATTAATTTCTTGAAAACCAACTTTTGGCGTTTTAAAATCGATAATTCGCGATTACTAAACCACGATTACTTAAACCCGATCCAATATATCAGACCCGAAATTTTTTTTTTGCCCGTTCTGCTATCTAATAAAAACAAAATCGAATTGGGAAAAACAAAAATTAGGGTTTGTTCGTTCTCTTCTCCTCTTCTCCTTCTTCCTCGATTTATAGTTTCTTCTTCTCCAATTGCTTCGGCGTCGTGGTAAGCTTTGGGTGTCACAAACTGAGAATCGAAAACATCCTCGTCGGGTCCGAATTAAACAAGAGGGCACAAAGATGTCGTAAGTTTTGATATATCTCTTACTTGATGGTATTGATGTTGGATTTGTTTGATTTGGTCTCTGCGAATTGTTTCAGTTTGTTTCAGTCTGACGATTAGGTTCATATTTTCTTACAAATATAGTGATGATAAGGTCGAGTACAATGAGGGTACCATAGACGAGAATGCGATGATGAACGATATTGAATCCGAAAGTGAAGCCGGAGAAAATGTTAGAAGGAAGAAGACGAAGACGAAGCCGAAGCCGAAGCCAAAGCCAAAGCCAAAGAAGAAGAAGAAGAAAGCTAAGAAGAAAAAAGAGATTGTTGAAGAATCTGAAAGTGATGAAGAATCTGAAAGTGATGAAGAATCTGAAAGTGAAGAAGAATCTGAAAGTGTAGAGGAGCTGGAGGAAACAGGACGAACCCAGAAAAAGAAATCTAAGAATGAAAAAGAAGATGAAGATCCACTTGAGCGCTTTGCATTTGAAGTAGATGATGGAGTAGCCAATTTTGAGGATGAGTTGGGAATTGAACGAAATGTTATACCAGATAGTTCAGATGAGGATGAGGATCCCATTGTGTTGAGAGATAGAAGAATCAGACGAGCTATGGGTGATAAATTTGTGGTTGGAAGTACTTTCTTCACAAGTGTTGAGTTCAAAGAAGCTGTTTTGGAGCTGGCATTAAAGCATGGTCATAATGTGGTTCAAAATAGGTGGGAGAAGGAGAAGATTGGGTTCAAGTGCGGCATGGGTGGCAAATGTAATTGGAGGGTGTACTGTTCATATGATTCAGACAGGAAATTGTTTGTGACAAAGACATCATGCATGTGGCATAGTTGCACACCTAATGGGAAATGTGAGATATTAAAGAGTCCAGTAATTGCTAGGTTATTTATGGACAAGCTGAGGTTAAATGAGAATTTTATGCCTATGGCTATTCAGCAATATATCAGAGACCATTGGAAGTTGGTGGCTACAATTCCAAAATGCCAAAGAGGTAGACTTCTTGGTCTTAAAAAGGTGAAGGAAGAGTATGCTGAACAGTTTGCACATATCCGAGGATATGTTGAAGAGATTCATGCTCAAAATCCGAATTCTGTTGCCTTCATTGATACGTATCCAAATGAGAAGGGTGAGGATGTCTTCAATAGGTTCTATGTATGTTTTAACATACTAAGAACACAATGGGCTGGTTCTTGTAGACCTATAATAGGACTAGATGGTACATTCTTAAAGGTTGCTGTCAAAGGAGTTCTATTAACTGCAGTTGGCCATGATGCAAACAACCAAATTTATCCAATTGCTTGGGCTGTTGTACAATCTGAGAATGCACCGAATTGGTTGTGGTTTGTCCAGCAAATAAAGAAAGACTTGCGTCTAGAAGATGGCAAGAGGTTTGTTATTCTATCAGACCGCTCTAAGGTAAGCACCTTAAGTTACTCTCATTAAAAGTGAATCTATCAAATTGTAAACTGTCCTTATTGACTCTACTTTGCAAATTTTGTTTTTTTAATAGGGTTTGCTGAGTGCAGTTAAACAAGAGTTACCGAATGCTGAACATAGAAAGTGTGTGAAGCACATTGTAGAGAATCTAAAGAATAATCATGCCAACAAGGATAGGAGTACTGTTTATCGCTGCACCCATGGTGTTTTTGAGGTATTTATAGATGGGAATGGTCATAGAGTGGATATACCAAAGACAATTTGTTCATGTGGAAAGTGGCAAATAAGTGGGATACCTTGTGAGCATGCTTATGCTGCTATGATAGAGGGTGGATTAGATGCTGAGAACTATATATCTGGGTTCTTCTTGACCGATATGTGGAGAGACAATTATGAGACTGCCACCATGCCATTAAGGGGACCAATGTACTGGATGAATTCAGGTTACAGATTGGTAACCGCTCCACCAGAACCTGTACTTCCTGGGAGAAAGAAGGGAACAAAGAATAAAAAAGGAAAGTTTGCTAGGATCAAAGGGAAGCATGAGTCACCAAAGAAGAAGAAAAAGAAGAAGAATGAAATAGAAAAGCTAGGCAGACATGGAAGAATCATGCATTGCAAGAGCTGTGGTTTAGCTGGGCATAACGCATTGGGATGTAAGACATTCCCTAAGGAGAAGGTGCCTAGGAAGAGAAGGTCAAAGGAAGAGGTATATTTCGGTTTCCAGTTACTAATTTAACATTCTCATTAGCTTGAATCGCTTACTTATTGCTATTATCAGATTGAAAATGATGCAAAGAAGGCAAAGAAGGCAAAGAAGGATAAGAAGGACACTACTCAAGAGACGATCACAATCACACAACCCTCGCAAGAAGCCGAAGAGTAGTTTGGTTTTTATGACAACAACATTATTGCTGTTTGGGATGTTATTTTAGTTTTTATGGTAACAGGCATTTGAATGTGTTGTCTTCTTTTTTGGAGGTTATGACAACAACATTCTTGCTGTTTGAGATGTATGTTTTGGTTCATTATTGACAACAACAAGAGTAACTTAACTTTCATTATTGGCAATTGTCATTTGGTTTTTTTGCTTCTTTTTTCATTACAAACATCATGATAGAAACAAGGTCTTAACATAACAATAGATATCATAGACAATAGAAACCAGAGTCTTAACAATAGAAATACAGAAATCAAAGACATTATACAACCTTGATGGTTAGCCATGCGATTGAAGCTGCAACAATCACAAGTATGCAAACTCTCTTCATGTTCGACTTCTCCAAAGTCTCCTTTGCAACCGTTAGCTCTTGCTGAATGATCTCATTCATCTCTTGTTTCATCTCCTGCACCAACTTATTTTGGACCTCTACATTGTCCACCACCATCTTTTTAAGAACATTGACATCTTCTAAAAGCTGCTTATGTTTGCTTTCAATCATTCTTATCTCCTCTACAAGAGCATCATCAACCGAACGGAACATGTGTTTTTCCTTTTTATCCTAACATCATGTCGGGATCGGAAAATCAATCATCAACCCATTGGCAAAATATTTGATAAATTCAGAAAACCAACACAGGGTCTAACATTACCTTCACGCCCTGCACGCATCTGTAGAATCTCCGATACGGATTCTCATCTGTTTTCGAAGTGAACACTGTTATTTCGTTACCACACCAGCACCTAGTCGGAATTCCTCTCTGAGTTGTACCCGAAGTCAGATGAGACGAATTAGAAGAAGAGAACTGGCTCATACTTCGAGTTAAAGAGCAATATTGAAACGGAGATAAAGAAGAAGAAGAAGAAAATAAATCGAGAAAACAGAACTTGATTTTTTTTTTGTCTCGAGGAAGAAGGAGAAGAGGAGAAGAGAACGAACAAACCCTTCGAGTTAAAGAGCAATATTGAAACGGAGATAAAGAAGAAGAAGAAGACAATAAATCGAGAAAACAGAACTTGTTTTTTTTTTGTCTCCAGGAAGAAGGAGAAGAGGAGAAGAGAACGAACAAACCCTTCGAGTTAAAGAGCAATATTGAAACGTAGATAAAGAAGAAGAAGAATACAATAAATCGAGAAAACAGAACTTGATTTTTTTTTGTCTCGAGGAAGAAGCAATTGGAGAAGAAGAAACTATAAATCGAGGAAGAAGGAGAAGAGGAGAAGAGAACGAACAAACCCTAATTTTTGTTTTTCCCCAATTAGATTTTGTTTTTATTAGATAGCAGAACGGGCAAAAAAAAAAATTTCGGGTCTGATATATTGGGTCGGGTTTAAGTAATCGTGGTTTAGTAATCGCGAATTATCGATTTTAAAACGCCAAAAGTTGGTTTTCAAGAAATTAATTAATTTTGGTTAATTATATAGAATTCAGTTAATTTAGGTGCAATTAAGAAGAACAGTGGTCGTTTAGGGGGACATATGTAGAGAACAAAAGTACAGGGGTACACGAGTTGAAATACTATACTAGAGGGGGCCTAGTACAGGCAGCCCTATAAACCTTGGTGTGAATTGTTCTATTTCGTTCTAGATTATAAAAGCCTTAACTGCGTTTGAAAAAGTTTGGTTTTCTCGCTTACGTTTCTGCATACGATGAATAACCCTACGCTGGGGCAGGCTAGTGCTTTAACATCCGTGTGTTTTGGGAACCTCTCGTACCACAAAGTTTCTTTTTTTCTGCTTGTAGTTTTATTTGCCTAAATTAATTGTTTTATTTTTGTTTTCAATCAGACGTGGGACTGGTTCCCTCCGGTTGCAGCACCACGTCCTTTTTATATGTCTGCTTATTATGAAACAATGCAGGAGGCTGAAACATTTGTCTTTTGGGACATCAATACGTATCCCGTTCCCATTTGCTCTGATGCTCCTCGGGTTGGTCCGTGCATCAAACGGTTTTTGGCCAAGGCAGGCTACTACTTTGGTTCTTTCATCATCATTGCCGATGGCGAATTAACAGAAGTCCCTGTTGACATCCTGAACCTGAGGGAAGAGTCTCTTCAAGTGGAATAACTCTCACCAATCTCCCCTACGGTATCTTCTTCTCATCCTTGTGCCTTGCTACTCTAATGGATATCTTCCTTGATTAATAGAGAATGAGAGTCTTAACTCTATCGTCTCGTCTCTGAAACAGGTTCCTCAGACCTTGACCGTCTCCTTTTAGAGTTTACCGATACGCAGTCAGTTCCAGCTAATTTAATGGTCATATCCACTACAAAAATCTCCCCGCTTACTTCTAGAAACCTACTACAAATAATGAATAACAACCTTGTTGTGAATTCGGATGAACAGAAACAGAATAAGAAAGACTTTGAAAAGAGAAACAGAGTGTTCTTGAGGCGAATACCCTTTGTCTAGGGTTTATATTATTAATCTGATTAACAACCTTACAATCCCTTATTCTTCTTATATAGGTCTCAAAAAACCCGATACAATAGGAAATAAAAGATCTTGTGAATCTTCTAGAATCTATTACACCGTATAGGCGGCTACGCCGCCTACACCCCCAAAACCCTAACCCTAAGTTGCCTTGAGTCGGTCTCTACAAAAGCCTAGTAAAAACCCAGTAAAAGCCTTGTACGCCTTACACAGTCTTGTACATCTTTGTAGACGTCTTCAGAGATTTCAAGTCACTTTAACAACAAACTCCACCTTGCCGACAAAATCTCATTGACTTCAACTTCAACTCCTTGTTAGCTTTTGGGGAAATCTTTTGTCTTCATCTAGCAATGAAAGACCTGGAGCAAATCCAAGCAGTGCTTGAACTTCTCCATGGTGACTGGCTTGGTCAACATATCAACTGCATTTTCAGACGTGTGCACCTTCTGTAGTAAAATCACACCAGAAACTGATAACTCTCTGATCTTGTGATATCTTACCTCAATGTGCTTGTCCTACCATGATACACTTGATTCTTTGCCAGATATAAAGCACTCTGACTATCACAGTGTAGCTGAACTCCAGCTTGCTCAACACCCAATTCCATTACAAATCCTCTAACCCATAATGCCTCCTTAGCTGCCTCTCCCATTGCCACGTACTCGGCTTCAGTGGTTGACATGGCAACTACAGACTGTAACACAGTCCTCCAACTTATAGGTGCTCCAGCAAGAGTAAATACATACCCGGTTGTAGATCTCCTGTTATCAAGATCACCTGCATAATCTGAATCAACGAAACCCACGACTTCTGCCTTGCTCTCATGTTCTCCAAACATGAGACCACGATCTGTAGTACCCTTCAAATACCTGAGAATCCATTTCACTGCATTCCAGTGCTCCCTCCCAGGTTTGGACATGTACTTACTGATTTGACTAACAGCTTGAGCCAAATCTGGTCTTGTGCAAACCATCGCATACATCAGACAACCAACTACACTAGCATAAGGAACTTGTGCCATGTTTCTGATCTCCTCATCAGAAATAGGGCTCTGACGTGCTGAGAGCTTGAAGTGATTCGCCAGAGGAGTAGACACAGGTTTTGCATTCTTCATGTCAAACCTTTCAAGTATGTTCTCAATGTAGCTTCTTTGAGATAACCACAATCTCTGAGAACTCCTATCCTGCGAATCTCCATCCTAAGAATCTTCTTTGCAGGACCAAGATCCTTCATCTCAAGCTCTTCTCCCAGTAGCCCTGTCAACTCAACAATATCATCCATATTGCTTCCAGCAATGAGCATATCATCAACATACAACAGCAAAAATATGGGAGAATTATTACCAACGTTCTTCACATAAACTCAGCAGTCATACTCACATCTCTGGTACTCTATCTGCAACATGTAAGTATCAAAACGTTTGTACCACTGTTTAGGAGCCTGCTTCAGCCCGTATAAAGATCTTTTCAGTCTGCATACAAGTGCCTCCTCTCCAGACTTGACAAACCCTTTAGGTTGCTCCATATATATATATCTCTTCCTCCAGTGGCGGATCCAGAAATATTTTTCACCGGGTGCAAAAATTTATTCAATAATAAAAAAAATCTTTTAAAAAAACTTTAAGTATATAGTTTACAAGCATACTCTACGCTCACTCATAGGCTGAAACCTCTTTATCACTATTTCATTAGTGACAGAATCAAGCAACTCTTTTTCAATATAACATACAAGACAGTCACTTAGAAATTGGTCTCCAATGCGGTTGCGAGTTGTTGTCTTCACTAGTTTCATTGCAGAAAACACCTTTCAACACTTGCAGTAGCGACAGGTAAAGTTAATACTAACTTTAAAAGCCGATAAACCAAAGGATGTGAGAGATGCTTTTGTGTTTCCACCATTAAACGAGAAAGATCTCCAAGATTTTTCAAATTATCAAACCTTCTATCTTCTCGTACATTGTCAATGTAGATTCCAAGTTGATGCTCAAGAGATAAACACTCCTCAACGCTAAAATCTTCTGGATATAGTTTGGCCAATCTGACTAATTTTTCCTTGTCAAACTCACGAAAAGAACCAATTGGACTCAATGAAGCCATACAAATTAGCAGATCAGTGTTTACCTCAGTGAAACGATCATTAAACTCTTGAAGCTGCAAATCTAAAACGGTATAAAAACAGTTAACCTTATACTGATGGAGATTGGTTATGTGGGTCTTTTTTCTTGGCCTCTTTGAGTCAACAAAGTCTTCCTCCATATTGAGTATTTCAGCATCGTGTTTCTCACAAAAAGAAAAAACTTTATTCATAAATGAATCCCAACCATCATTCCTAAGATTTTGTCAAACCTATGAGTTTTTTTTCTTCTCTAGTTCTCTGTTTCACCGTTGCGAAAGGAATTCAATACAATACAAATTATATAGTTTAGAAAATTATGGAGAAAAAATATTTGTGTGAGGGATTTAATTAGATTTATAAAAAAATTGCCTATTATTATCCTCAATCAAAACAAAAAGGAAGTGGATTTAAATTTGGTATATCTATTGGGTTTTAAACATTCAAAATTAAAATTTATTGAGGTGCAGGATTAAATACGTAGGGTGCAACTTTACATTTCAATGTGGTGCATGCTATAAAAATTATATAATATACATATTTTTTTTTAATTCATATGGTGCACCTGCACCCCCAATGTATACGGTGGATCCGCCCCTGTCTTCCTCCAAATTCCCATGGAGAAACGCTGTCTTCACATCCATCTGCTCAAGATGCAAATCCCAGCAACCTACCAGTCCCAACACAACACGGATGGACGTGTGTCGAACTACAGGGGAAAAAATCTCGTCATAATCAACCCCTGCCCTCTGTGAGTACCCTTTCGCTACTAGTCTCGCCTTGAAAGTCACAACTTCCTTCTCAGAGACTCATTTTCCTCTTGATGACCCACTTGCAACCAATTGCTTTCTTCCCCTTTGGAAGTGTTGTAAGCTCCCATGTCTGATTCTTGTTCAGACTAACTGTCTCCTCTGTCATAGCAGCAATCCATTCTTCCCTTTCAGGACTGTTAATAGCTTCACGAAAACTTGATGGATCATTTGTACCAATCATCAAAGCATAGCTAGCCATATCTTCATACCCATATCTGACAGGTGCCTTCACTACACGCTTTTCCTTGGTTGCAGCCAAACTCCCCTCTGTACGTATCTGATTACCCTTCTTCCCCACCTTAGGAGACTGCTCCACCTCAGGGGTTTGCTCATCTGCTTCTGCTGCTGGTCTAGCTTCACTAGACTCCTCTTCATCCTCCGATATCTTTGAACCAGTATCAGCCTCAATGGTTACAGTAACTCGTTCTGAACTCGCCTGTAGCAGCATATACTGCTCATCAAACACCACATCTCGGCTGATCACTCTTTTCTTAGCCTCAGGATCCCATAACTTGAAACCTTTCACGCATTTCTCTAATCCCAGAAAAACGCACTTCTTGGACTTCGAATCCAGCTTTGACCTTTTGTCGTTGGGAACTAACACATAAGCTGGACATCCAAAGATTCTCACGTTTGATAGATCAATGTCTACCCCAGTCCATACCTCTTCAGCAACCTTTCCTTCTAAAGAAACCCTTGGCGATCTATTGATGAGGTAGGCCGCCATGTATACGGCTTCAGCCCAGAAGATCTTCGGGAGTCTTGCATTCAACCGCAAACACCTTGTTTTCTCTGCAATAGAACGATTCATCCTTTCACTTACACCGTTTTGTTGTGGTGTTTTCCGCACTGTAAATTGCCTCTGAATACCATGCTCCTCACACAGCTTCTGAAACTCTCCATTAGTATATTCTGTACCATTATCAGACCTCAAATACTTCATCTTCCTCCCTGTTTGGTTTTCCACTTCAGTCTTCCAAATCTTAAATTTCTCAAAAACTTCAGATTTCTGCCTCAGGAAGTAAACCCAAACCTTCTTAGAAAAATCATCTATAAAGATGACATAGTATCTGCTTCCTCCTAATGAATGTTCTTGTGTAGGTCCCCACACATCAGAATGCACATAGTCTAAAAGACTCTTTGTGGTGTGTAGACCTGTCTTGAAAGATGTCTTGGACTGCTTCCCCATCACACAGAACCTACAAAATCTTACAATTCTTCAAACCATCCAGAAGACCCCTCTTGTGAAGTTCAGACAAACCATGCTCTCCAATATGCCCCAACCGCATATGCCATAGAGCTGTGTTATCTGATTCAGTTACCACGGCTGCAGCTCCACCTACAACCACGTTTCCAAGTAAATGATACACACTCCCTGCTATGAGCTGACCCTTCATCAACACCATATCTCCTTTGCGCACATTCACACAGTTATCATCATCAGTTTCGAACCTGAATCCGTCCCTGTGAAGTGAACCAAGAGATATCAGATTCTTCTTCACCGTTGGAAGATGCCTCACTTCAGTTAAAATCCTGAAAGTGCCATCATACATCCGAAATTTGATCTGCCCAATACCAACAACGCTGAAGCTTCTATTGTCAGCCATTTGAACAGTTCCAAAATTTCCAGCCTGATACGTGTCAAACCAATGCTTGTTTGAAGTCATGTGGAATGAACAGCCTGTATCCAGTATCCAAGAATCTGTGTGATTGCTTGTAGCCACTGCAAGCAAATCGAACTCGACCTTCACTGCGTCTTCTGCCTGAACCACGTTCACATAATTAGATGAACCTCCTGTCTCGTTCTGCTCCTTGTTCAGAGGACAATCTCTCTTATAGTGTCTTGGTTTCTGACACTTATAACAGATTATCTTCTTCATCTTGTCATCTCTCTGCTTTCCCTTGTTCTTCTGTACTCCGCTACCTTGACTTATACTCACATATAGTCCATCACCTTGAGGGTTGTCACTGCTACCACTACCATGCTGTTGACGTTGGTTATGATGCCCAAGCAGCGAGTCTGTAGCCGACTGCAGACTTATCATCTCTTTGTCAGCCAATAGTGCAGTCACCAACGTCTCATATACATGAGTTAAAGAACACAACAGCAGCATGGCCTTATCCTCGTCCTCAACTGTAACACCCACACGCCCTAGATCTCCAGTGATCTGGTTGAATTGGTTAATATGCTGGACCAGATTTGCTCCTTCAGCCATCTTAAACCAATACAGCCTCTGTTTCAGGTACAGCTTGCTAGATGGGGACTTCGACATGTACATCTTTTCTAGCTTATCCCAGATCTCTTTTGAAGATCTGAGATCCAGAACCTGATACACGACTTCATCTCCAAGACATGTTCGTATCATTGAACCCGCCTTCTCCCTCATCTCATCCTAGTCATCATGCGAGGTCGCTTCTGGCTTTGTGTCTAACAAAGCTTTCTTCATCCCTTTCTGATTCAGCATGTCCTTCACCCGGGTCTGCCATAGACAGAAGTTACATGTTCCATTGAAATGTGGAACCTCAAACTTTACGGACTCGTCATTGAACCTGGCGCTCTGATACCAGTTGTTGTGAATTCGGATGAACAGAAACAGAATAAGAAAGACTTTGAAAAGAGAAACAGATTGTTCTTGAGGCGTATACCCTTTGTCTAGGGTTTATATTATTAATCTGATTAACAACCTTACAGTCCCCTAGTCTTCTTATATAGGCCTCAAAAAACCCGATACAATAGGAAATAAAAGATCTTGTGAATCTTCTAGAATCTATTACACCGTACAGGCGGCTGCGCCGCCTACACCCCCAAAACCCTAACCCTAAGTTGCCTTGAGTCGGTCTCTACAAAAGCCTAGTAAAAGCCCAGTAAAAGCCTTGTACGCCTTACACAGTCTTGTACATCTTTGTAGACGTTTTCAGAGATTTCAAGTCACTTTAACAACAAACCTTATTCAGCCGTGAGTTATAACTGTTTGTCCTCTCTCACAGTGATTGATGAGATAATTTGTTGAGATAATCAGCAACTCTGTTTCTGTTACTAAACTGGCTACTTTTTTTTTTTTTTCCACAGATTCAGGGGCACTTGAGGAGGATAAGTGCAGTGAAACTGGGGAATCTGCCTACTGGTTTTTCTCAGTATGCTACCCTGGTCTTGCTTACAAAGGCTTTGATAATTTCACAACGCATCTCTCTAGTGATCAACATCGATTGAAGTTGTTGGACCTGTTGCCAAAGATTGAGTACCCTGAGAAAAACAAGGAGGCTGTAACAATGGTCTTTATGGACATCAAAATGTGTCTGGTTCCCTCTCGCTGTGATCCTCGTCTGGTTGGTCCGAGTATTAAACGGTTTTTGGAGAAAAGTGGCTACACTGGTCCTCTCACTATCATTGCCGTTGGCGTACTAACAAACGTCCATAATGACATCCTGAGAGGAGTCTATTCCGGTGGAATCTCTCTTGATAACAACTCCTACGGTTAGTATCTTCGTGCTATTCCTACAGTAATGAATATTTTACCTTGATGTGTAGAGAGAGGCTCAATTCTTTTACTTTCTGTCTTTCTGAAACAGGTTCTTCAAGCATTGAGGATAGAGTTTTGGATTATACCAGTGACAATCCACCTCCAGCTAATATAGTGGTCATATGCGATCAAAAAATTTGCGAGGTTTTGAGTACCTAAGTTTGAAGGGGGGATACGACCTTCTTCAATATGCTTCTATTCAAAGCTTTCTTCCGGCAGTTTCAGTGGCACTTGAGGGGGATAAGTGCAGTGAGATGGGTGAATCTGCCTGCTGTGTTTGCTCAGATTGCTGCCGCGATGATGTTGAGAAAGACTTTGAAAAATTCTCCACGCATCTCGCTAGTAAAGCACATAGACGGAAGGTAATCAATCATCATCCTACTAGACAAACCGGACGGACTTATATTGTATTAATAGATTTTTTTCATTGTCATAACTATTTTTGAGTCAAAACAACCTCTAAGCACAAGTAGTTTCCCTTTCTCACTTGTAGTTTTGTTGCCTAAATTTTGACGCCTTTGAGAATTTGTTTTTCAAGCAGATGTTGGACTTTTTGCCTAGCAAAGCTCTGTTTTCCCGTCAGGAGGATGCTTCCTACCATGGTGGCGGATCAAGCAAAGGCAAGAAACGAGGGCGTGAACAAGAGGAAAAGGAAGAGGAATAATAATAAGAAGAAGGCCCTTGGTGTTTGATTCTTCTCTGAGGCCTTTGGTATCATCTTTTTAACGTGATCTTTTTAACGTGGTAGCAAACTAGCATTAATTATCTGGCTGTACCAACATAATCACTTCTTTAGAACACGGCTCATAGGAGCACAAATTTTATATAAGAAAGAATCAAATCAATATTGAAAATAATTTTCTCAAAGAAACACAAGATCACCTCTAAAGAATCATAAGAATATGATGAAAAAAATTAAAACCCCTATTTCAAAGAATTTAAAATAAAAAAAAAAAAAAAAAAAAAAAGAAAAAGAAGACACTGAGAGTCTCTCTAACCAAATCAATATACAAAACTTTTCGGGCAGCTTCTCCTGTCCTTTCTCTATATATCTCCTAACACAAAAGACTCTTCTTGACGCCTGCGTTTACAAAATGTACAAAACGCAAACGCTTCAAACCGCAAAACACCCCCCTAAAACCAAAACAAAAAAAAGAAAAAAAAAAAACCAAAATCCAAACGCTGTCCTATTTTCTTTGCTCAACAGCAGCTAAGGGAATGAGTTATAACTTCAATTTCGTCTCTCCTGTTAGATACGTCAGCTTCAATGTGTTAAAAGTATCAAACAATGTTGTGGCTGTTACTCCTCCGCCAACCTTCCTGGAGATATAAATAGACGACTCCGAGACCCCTCCATACGTTGTCTCCCTACAATTCTGGGCAGGCTGAGTCTCTTAGTCCTGTCTGATTTGAAAGAATTACAATTACAAGGAATGAACACACGGCCTTTAGCAGAGGATTCTGGAAGGCCTATAATCAATAGTGTGTTTTCAGGTGGCAGGGGATGGTCTCGAATCTGGGCTTGTTGTTTTGTTCCTACGGGACATGCAGTCAGGGCAAGGAAACGTGTAAATGGAGTCATTAGGTCGTTTTAGCTCAAACCCCTTTGAGTCACTATGAGACCTCATGTTTAGCATCTGACGTTTAAAACTCCGCCATCTTCGCCAAACAAAAAAAAAAAAAACAAACAGAAACAGCGTTTCAGCAATAAGAGATGACACAGCAGCAACAAGGTTTTAGATTTGCAGATGAGTGCAAACACACAATGCTCAGGAGAAATATTGGTATTGTATGTGGAGCTTCGGTAGGGTTTACTGAAGATGTAGAGTAGAAGAAATAAGTACCCGATGTTGGGATTGTCAAAGAGGATTGCTAACTTTCGCTTGTCCGGTCTTATGGTCTTGGAATGTCCTCCAAACAAATATCTCCTATGACCCATGAGGAAATGAGGAAAGTTTCCACCTTGTGTGGTCACAAATACCTCACTGTGGAGACAGACCGTGTAATCTATTGCAGCCATTCTGGACGAGAAGTTCTAAACACAGTCTCAAGTCAGATATATTATTCATCACGAGATATATACTCCTCAGAACAAACACCAGGGAAGAAGCAAACCTTATATGGAGCAAGTTCCTCCTCTGATGCAAGCATCTCCTTAGTTTGTAAATTTGGGAACATCTCTAGTAGTGGGGCCATAGTTCTATTCGCATCATATATCTCACCAGATGCAAGGTAAATATATGTGCTTTTGTTGAACCCCATTCCTCTAAGCATTAAACCCACCTGAAGAGTTAATAAGAAATGTATAAGCCAAACAGAACAAGTCACACTGTTACTCGCAAGGGTTTGCGGAACTATTCTGATGGATAATAAACTAACGAAGACATCCGAGAGTGTTTATATATTGCAGATAGTAGGAGCAGTGTCCAGAATCAAACGAATGGATACGTACCTCTAAAGGAGTTAAAGGGCATTTTCCGTTTTGCCTGATAGCACCAGGTCGTATAACACGGCCTGGTTTTGTGAACTTTCCTTTCCATCCTCGTTCTCTTGCTGCGATCATATCTTGTTTTTCTTGGTTCCCACCATCAAATATACAACAGGAGAAAGCTACCATGTCCTGCAACATGTAGATTTAGTTTATTACATCTCTCACCTCAGACACAAAGCTCACCATTCAAAAATTTACAGCCACGACAGTGGGAATTTTCAAGATCTCTCTCCTTTACATGGAACAAACCTCTTCGAAACGCAGATGTACAGAAACGTACTTTGCGCCGTGGTTTGCACTTTGCTCTTTCATTCTCTTCACCAGAGTTTCTCCTAGGGTCAGTATGGGGTTCGAAAATCTCAGGGCTTCGTAATTAGCCAAACATCTAAGCCTCTGGACAGCTTGAGGAGCATCAAATGAAAGTCTATTTGCAAATGGGGATATTCGTATAATCCTGTGCCATGCAAAGATGACAGTTCTTCAGTGAGAAGTACTAAACAGATCCAAAACATATCTTCCGATAACAAAAAGGTAGTTTACTATCCTGTTAGTAACAAAGCGTTTTTAACTCTACCAACAATGCGTGATCAACTCTACCATATGAAAACAATCTTCTAAAGAGCAATTTGTAACTTACTTCTCCTCAAGTAGCTTCGGCAAAATCGAGTCTCGATAATATTGGATAGGTGACCATGCTTTAACTCTGAAGTTGTAGACATTTGTCATGTTATAGTCAAAACGCTCCATTAGATATTCAGGAATTGTATCAACCACCCGCACATCATTTGCTAAGGTATTGACAAAGAATTCTTCATCATAGATGTCCCCAAATTTACTGAAAGAAAACCCTCTGTCAGAAAGCAGTCTACAAAAGATGGCTTTGATTTGAACAAACAACGGCAAGACAAGATTTTCAAAAGAAAGCAATCTAACACCTTGGATCTCTCCATATGCTGTGGTAGTGAAAGTTGGGAATTACTAGAGTTGCATTAAGATAGCCTGCCACAGCAACCGCATTGCATATCTAAGCATAACATGGTAGAAATAAGTCAATAGTTTTGAAAAAAAAAACAAGATTGCTAGAATGATTGAGCTAAATGCATAGATTTCATGTAACATGAAAAGATCAACAAACCCACCGATGTCCGCTGCTGATTCAAGCCTCCGTTCGCCTCTACATATATGAAACCATTTGACTCGGGCAAGTCTACAATTGTAAACAAAAAAGCAGATATCCAATTAATCAATTATGATCCAAACAACAGGCTAAATCTGAGATCCAGGCAAAACTTTTCAGAAGGTACAGAACATTTTACTCTTGTATATCAAACTCAATAGCCCAATTTAAATCAAGTTAGGGACATTTGGACAAGAAATGCTTCATAAACATAGAAGCTTACTGCTTAAGAGAAGCATAATTATGAAGAATTACAAAAGCAATGTAATACCTCCAGTGGACTTGTTCACGTACGGCTTCCATTCCCCACCTTTATAGGAATGTTTCCAAATGGTTGATATCTGAGAATGATTACAATTCCAATGATGATAAATGTATAAAAAAGAATACCAAAGCAACTATACTAAGATTGTCAACGCATCACTCAAACAGGCGAAACAGAACCAATGTAGCAATCGTGATATATGGAGTTAATCTATTCACCAAAATCTCCCAATCTAACACTCGTTTCAAGGGTAAGGAAGATAACCAATACGAAACTAGAAATTGGTCAATGCTCTTTGTGTCCATATACTTATAAGTGAATAGAGAAACAGTGTTTATACAAGTAAACTTAAGGAGAACCATCACCATTATCCAATCTTATGAGCTTGATACCTCTAGAGAAAGTTCAATCACGAGAGCCGAAACTAAAACCGAAAACACTAATTTTCAGCACTCAAGAGAGCAACGAGTCAATCTCATGTCGTGATCCAATGATGCTAAGGATTTACTAAAAATCAAAATTCAAAGGAAGAAGCAGAGAATCACAATGTATATGTAATAGATGGGAGCTGAAAGAGAAGAACACTGACCGCATCAGCGGTGGAATTATCGGCGTCCATCTCAGGGCGGAGCTTAGCGTAAACCTGGGGGCTTTTGTAAACGGATCCAGGGGGAGGTCGACGCTGGATGATCGGAACAACATCGAAGGAGACGGTTCCCATGTAAAGGAGCATACAAGAGATGTAGATGAGAGGAGCGAACAGGAAAATTCCCTGACGACGGAGAAGAACCGATAAGAGGATCCAGGAGAGGCGATGGGCGAGGGTACGACTAGGCTGAACCGTAGGAAATCTAGTACCGGCGGCGGCGGCTTTAGAACGGCCGTGACGGTAACGAGGAGAACGGCGAGGAGACGCCGGAGGAGACGGAGTAGTGTGGCCGCTTCCAGGCAGCCGATTCTTGGCTAGCATTTGATAAAACAAAAACGACAGATCTCAATCCCTCGTATCTTTCGTCAACGCCTTTTTTAAATCATCATCATCATCATTAGTTCCTGATATCACCGGCGGCGGCGGCGGCGGCGGGAGGTCGTGAAAAGAAGTGAGGCGGCGATGTAAATCCCCACGGCGGTTGCGAGATGAGAGAGAGATTTAAACGCCGGGAAGCAAAAGAGAGAGAGAGAGAGAGAGAGAGTGTATCTCTTTTTTGTGTTCCTGTTGAGCGGTGGAGGAGACGAAGCGTGATCAGTCACATGCCCACCATTACCCTTTTCTTCTCTTCCTTTGCCTTTTTAGTTTTTCTCTCTGTCTTTCTTTCTTTCTTTTATATATTTTTGCCCTTTTGTGTTATTAGATTTCAAATTTTTATTTAATACTATTATGAAACGATTTATATATAAATATATTCTGGATCAAGTGATTTAGCTTAATCTCCCTATTTTTAATTTAAAAAAAAATATACAGTACTACTAGAAAAGTAGAAAAGTCATTATATTTTTTTTTAGTACTTGCACTAATTAATTAATTTATATATGATGTTTGTTTTACGTTTTGATTTTATTCGTATAAAGATATGGAAAATATCCAACAAGAGAACTCAAGATTTTCTTTTGTCATGTTTTGGAAGAAACATTGTATATTCAGGAATATATTATATATTTTGTATATCTTCTCGTTACAGTTAAACTAATCTACAATTGTGAATTATCTATTTCTACTACAAAATATATAGAAATCAACCATTTTATGTCTACAATCATATTGCAGGATATATTTACATCAATATTTTCTGAATTTTGATAGATATAATTTATTAATCGTTGAAAATAAACCGTATATATATATTATAAATATTTCAAATGTAGAAGAAAAAAAAAAACCATCTTTATCATCTACGTATTATTCGAATAATAATATATAGTTGTATTTGTAACATCATCAATTAATATAGGGTGATGACAATTTACAAATATAAAAATAGTAGTATTAAATTAAACAACTCTCAGAAGACAAAGCCAACACGACAAGCAATGTTGATTCCATGCTCTTTAATTAATATTTATAGCTAATCTTGAAACGGCACGTGCTTTGGTAAGGAATTAGGGTGTAATTATTTTTGATGACAACATTATAATTTTCCAAAGCATGATTTGCTTCCTAACACAATGCAATCACATAGTATTTTGGAACAGTAATTTTTCTATAAGTATTTTAAATGTTGACTTGTGAGTCTCAATCATACAGTAAGATTTAGATCTCCTCCACTTGTGGATGACACCATCCGATACCCACGTAACTATTCCAAAAAACATATTTAAATAAAGCTTAATCTGTAGTTAAGTGGAAATTTGTTGTTAAGTTTGTGACTTATACATGTGTAAATAAAAATTATTTTAAAGTAAATATGCTGGGTTGGTTATCATTGTTTTGGAAATACATAAGGGAGTTCATTATAATCATGTGAGTTTTACTAGAAATTAGCTTAGGCTGTGGCTGTGTTGCATGTGCAACTGAGATTGAGAGAGAGAGAGAGAGAGAAAGAGAGTGGTTGGCAACAGCGACGACAATATTTATTTTTACCACATAAAAAGAAAAGATTCCCAAATTTAGCAAGATACAATATATGCCATTTTCTTTAGGTTTTAGGACATATATCTTTTGTTTTTTCAATTGAGTAATACTATGACACCTGCAAGTTGCAAATAAAACTCTGTCTGTGTTTTGTAAATTTCTTCGTAGTTATATATATACAAAGGATTCGACGATGATGTTTCGACATCTTACACTATCAGTTAAATCATGTCATCTGTTTTGTTTTTAAACATACTTTTTGGAATCAGCCGTGTAGTAGAGTTTTTTTTAGCTTGTACAAAATACAAAAATAAATGACAAGACAAGGATTAGACATTAAGATAAAGACAGTTATAAATACCAAAATCCAACAAGGGGGAGAAATGATGAGAAACAACAAAAGTTTTCAATCAAAGTTAAATTAGTCGATGGGTAAAATTATTCTTCCTCTGAACACAAAAACTAACGCCACCAATAAACCCACTAGCTGAGACTCTCTGAGAGACTTGCTTATTTTGAGCATTTTCTTCACACTACTCGTCGTGTGCAAGTGCAATGTACTGAACTGAGGTATATATGTCTTTGTCCCGGAACAGATGATATATATATACTTACGTCCATCATACATCATCACCAACACAAATTTATTTACAGAACTTTCTGCACAAGAATGCGATTGAATGAACGTTTGAAAACGTTTCATTTCGTTCCGATTGTTCGGAATTCTCAGTGTATGATTCACGCTTCCTGTAGGGGTTTTTAGGATTGATTTATTTGGGAATTTTTTTTTTGTTTGTATATTTTGTTGGGTCAATAATGGGCCTGGGCTTAGCCCATTAAGTTTTGTAAAATGACCTCTCTTTAGTTAGTAGTACTTTGGGGACGAATGGAGGACTAATTTGAGCTCGAGAGGAGAGGAGAGGAGAATGGCGAATCAAAGCACAGAGACGAATCAACCGTCGAATATGCAGACTTACGGTGTACCGATTTACGCCGCCGATTGGATCCCGGAGGTTGCTGTTAGATCTAAAATCCTTATGGATACGGAGAAATCCGAAGAAAATGATGTTGATGAGTCTGAGTCGTCGTCGTCTCGGAGCTGCATCGTTTTGTCCGGCGGAGGCGGAGAGGGACGAAGCGGAATCCCGAATGTCATCTTAATCTGTCGTGTTGATCTCGACGCCAACTCTCTCTCGGAACAACCTGTAAGTGGGAACCGTTTTTTTTTTTTTTTGGTTCTTATTTGAATCATAGCTTGACCTTCTACTGAGTCTATAGCAGATCTTATGCATGTGCTAGGATCTGTAGCTCCTTTGTTTAGATTCGATACTCACGAATGATCCAATTTCAGCTGGGTAAGCTTGTTCTTGGCACTGATCTACCTTACCGGATGGCTGTTCATCCTCGCGAAGGTGGTCTTATCTGTGCATTGCCAAACAGTTGCAGGTGAGTTCTCTCATTCGATTTCACAACTCATTACTTCGTGATTTGTAGGTTTTTGCTATTAGAAATGAGGCTTTATGTTTGAGTTTGAGTTTTCTGTATACAAATAGAGGTAAATCATGTCTGGTTTTGGAGTAGAGAGAAAGTTCAAGGGATGTAGTTTGTAAGTATTGCTGTTCTTTTGATACACAGACTGTTTGGTTGGGATAACATTATGAGCCCACGAGAGGATAATCAGGCTGGTGAAGAGTCTGAGGAAGTGATTAAGGAGTTAAAAGATGTTGGACAACAGTTGGCTCTGGCGTTTAATCCGGAGGGATCTGTGCTTGCTGCTGGTGCGGAGGTAAAAAGATTCTTAGATTCAGTCTCTTTTAAAATAACAGAGAAAGAAGATTTATTAGTGGTTCTTATGCATTTTGTTTTGATGCAGTACAGGATGGGACTTTGAGGGTTTTTGAATGGCCCAGCATGAAAACGTTACTTAACGAGTCTCAGGCACATTCATCAGTCAAAAGCCTAACTTTCAGGTCTGCTTTCTCCCATCATATAAGGAAACATTTGTTATCTGGGAAGAGGTCTATTCTCTTGATGAGAAATGGGTCATTGTCGAACAGTGATTGTAAACAGATATTCTGATAGTAAATATTTTTTGTTTACAGCGAAAATGGTAAATTTCTTGTATCTCTTGGAGGTCCACTTTGTCGGGTTTGGGAGGTGAATGCTTCAACTGCTGTTGCCACTCTATCAAAAGAGAAGGTTAGTTGGGGTTTGCTCTTAGTATGTTTTTAACTTTATAGATACACACTTCCAACATTATTCTAGTGGATCTGATGAGTTAAAATACTGAAATGCAGGATGAGATGTTTGCCTCCTGTAGATTTTCTGTAGACAGTACAGGCAATGAAGTTCTTTACGTTGCTGCAAATACTGGTAAACTTATATTCTGACAGTGCGAGAACATAGAACTTTAAATTCTACTTATTTTTGTCGCTGCTAACAACAGAGGATTGATTTGGTTTCCGTAGAACGTGGTGGGAGTATTATAACATGGGATACAAAATCATGGAAACGAAAAGAGTCAAAGCCTATAAAAAAAAACTCTATATCAGCCTTTAATGTTTCACCTGATGGGAAGCTGCTTGCGATGTAAAGTTTAGCTTTCTTCTCACTTTTAGAACCAACAGATAAAAGTAATTACTATTTTTTGGTAATCGTAATTCTTTCTTAATTGCAGAGGAACCCTTGAAGGAGATGTTTTGATACTTGATTCGACGAGAAAGCAAACTAACCAAATTGTCAAGAAAGCGCATCTCGGTTTGGTCACAGCACTGACTTTTTCCCCTGATTCAAGGTTTTTTTTCTCTACTCATTAGGGCTCAAGTCTTTACCCAAGAACTATCGATTCAATGATTCCAAAACAAGCAAAAAGAATTCTGAAGTTTGAATTGTGGGTTTGGTTTTGCAGGTGCTTAGTGTCGGTATCTTTCGACTCAAGGGCAAGGTTAACCGTTATTGAAAAAAAGAATGAAAAACGTACGTATTACGGTATCTCGTTCTTAACTCTCCATTTTAACAAAAGGGTTTTCAATCAGAAACCTAAAACTGTGGATTTTGATGATGAAATTGCAGCTGGAACAAGGTGGTGGATACTGGCAATATTGTTTGTGATTCTATACGTGGTTGCATATTATTTTTTGAAGGCAAAGGGGATCATACCTTAAATAGGCCTTTCGAGTGAACGACCCCGGAAGACTATACATCGGAGGATTGTAACCAACATATCTATCTCTTTGAGTTAGGCTTTTTGCGTTTGTGTTTTGACAAACTCTCACGGATTCTTTAATTTTTACCGCATGCTTTTTATCATAAAAATGTAAACTAATACTGATACAGTAAACATAGTGAAAGTACAATATCCCTTTTGTGTAGTCATCGAAAAACATAACATAAATATGCAGTGAATAATTTACTCGTTTCAAATTTCATGGCTTAATTGTGAGTTTTTTTTATACTAAACAATGATAGTTACAATGTCTGGGGGACTCGGTAAGCAAAAAGAGAAACAAAAAGAAGACGCTTTTGTGTATATTTACAGTATATTGGATATTCCCACAGGTTAGCATTCGACCTTTTTCTTCTGTAATTAGAATATTTTTGGTAAAAGCAAATAAGTAAAAGAAGAAAGGAAAATTACCAGAGAAAGGATTTTTATTAGTGGCGCTTCCTTTGGTAGAGAGAGTAACCAACGAGCGCAGACATCAAAAATGTCCATAGAACCTGTTTCCACCATATTTTTTGTTACTTTTTATCATCATATAATGTAAACAGGAAGAAAGTAAAGATCTGACTGGTGTTTTAACACGATGATCTTAAACGATACCGTATTGATGGTGTGCCAACGTTCGAGTCGTTTAATTCTTGACTGCATATCTTCCAAAACGTTGTCTATGGAAGAACCATCTCTTCTTGGTGATGATTCCGAGACACTGTTGCTACTTCCCTTTGTTTGACGTAAAACCATTAAAAGGCATTGAGAACCATTTCAGAGACATCGAAACTTGGAATGAGAGAAGAGGACTGAGGAGACTTTTGATTACCTGAGATTGTATGAATTCCACAAGTTCTTGCAACCTAGCTGCTTGCTGTGTATGAATTCCACTTGAACTTCTCTGCACTGGTGGCAGTCTTTCCAACACTATTTGAAGGTAACTCTTCATTCACGAGAACACAAAACCGACTAAGATTGATTGTCGATCATACGCAAGTGAAGATCAAGAGCGAAAGATTTTTCGAAATGGAACCTTTGTTGTGTATGAACCATCCAGTTTGAGAGCTGAACCAGCAGCTGTCACAGCTTCTTTGTTTGCCCCTTTGATCTGTATGTAAGGACTTGGCACATCTTGGAGATGGTCAACCTCAATAAGAATCTTCAAAGCCCAGAAAAAAAAATAGATACGAAATCGGTTTTCCAATCGCAGGAAACTTGTTTTGCATATTCAACTAAGAGCAATGCAAATTCACCTTTCCGTCTTGGTAAATGAAGGCAGAGGCTTCGATATACGCCACTGCTTGATACCTGAAACCAGAATGGAGAATCTATATATTAGCATCTGATGAAATCTGATTGGATGAAAATGGTTTACTACTGCAAAAGCAGAGAACTATTGCGGATGACTAAAGAGAGATTAACTTATTTGATTTCTTGCTCACCCGAGATTAAGAAGACCTGCCACAGTACTTACGCTAATGTCGAAATCTACTTTGGGCTGGATGATGAAGTTCCCTTCCCTAATTGGCTGTGACATGTAAAAAGATTCATGAGACATTAGAAAAAGAACTGATGAGTTCAACAATTAACAAAGCATTTATCAATTTACAGATATGAAAATCAGACCTCACGTATAAGCACTGCAAACCTGCCCTCGCAGATTCTTACGCGTATGCAGTCACTATCTGACAACTGACCATTCGCAGGAAGCCCAGATAGCCTGAGATATATATCGATAAAATTCTGAACGGAACTGCAGAATTTTGTCGAATCAAGGATGCTGAGAATATCTTGATATGGAACCTTATCAACCACATGACGAGTCGTGAGTGTTTCTGTAAATTATGGAAGCTCACAATGTGATTATAACTTAATCCTTACTTGTTTATTGCTCTTTAAAACAAACAAAGAGCTCTCGGGAGAGAGAACTGGATCAAAATCATTCCGAATCTTTACCTATATTATTGGGAATACTGTTAGTACGGACAAAAAGATCATATACTCAAAATCCTGTCTTGAGTACATTTTTTTAGAGTTGGGACTGATTTATGTTTTTCAAAAGCTAACAATAATCACAAAAGAGCAGGCCAACACCCAATAGTAAAAGATGAACGATACTAGTAGGTGAAATCTAGAGTCTCAGTGTACTCACGTGTGCATGCACTAGATGTGGCTCGATGTGTTGCTGGAACATTGGAAATACGGTCATCATTATCTCATTCTGAGACATGAAACACCCAACTCGACTTTTATCCCTCTGGACTCTAGAGATAAGATGTGAATGAACACCTCCCACCTGGTTTATGAAGAGAAACAACAAATCAATATGTTCTTGATAATAAAAGAATTATAACTGAAAGAAAAGGAACAGTGAAGCAGAAAAGTATCTTACAACAGCAACCCAAAGGTCTAAAGATTGTCTGATTTCTGGATGCAATGCATAGACCCCCTCGAAGATGATCTGACAAACGATGTGATATTGAAAAACCATCAACTACGCTAGGAAAACAACAAAGACATTCACCATATAATATGTAAGGACTATGATCACTAACCACACCACACTCTTCAGGAACTTCTAGTTCCTTAAAGCCACATCTGGTGCCAGTCTCCATGTCAAATACAGGCAGTTTGGTTCTTCGACTATTCGTTATGTCCACAATGTTCTGCAAGTGGAGTAGAAAGAGATTTCAATTCTAATAAAACTAACCCAAAGGATGACAGATTACCTTGTCCTTTTACGTTCAAAAACCAAGCGTTACCTTTGAGAGCAACGTCAAATCAAGGGAACTAAAGTCGTCATGCTTGAAATCTTTGACTTGTTCGGGCTTGAAGTAATTTTCAAGGGATACCACTTCACATCCAACTATATTTGCCATTTTATGAGCCAAGCTAGTCTTACCAGACCCACTAGGACCACCTACAGTGAAATCAGGGTGACGATATAAAGAATAGGAAATAGCTTTCAGACTAAACAAAAATGACACAAACAGCGAACAAGCAATATTACCTATTCCAACAATAACAGGGGGTCCCTTATTCTCCAGCAATGCCTGATGATTACAAGCAAAAGAACCCTTACTAGAGAAAACAAGTGCAAGAAGAAGCAACTTTTGTACTTAGCAGAAGAAGATTTCTCATCTCTTCTTGCAATCCCATTACCTGTATTGCTTGAACGGAAAGTAGCAACCCTCTGTCCAAGTCGTATGAATCAGGCATAGGAACAAGCCGCATATTATCCCTGAAAGAGGAATCTGTGGCTGCTTGATGAGAAAGCCTAGGCATAAATGTACGATAATACTACTGAAAGACATTTCATACACAATGAAACTAAGAGAGTGAAGATATGAAAACTCATTGATCTTCCGAAAAGACGGACATACCTACAGCAGAGCTTACTGAATGAGGTGGATCATAAGAGGTGAAATGCCAAGTTGCAACCATCGGTTCCATTTGAGATTTGGTAGGAGATCGAGTCCAAGGCTGCGATAAATCCTCAAGGCGGGTAACAATGTTTGGGGTAGTTCGAATAGGTTTTGGTGCAACAATTTGCTTCTCTTGGTTGGTGATTACAGGAGACGGTTGCAAAAGTGGAGGTGTATTCAAGCGTGGTACACCTGCACATGAGTTAGTTTTCAGATTCTGTTGCACTGCAGAGCATAAGAAAGGATGAAAGTGGAAACAAACATGCTATATCTAATTCACTGACCTTTACTTTCGAGGATCAGTTCCAGGTATGATTTGGTGATCCAGGGCCCAGTGATACCCATTCTCAGAGCTTCAGCTCCCACACTCTATGCAAAAAAAATCTATTAAAACATGTATATCAAAAGGGATACTGAATAAGCTAAATCTTCATTACTGACAGAGGAAAAAAACAGTAAAGAAAACGTGTGTTACAGTTTTTACCTTCCTATCTGTCCCTCTCAGTACCAGGAAAGTCTCTCCAAGTGTATCGATCGTTTCACGTGACAGGGATAAATTACCATAACTGACAGCAGTTGAAGCTCGCTTATAACTCACAACAACATTGTAGCCTAAAGCTAGCAACCCTCCAAGTGTCATGCGTCCAACCTGCTAGACATTAGAAATTAAGTCACATAGAGAAGGATAGTAAGGAATATAAAGATGTGTGCAAACTGCCCCCCATCTTGACCAGATTCCATAAATATAGGCATGCCTCTTTAGTAGAGAATATCAGAAATTAACAAAATCGAGGAAAATACTGGACCAGGAACCAAAACAGTAAAGTTCAACATAACCCCATTCCTATCTTTTCCACAAACGATAAAGAGCTAGGCCCCTACATTCCAGAAAAATTTACAGACCTAGAAAGAAAGAAACACCAAAGGATAATTGAAAACTTGGCAATTCCATGTAATAACTCACCTCAAACTCAGCTTTCGGACGGATAATGAAATGCTTGTCGACAATCCTTTGGTCTCCAAGTGATAGATAGTACCTTATACCAGCTTGACGAACTTTTATCCAGTCATTAATCCGTGCCTCTTCACTTGCAGAAGGAGGTCTAAGGTACATCTCAATAAAACTGAAAGCAGCACCAAGGGAACCAAGTCAGCATGCATATGAAGATCCAGTAACCATTCACATAACTAGAATAACCCTTCTTACTTATCCTTTTGCACGTCACTTTCTTGACCAAATGAAGTTACTATCTGTTACATGAATAAGTCAAGTGGCAAACATTAATAAATAAATCAAGGTCACGACAGGAAAACACAATAATTGGAAGAAACTACAGACCTCACTTTTGCATTTCAATTTGTATATGGCTTCTCGAAATGATGAAACAAAACTATTGTTGATTCTGATCTGCACACTCCCAACCCAACAAACGGAGAAGTCAAACTTCTGAACACTAAAAATGGAGAAAGAAAAGAAGAAAAACCCAACCTGTGCATGATGAAGATCGGGCTCAATGTGCTTTCTAAACAATGGGAAAATGCTGTCGATAAGGTAATCAAGGGAACACGAATCTCCAATATCATAACGGACTTTAGAGAGAAGGCTGAAATGAACTCCACCAACCTTATGACATAGAGAATAAAGGAGATCATATTCACGGTATGATGTGGTTTTACATTAGCTAAGCCAATAGCTGCTGTGGAGGAGAAAATCTTACCACAGCAACCCGAATATCCAGTAAGGAACGCAATCTTGAATGGAGAGCATAGGTTCCATCAACAATAACCTACAATAAGCCAAAACGAATAAAGCATAACAGCGACACCAAAACCAAAAGCACATTTGGGACTTACCACTCCAGAGGATGTCTTCACCATCTTGGAATCAACACGCCTCTTTTGCTGGAAATCAAAAACCGGGACAAGAGTATCTTTTCCTTTGATCAAATCCTATTAATAGAAAGAGCCAAGTTAGTCAAACTTAGTCATTCGTTCTACAGAACAAATACAAACAACAAACCTCTTGATCAAAGATACCTCCAAATTGAGGACTAATGCATCAAAATCTAACGTTTCCAATTCATTTCCATCGTCCAAACTGTCTCGGTAATCCTCCATGGCAATAACAGTACAACCAATTACAGATGCAACTTTCTCTGCCAAGCTTCGTGCATCCAACAAAAAAAAAAAAAAAACATGAAAAACGAGCACGACGACGCTTTGAGAAAATCACAAAAACTCTGACCCTAAACATTTTCAGATCAGTTACCTTGATTTACCGGAGCCGCTAGGTCCACCGATACCAACAGTGACAATGCCGTCCTTCTTCTCTCTAAGTTCTTGAATGGACTTAACTAAGAGGTAATAGCCATGATCGAACGCCTATTCCAAACAGAAAAGCACAGTAATCAACGGACCTCGATGATCGATTATGTTCTCCGCCTACTCTAAAATTATCTAGAAAATTCGAAAAGAAGCGTACCACATGAAGAGGAAGAGATTGAAGAATCGAAGAAGAAGAAGTAGAAGGTTGCTGCTGGAAGAAATCTCGTCCTCCCTCTTGGAAAACTCGCTGAACAACCTCGTCGTCCATGGATACCGTTTCGGCGCGATGATCTCGTGATAAAAATACGATTCCGATGAACCCGAGAGAAGATCGAGAGAGAAGAAGAAGTGTGTTGGGGAATTTTTGAAGAAGAGGATCGAACTAACAACAAAAATCAGGAATCAAAAAGATGATGAGAAACCAATTTTAATTAAAAAAGAAAAGAGAGAGAGAGAGAGAAAGAGAGAGTTCTCAACTTTTTATTTTGCTTTTTTGTTTAGTTTTTAATTTAATTTGTTTTAATTTTTGATGAACAAATTAAGAGAACACTTTGCTTGCAAGCATGAAGTCTCCCGCTTGTTCTTTCCCGTCCGGCTCTACTCTCTTTGGTCTCTGCTCCCAATAAAAAAAAAAAAGAAATTAACCCCTCTGTTTTAGATTTTAATCTTTTAATTTCTGTTAATTATCTCTTAAGCTTGTTTTCGATGATTTGACAAAAATAAAGAAAATAATACATTTCTGTCAAACGGATTGCATATATATATATAGGTCAATACATTAAATTTATTTTCTTAATTATTGCTACTGGCAAGAATATGAAATTCTTATTTGAATATATATTTTTAGGAGATTATTATAATATCGGTGTTTTGCAAAATGAAACCAGGGGGTGTTGAAGTTGAAAAGCTTGAATTTGCAGAGTTAAGTAGTGTAAAATTCATTTATTTAAATCAGCGAGCTAAGTATTTTTTTTTTTTTCGCGACAATAACAATTTTATTTGATAGCACAGAAATTTACATCCATTTGATTACATAACCAACCTTAGATATTCTAGCTTCCTTTGCTAACTTATCTGCAATTGTGTTTACACTACTACAAGGAATTTTAACAAAAGAAATAGTGGCATAACATTGAGTAAGATACATAATGTCCTGCAAATAAGTGGCAACAACAGAGTGTTCAGGCGGGCACTTCTGCTTTTTCCTTATGACAGTATCAAGCTTTTCAAATAAAGTGGAGGCATCTCCACCAAACTTCACATTGTTGTAACCAAGTCTTACAACATGAGAAACTGCTGATCTTAGAGCTTCGGCTTCAACCTCAAAAGGCGTATTCATTGGGTTAATGGATGCACTGCCTTGAAGAACAACTTTATGATTTGCAGAACACATAACCCACCCAATTCCTGCAATTTCAGTAGGAGAAACCCATGATCCATCCACAAAGCAATAGTACTCATTGGCCTTCAAATTAAGATTTATTTTGGTGACAGACTTCGTTAAAACCTGATTTTCTCCCTGTTGAGATTTAGCAGTCTCTGCTTTTTCTTGAGGATATAGCAAACTATCTTTCCACTGTTGTAAGTCCATAAAAGCCTTATTGATAATATCTGGAATTGATAGCTTTCTATTTTTGAAGAGAAGATCATTTCTTGCTTTTCATATATGCCAGCCAATGAAAGGGGAAATGCTTACATCCTTTCTTTGGTGGTGATTAAGATTCAACAAGAAATCGACATTCTGACGGAGTGAGTTCGAGAATGGAAATATACCTGAGTGAAAGGATGCAAGGGAACAGCAGGTGATTAGTACTTTCTACATCTTCACCACATCTTTGACAGTTATCATCTCTTAGTATTTTTCTCTTCTTAAGATTTTCTGCAGTAGGCAAAGCATTATGAAGGCATTTCCACCAGAAGTGTTTTATTTTTTGTGGAATTTGTTGGTTCCATATCCTTGAAAATGTATTTGAAGATATGGGATTTTGAACGGAATTTCCCAGTCGGGAGGCATCATGAGAGAGCTTACGTTGAAGGTGGTATCCAGACTTAACAGTATATACACCATCATTTGTATGCATCCAACTGATAACATCTGAAGCTCCTGTAATGCTAGGACGAATATTTCTGACATAAGAGGCATCCTCCGGATTCATGATGCAACGAAGAAGCTCCTCATTCCAATTATCCTGGTATAGCAAGTCGCTGACTTTCAAATGGGGAAACATGTGAGCTCCTGGTCCAGATGGCGGTCTTGGCGGATTTGAAGGGAGCCAATTATCATGCCATACGTGAATTTGTGCCCCATTTCCCACAATGTACTTTAACCCATGAGAAATAAGTTGTGTACCATGGATAATGCTTTTCCAAGCATAGCTTGAATTTGTCTTGGTTGTTTCTTTGAGGAGGCTTGTCTTTGGAAAGTATTTTGCTTTAAATACTCTTGCCATAAGCGAAGAGGGTTGTTGGAGGATTCTCCAGCTCTGCTTGGCTAGAACTCTCTCTCTATCTCTCTTTATATATATATATATATATATATATATATATAGTAGACGAGGATCCGCCCGATGTGTGGGTTTAAAGTTTTATAAATTAAATTTAATTTAACAAAAATATATCAAAATTTGTGTACTTTATATATAAATTTTATTTTTGTTATTATACATTGATTTATATCTATTTACAAATCTTTTATTTATGTTACTATTAAAAGTGTATATTTTTACACCTAAATATACTGTATGTTACAAATATATTCTTTATCATCACCTAGAAAATATCTATATGAACACATTAAGGAAACTATTTTACTTTCACTTCTGCATAGTTTTTTTAATTATTAAAATTATTGGCTCAAAAAATATATCGAATAAAAAATATATTACATAGTATACTAATCAATGATGTAACATCACAATAGTGTATGACTAACCATAGAGAGAACCTCGGCTCCGCCCTCCTCCCTTATGGAGAGAACCTTGCGTCCAACCTCCTCCACCATGGAGAGAACATTGACTCCACCTTCCTTCCTTAGGGAGATAACCTTGCGTCTAACCTTCTCCACCTTCCTCCCTTGGGGAGATAACATTGTGTCCAACCTCCTCCACTATAGAGAGAACCTCGGCTCTGCCCTCATCATGTGTAGAGAGAACATGTTCACGTCTTTTAGCTATCTTAAAATGGCTTGTTCCGACAACCAATGAAATTAAAGACCATTTTCTAACGTAATAAAATCTTTTGATAGTAACTAATTTTAAATTTTCCAATGTACACGTGGAAATGTCTTTGACACACCATGATGTAGTGTTTGTCTCTGGAACGCCCCGACGGCCACCTTGCTTTGTGAACCTCATGTCCATTTCCGGTCCATAGGCCCACCTTCTTCAGTAGACCCCACGTATATTTCTGGCCCACCCATATCTGATGGCCAGTTTGTTACGTCTGGGGGACTTTAAATACTTGTTTACTGACCCTACAAATCACCATAAGATCTTTCCCTATATTTTGGTCTCACTCGCACAGTTCCGACAATCACTTCTCGAAAGGTCACTCATCCTGAAACTACTTCAGCTCAAACACGCTTAACTCTGGAGTTCTCTGCGAACCCTTGATCGAAAAGATAAGCGCACTTTGGTGACATAGGTGGCCAAATCAATTCTTTTAAACCTATCCGCAAACCAGGGTGTCACAGTCTCCAAACTCCTATGGGTATGAACAACAATTTATGTTTTTCCAATCTATCTATCTATGTTTGTTGTAAGCTTGTGTTTGATTAGTCTATTTTATCTCACCATTAGGTTGATGAGCTTCTACTCTTTATCTCTTTTTAGAATTGAATGAATGGTAACAATTATGTTTGCACAAAAAGATATATGACCAACCAATGAAGGTTGAAAAATTAGAAGAAAATTAATTTGACATAAATAAAGAAATAATTGAAAATTATAAGCAGGATAATATATGAATCCCAAATAATTCAAAAATAAAAATATAAATTACATTAAAAAAATCAATAATACTACACTAAATTTTAAAGTACAGTATTAGAAAAAGAAGACGCATATATTAATCTTTTTTTTGGTTCAACATATTAAATTTTTCTATTACAAATTGAAAAAGGAGAAAGTAGGAGAAAATTTTGGTTTTCAAAAAAAAAAAAATTACTTTTCTATTAATTTTTTTTACCAATAGAACAAAATTGAAAGTAATATTTTTAAATAAATTATTTTGTTAGATGAAAAATAGGAGACGGTTTATCTTATTAACAAAAGATACTATACATAATCTATAAAAGACAAACTTACGTTTAATATTCAAATACATGGGAGATTGTTACGTTTAATACCATGGGAGATTGTCGGCGTTAATAACAAAATAAGGCGTTTATTATATGTTGTTCTCTTACGAAGCATGCTTACTCCTAAATGAGTTTACCCTCAACTTTTAAAAATAAAACTAACATCTTCAATAGAAAGATGATTAATTAGATACGTATATATAGCTTTGACGATGTGGCTGTCAATAGTTTGAAAAGAATAGATCGTGGGGTTATGGAGCAAAATTATCCTCTAATTTGTTTTTATTTTACTTTAGAGTGATAAATGTGATCGTGGGACGTTTAACAACTGTTTTTAATAACTTTGCTACATGTCAAAACATGATTGATTAAGTGACTTGTGTTTTATAGGATAAAGGATTTAGAGTAATGGCTTAAGCTATTATTGTTGTTGTATAATTATCTAAATCTATATGTAGTACTTAAAGTAGGAATCCCAGCAGTGAAAAAAACAGTTGTAGAAAGGAGGTAATAATTAAAAACGCATTAGTATCAAATTGAAGTGAAGCATACAGCTCGTGAACTAGTGAGAGAGTCCTGATGATCCCATATATCTCACAAGTCATAGCACTTTGAAAGGTGTTATTTCAATCCATGTTGCATTCATATTAAAACGGTTGAATCTTGACATTTAATGAAACGTCAAACCTAAGAATAAATTTCAAGTTCTAGGGATTACAATTCTAGTACTCCATTTGATAATATCAATGGATAAGTAGGTTATAAAGGAGAAGGAGAATGACTAAAAAAAAACAAAGTAATTTTTCCGAGCATAAATTTTACTTAACATTTAAGACATTGTTAAACTTTCTTATATCTCTCTTCAGTTTAATTAATACTATTTGATATATTATATTTGTAACGGTCAATACGGAGACAACACGGAGACACAAAAGAGGAGCGTCAGAGTTCAGAATTTGAATTAATGGGCCTTATTGGACTTACCCACTTAGCACGAGCTCTTACTAGGCCTAAACTTACGATCTGTTTACATGGTTTGGTAACCGTCAATCGTGGAAAAAGAAGGACCGTCCGATTAGTGTATATGATGAATCAACGGTTGATTCTGCATAAGTAGCCGTTAGCAAAACGCGTTTGGCGTCAACTATATTTATAATTATATCGGATGAATTATTATTTCTCATAAGAAAAATAAAAATAAAAGTATTTTTCATTCTATAGATTGCTAATTTTTTTGTTTCTAGGATCTGTAAGTTTTCGTGTAGTCGATCTAATGTTGGTACAGATCTGATCTAGGGTTTTTTTTTTGTTTTTTTTTTTACGGTACTTTGGAGGATGCTTGATTCAGCGTATAACTGGTAAAATCGTACGAGTTATTTCTTTTTCGTACTGGTGATTGGTTAGATTCGTTCCTCAAACTTGTTTTTGCGATTTTTATTTCTTAGGGTTTCCAGTATTCTTAATAGTTTGTTCTTTGTTTTTAGGGTTTGAAGCAATCGTCGAGGTATGTTAAACTCTGTGTTCTCGATTTCAATTTATGTTTTTGGTTTTGTTTTCTGAGTTGTGGATGATTGAAATCGAACGAGAGAACAAATATGTATAAACTGCTCTCGTAGATGAGATCGTTTCGCAATTAACAATTTTATTGACATTTTGGAATCAAGATGGTTTCAATTTCTGGTTTTTTTTTTTTTTTTTTTCAGAATTTGGAGTGGGGGGGGGTTGAAATCGAACAAGAGAACAAACATGTATGATGATGATAAGCTCTTGTCGATGAGATTGTTTTGCAATTGACAATTTGTTTTGGGATTTTGGAATCAGGATGTGTTTTGTTTCAATAGGATTTCAAAACCTTTTAAATCGTCCTGCAGATTCTTAATCTTGGGATATATTGTCAACAATTTGGTTTTTGTTTTTGTTTTTCTTTCTAACCCAAGAAGATTCATGGGCAGACACTAATCTAATAGTGTTCTGTCATATTCTTTTTGGGGACATTGTCCCTTGCAAACTGTGAATTGAACTGGCTGGGTAGTGCATGCATGTGTTGGGAGTTGGAAAAGAGGTTTTGATGGGATTGACCTACGGGTTAAAAGTCTTAACACAAAGACTCAATAACACAAATCAGCTCTAAGAGTTGGAATGGGAATGACCTACGGGTTAAAAGTCTTAAGACAAAGACTGAATAACACAAAAGAGCTCTAAGATTTTGGTACCCACGGCTTTGGATGAAAACAACCTATGGCTTAGAAATATTACAAGACATAAGAGCTCTAAGAGTTGGAATGGGGATGACGTACGGGTTAAAAGTCTTAAGACAAAGACTGAATAACACAAAAGAGCTCTAAGATTTTGGTACCCACGGCTTTGGATGAAAACAACCTATGGCTTAGAAATATTATAAGACATAAGAGCAAAGTCTTAAGACAAAGACTGAATAACACAAAAGAGCTCTGGTACCCACGGCTTTGGATGAAAACAACATATGGCTTAGAAAAATTACAAGACAAAAGAGCAAAGTCTAAGACAAAGACTGAATAAAAAGAGCTCTGGTACCCACGGCTTTGGATGAAAACAACCTATGGCTTAGAAAAATTACAAGACAAAAGAGCAAAGTCTTAAGACAAAGACTGAATAACACAAAAGAGCTCTGGTACTCACGGCTTTGGATGGAAACAACCTATGGCTTAGAAAAATTACAAGACAAAAAGAGCAAAGTCTGACAAAGACTGAATAACACAAAAGAGCTCTGGTACCCACGGCTTTGGATGGAAACAACATATGGCTTAGAAAAATTACAAGACAAAAGAGCAAAGTCTTAAGACAAAGACTGACAGACACACGACTCAATATATAAGACAGAGATATTTGGCAAACCAATTTAAGAGTGTTTAAGCAGAGGGCCAACAAGGTAAGTAAAGGGGCATGTATGTTCAATGGAGACTAACTAATTATGATTTCCTCAGGTATGTGGTTCTGAAGGCGTTCAAATGGACAAACTCTGAGGAGATTGCAAGTGTAGCAGACTTCTTTAACAGGTATGTATTTTTAAATTTTGTTTGAATTAGTTGACTATATTTTGAAAATCACTAGTATGAGATAGAGACGTGAAGTAAATACTTATTTTGATTTGTTCAGGTATATGCTTGAAAAAAGGTGTTCATAATCAGGTATAGACTTTTCTCAACTTCTCTGTTATTAATTGTTATTATCACCTGTGAAAATTACATGTTTAAGTTATTGTTAACATATCCATTGTTAACTTATTGTGTCTCTGTTTTGGTACTTATGTATCATAGAGTTTCTCATTTCGGTACATACTGTAGTCTGTCGGATTGTAGAAACTTATTGTGTCTTTGTTTCGGTATTTATGTATCATAGAGTTCCTCATTGTATAAATGGAAATGCTCTTGTACTCTATTGTAGTTTTGAACGTAGATGAGACTCTTGCAAATGATGGTAGTAGTTTGCTTGAATCTCGAGTGTCTTTGTTTTACCTTATGCTCTAAAAACTCTTTTCGATACTAATAATCTCTGTTTTGGTGCTTCTGTGTAATATAAGACTTTTTCTTTTATGAAACTGATAGAGATCATAATTTATTTCTACTAAGTACTATCTTAATTAGACTTGATAATTCATATGATTTGTTTCCGTTTCTATATTAGGTTTCTCTGTAAATAAAGAGCTTAGGTATTAGAGAAGACAGGAAAGTTAGACTTAAGAGTTATTTTCTTAGGATTGGACAAGGGCTTTCGATCATTGTAGGGAGAGCTTGTCTCTCAGGAAGAGATTGTCTCTTTGTTTATCTATCTTTAGTTCCCTATATCAATAAAATCAGTTATATTTCTCATATTTATAAGCCTTGTGAGTTTTAACTCCATCTGAAATGGATGAAGTTTTTAGTTGATTGTAGCTATTTATTTTAACGTTCATGAGACTCATGTAAATGATTGTAGTAGTTCCCCTTGAATCTTGAATGTCTTCGTTTTGCGTTATTATCTAAAGTCTAAACTCTTGGTGATTGATATATTGGCAATTTGCATTATTAACTGATGAATTACTTTGTTTTTCTATAAACTGTACATGTTGGCTTAGTCTTTACTATACAATGTTTGAAATGATCTCTGTTATGGTCAGTTTATGGTAGTAGTGTCTGCTCTTAGTCTTACATAGTTGATGGAGCTTATACATCAATTGAATCACTAGAATGTGTAATGGATCTTTCTTGTTTTTTATTTCATGTGTTTGGTTTGTTAGTTTGAATAACACTTTCTATGATTGATGTCAAAATCAGAAATTAGTTCACTTTTATCATCCTCATCAAAGGCATGTGTAATTATACGCTCTGTTCTTCTATGTTGTTTAGGTCGGACTAAATGTATCCTATATCCAGTATTTTGTTTCGTAGTTTGCTATAATAGTTTTTAGACTTGAAAGTTCTTTTATCTCTACTTTAGTACAAAGGTTTATGTAAAAAATCCATTCTTATACTCTTATGTTTGGTATTAGGCAAAGGAAAGAGTATACATGTCTCATCTGATATGATTCTAAGAGACATCATAATCAATAGCTAAACTAAAGCGTTCATGTGTTGAGGCAGTACGACTATATAGAACCTTTCAATATATCTTGCACCTTTTATCTGTTTCCACTTTTGATTTTTGAATTCTGCACCAGAAAATGATGATTATTGTGTTAGATTCTACAAACTGTATCAGTCGACTTGCTTTTCTTGAAAATATCTCTACTATGGTGTATTCGTGTTTATCATTTGGTCTATTGAATCACACGTGTATTTATTTACAAAGTGCAATAGATATTTCTTGAATTCCTTACCCATACATTATGTTTCTGTAACAGTTGTATATGGTTAATGACTTGATAATGTTAAAATCAAGAGAACAGCAGACGATTTTATCATTCTTATTGTAGAGTGGCATAACTGATGGCATAACTGATATTCTCTGCTATTTAGATCTACTATATGTGTTCTTAGATTTGGTCATACTCTAATATGTACATAGTTTATGTTTGTTAATCCAATTTTTTGTTTGTTACTAGGTAAAGTAGCCGATTGAGTTACTAACTTATTATTATAGAGCATTATAGCTGATTGTTTGCCAATGGAACATTGGATTTCACTGTTTCTACTTTTCATGTCAATAAACAATTTTTTGGCAGTTTTTTTTTATAATATAGTTTTGTGTTAGATTACTAATATACTATTATAGAGCATTAACATCTTTTTTGGCATCTTTTCAGATTCGTGTTAGATTATAAGATTTGGCTGGTGTACACACATCGCTTACATTTTGGTTGGTTGTCTTTTGACCATTTTTTGGATGATACGATTTTAAGTTTTGCTTCTCGATAATTGAGCTTTTGCGTGATAAGTTAATGTTAACTTTGTATGTTTATCCTAAATTACACCCTAAGTGATGTCTATGATGGTTTTGCGTGATTAGTATGTGTATGTTTTTGATTGAAGCCGACTTGAATCTTTTGTTTCCATTACATAGAGTTTATAACTTATAACTTGAACACTATTTTACTATTGGTAAAATGCCAAAAAAAACCTGAAGTTATTTTTATTTGGAAGTTTAATACCCAATTGTTTTGGATTGGAATAAAAATACACCAAATAATAAAATGTGTCATTTAAAACCCAAATTAATTAGTGTTGTTATTTTCATACCTACGCTTTTCAATAAAATTTCAATTTCAATTTTATCCCAATTATCTAATTATTTATTAATTTTTAATATAAAAGTTATTGGTTTTCTGTTAACCATATCAAACCAGTAATTAACCCGGTTATCTACTTCTTTCTCCTCCTCTCTAATCGTCGATCGAGTCTATATTTCTTCCTCTCGCCGCATTTACATTCGATCTCAACAACCATTGGATCATTCTTCCCTTTTATCGAGTTCTTCTTCTTCTTTTTTTTCTTTCCTTGAGTTCTTTTTCGACACCACAACAAACTTCCTCTCTCTGATCTGATTTCGAGGAGAGAAAACCGCCGCCTGGGTAGGGTGGTTCTTAAAATTCGGACTCTGATTCTTCTGCGCCGATGATTTCTTTGCGGATTTTGATTTAGCCTGACTTGAAATGTTAGGGTTAAAATTCTCCAAAGATTTGGAAGTATCTTGAACCTTGGACTGAAGAAACTTGCTCTGATCCTTCACCGGAGTACCTAATTTCTCATTCTTCAATGTCAACTACTACTCCAACCAAAAAAAATAAGAACAGAATCTGAAAATCAAATGAGCAATATGAATAACGAAATCTAGATCTGCGAATCAATTTCAAAACGAATTTGTGTTTTATGCTGCCACCTCCTTCGTTTCCTTTGCCCATGATAACGATCGCTACACAAAGCTTATCATCGGAGAAGACGGCGACACCGGAAGAGGAGCGACGACGATTATAGAGGAGGACGAAGATGAGAGAAAGAAATAGATAACCGGTTAACTCCCGGTTTGATATGGTTAACAGAAAACCAAGAATTTTTATATTAATAATTAATAATTAATTAGATAACCAGGGTAAAATTGGAATTTTGATTTTGTTGAAAAAGCGTGGATATAAAAATAATAACATTAATTAATTTGGGTTTTAAATGACACATTTTTATTATTTGGTGTATTTTTATTCCAATCTAAAACCATTGGGTATTAAACTTCCAAATAAAAATAACTTCAGGATTTTTTTGGCATTTTTTCCTTTTACTATTAAAACAAAAACCAATGTAGGTTTTACACTAGATTTTTCAAAAAATATTCGAATAGTGTGAATTTTCTATGTTAAATCGTACAATTTAGATCATAAACCTTTATCAATCTGAGGAAAGACAAAATTTGTGTGAAAAATATAGGTTAAATGACAATGAAAAATAAACAAATTAAGCAAATGAAAATAAAACCCAAACTGATTTTTCATATAACTCATAATTCTAACTTTACCATTCATTTACTTGTTTCTGAAATTGTAATATGTATACTTTTTTTTCTTCGTAAAACATTATTATATTTTTTAGTAGATGTAGATGTATAATTATTACTAAACACTCAATCTATGTTTCATGTAAGAAAATAATATGGTACGTACAACACAGCAACGTAAAATGTGATAGATAAAAATAACACGTCATCGGAGAAAAATCACACTTTCTTTAATAGTCCTGTTACAAAACATAAAATCGTCTAAACCCACTTAAATTTTTTGAAATCTCTATTGATGTTTTGTTTTCCATCACTGTTGATCTAAAGAATCTACTAGCTCGGGAATGATAGAAAAAAGGGGTCGAAACAAGGAACTTTTATTTAGATAGTCAAAGATCGTCGAACTACAATGTAACCGTTATAAGCCGATCGGCGAATTACAGAGAATTGTATTTCTCAAAATGACTAACTGAACTATAGCTTTAGAATCGGATTATTTCCTGACTCTTGCTAGACGTGTCTCCTTTCTGCAAGTCGCTCTCTCCTTATTTATAGCTGATGGGACGTTCCATTTTATGCCTCGGGGTCGATGTGGGATTGTCTTTTGAGCAAAGTCGGTGATCGTTCCTATTCGGGCCGTCACTTGCTGGGCTGTCCGTCTCAATTGGGCCTTCTGGAAGCTTTGTCGGCCCGGCAAATGGGTTTTGGTCAGACTTCGCTCCTAGACTTCGGGGTGACTATTTCGATAACGGGCCTATAGGAAAGCCTGTTAAGGCTGGGTGAAACCCATATCCAACAATTGTCCCCCCCCTTAGTTCATTGTGGACAGCCTTGGGCCAATGAGCTTACTTCGGGAAATATTGAGTCTGGCCCGTTATTGGAATGTCGATCTAATCCCCTTCATTTGGTTAAGGGGAGGAGGAAACGAAACGTCGTTTCCTAGGGTTGCGTCGATCCGCGCCCACATTGCTTTAAGGGTTTCTTTTTCCACTGCTTATAAAAGGAGACTTTTTGGGGTGCCTTCTTCAGTTCTTCTCCAGCCGCAAAAGTCAAGGTAACTCGTCTTTCTCCTTTTATTAGAACCCTTCTCTTTTTTCTTCTTCCTTAGTTGTCTATAGGTTGTTAGTGTAGCTTTTACTTGCTCCCCACTGGGTTTGTTGTTGTAATTGCCTATTCGATTTCGATGTCGAGTTCTTGTGAGGAATTTTTAAATGAGCGTTCGTCATCCGGTTCTTCTGAGGCTAGTCCGCCATTGCGGGCTGCCGATTCGTCTGATTCCGGAGCTTCGGCTGATATGCCCAAGCTCTGTAGACGGAGTAGGAGGGTGGAGTCTTTGAACCGTCCTTCGGTACCCAGGGTTGGCCCGGAACCCTTCGTTTCTTCTAGGGTTCTAGTTAAACCGGAGGTGGACGATTTTGGTCCTGATAGAACTGGTTATGGTGGTTCGCCTAGCTCTCGCGATGAAGCTAGATCTGATCATTCGTCCAACAACGTTTCTCTTGACGATGAGATCGAGATTGCTGAAGGGATCGATTATCCGGACGCGCCTTTCGACTCGGGAGAGTCACTTTGCGATGCTGATTCGCTCTGCGCGATGGCTGACTTCTGTAATTCTCCCGGCGTGTTTCTGTTGTATGTCCGGCTCCTGAAGAGCGTGTATTTAAGTGTCCTGACGGATTTATTAGTTTATACGAGCCGTTTTTTACTAAGGGAGGTCTCCGCTTTCCGATTCCAGCCTTCCTGATGGAATATTGTTGGCGCCGTCAGATCGCTATCACGCAGCTTACCGTCCATACTATTCGGAATATGGTCGGCCTCAAACACCTCGCTGACCAATGCGGGGTCAAATTGACTGCTTACTTTGTTGAGGACATGATGCGTTTTACTAGGCAGAAAGGTTTTAACGGCATTTGGTATGCTAGTGCTACGCCTGGATACAAGCTGATGGATCATCCGCCATCAAAGACCCATACTTGGATGAACAGATACTTTTATGCTAAGGTTGACGAAGCTTTGGTAGAGGATATGTCGATAGGTTTTAAGACTGAATGGAATTTGTCCCCTGGTAGTTTCTTGGGTGACCTTTATCCTTTTCCATTTGTTCTGACTGTTGATCGCTAATTGCCTTTATTTTTGTTGACTTCCAGATTTGGTTGATAAATCTGCTGACCCGCCAATTCCTAACTTCTTTGAGGTTCGCGATCTACTAAGGAGGCAAACGGTTCTTGATTGGAGGACTATTCCGCAGCTAGACCATACCAGGGGAGGAAACCATCGAAAGGTATTGTTCCGATGTGCTAGCCGATATTTGTTCCATTGGTTTGTCATTTATGTTCTGCTGAGGATCTTGGTTTATGGTGATAGGGGGTGCTAGTCAAGCAAGGATGGTGAAATTGGGCGTTCCCAAATACTCCGGCAAGCCGGCTTCGAAGAAGAAGAATGCCGCAGAAGAGAAGGAGCTGCAGTTGGCTCTGAAGAAGAGTCTGGTTGACCAATCATCCATTCAGGGTTCTCGCGCTGGGGGTGCCTCGGGTAGTCGATCCTCCGAAGGTAACAAATCTTCGCGGGACAAGGGGAAAAACAGTGAGTCTGTTCGGCGAGATAAGGACATCGTTCCGATCGACCTCACAGTTGACAAGGAGCGTTCCTCTTCAAAAAATTTGTCTGACCCGATAGGGGATTCTGGTAAGCGCAAAGAGGTTCCGGCTGGTTCTGATGCGGTCGCTGGGTCTAAAAGACTCAAGACCTCGCTCCGAAGGACAAAGGCGTCCAGCCTTCCTACTTTCTGCACTTTCGCTACGCGAAGGACACCCCTTTTCTGTCTGACAAAAGGGAATGTGGATCTCTCATTCGCGAGGTTTCTAAAGTGCCGGGTGATCGTTCTGAGGGGGATTTGAGGGAGGACGACGCGTTTGACGAATGGGCTCGGCATCATCTCCAGGTTTACATTTTTTTTTTTTTTTCTACATATATATATATATATATATATATATTTTTTTTTTTTTTTAACGTTGTTTGATTTTGCCTTAGTCTGCGGGGTCGATGTACTCGATGGTTTGTCGCTACGAGCGTAGGCTTAAGGCTGCCGAACGTGAAACCGCCCTTGCCGAGGCTGGACTGAAAGATTGCCAGAGCCAGGTTAGCAAGTATCGATCCGAATCGACTAAGGCTTGGCGAGAGTTTGACCGTCTGAAGGAAGAGAACCGCCAACTGCAAGGGTCGTTGGAACGTTCTTGCGCTGACGTCAGTCGCCTGGAAGCTTCCGTTCGACAGGCTGCTGAAGGATTTGATCGTCAACTAAAAGCTGCGGTCGAGAAGAGAGCCGAGGAGATACGCCACGAGGTGAGGGACGTTTACCGCGATCGGTCGGACCAAAATCGTCAGCATATTTGGGATGTGAGGCGGGCTTTCAATCCAATGATGATGAAGGCTCAGGCGAATGGTATCTTGAAGCAGGTCGAAGATCTTGTGGCTGATGGTTGCCCTATCCCTGCTAAGACGATCCAATTTGTCACTGACGGTTCGGCTTTTTGGGATAATGTTGTGGACGGCATCGAGATCACTCCTCTTGTTAATGACGGGTATGTGGTGACTCCGACTACTGAGCGTGTTGCGGCTAATCCTCGGCGTATTCCTGGCTATGATGAGATCGTCGATTTTGACGAGTACGGCTCGAACATGCCGTCTGCTACCGCCGAGGTGGTGGAACCCGATCTGCCTGACACTGGAGAACAAGCTCCCAATGTTGATGTTCAGTTGACGAGGCAGGGGTCGCCGGAACGCGACATTGTGACCGGCCTTGCTTTGGCGGACGCTGCTGTGGCTTCGACTTCGGAGGGTCGTAGTATTCAAATTGCCGGGCTCGTCAGCGATGCAGGTGTGAGGGACCCGCTAGCCTCTGATCCAGTCACCGCTCCTGAAGGCGAGGATGAAATTGCGCCGGAATAAGCCCTGCGTGGCTTTTGAAATTATGCCGTTTGTGGCCTTTAAGACTTATTTTATGCATCACTTACTGTTCCCCTTTTTTTAAAAAAAACTTGGATGTTTTGAGGTAGGTTTGTTTTTACTACCTTCTTGTTGGACGTGAATGATGATGATGGGCGTTTATGCCTATAGAATTTTAACATTGCGATTTATATATGTCTCCCCTTTTTTTTTTTTGACGTGCTGGGTCGAGACTTAGACAAAATTAGGATTTGCCGTAGTCCTCCCCTTTTTGACGAGCTGGGGCGAGACATAGGCAAAATTAGGATTTGCCATAGTCCTCCCCTTTTTGACGAGCTGGGGCGAGACATCGGCAAAATTAGGATTTGCCATAGTCCCCCCCTTTTTGACGAGCTGGGGCGAGACTTAGGCAAAATTAGGATTTGCCATAGTCCCCCCCTTTTTGACGAGCTGGAGGATCAATGCGTTAATTGGCTGCGACTCTTGGACTCTTCGGCTTCACTACATTAAATGCTTGGTTTAAATGGTGAATTGCTTTTCCAAGGCATTTCTCATCATTACCGGGTGTGGATGTTGCGTGTGGCACGATTTTTGTTGCGAGGCGTTGGTTGGTGGAGGAGGGAGGTTCATTAAATGCGGGAAAGTGGACGGGTAACCGTCGTGTCGCTTCAGGGCTATCTTGTATTCACTATATAAGGGGAGGCGTGGGTGGGGGAGAGTGGATCACGCAACCTTCTCTCCACCCCTTTTTTTTTATTTTTAACTTTGCTCTTTCTCCGTTTTGACGATGAGTGACTCCGAAGACTCGGGGGAATGGGTTCCGGTGAATCGTGGTGAGCGGATCGTCTTTGGTCGTCCTCGTACTAATCGTTCTCCGTCGCCGGTGCGTGTCGATCCGGCTCAGCCTAGCGATGGGTCGGGTCGATTCGTTGAAGCTCGTCCCAACGACCTGTTCTTCCCATGGAGAAGCCCACCGGTTGCTGCTGCGTCACCCCCGTTTCGACCATTGCCGCGGAACTTCGTACCGGGTGTTGCTGAGATTCCGGCGGAATTCCTTCAGTCCTTGAGTCCCGACGAAAGGCGTCTGGCGGTCGGCTGGTTTAGGACGGTTAGTTCGTCGTATTGAGTTTTCCACCGTTTGGTTCGACCTTTTAACTATTTTGCTTCTTTTTTTTCTTGTTTATGGTAGATCGAGACTCAGCACCGGGCCTACCGTCGCCAGCACGAGTTTCTGGTCAAGCAGATTATGGATCTCGAGATGGGGATGAGGAAATTGGAGGCTGGGCCAGAGGATTGGGAGCGATTTGGGTTCGGGAAGTTCCGTGCAATGCCTTTCTGGCTCCGTGACCGAGTTCGTATCTACAGTCGTGAAGTTCGCGAGAATCGCTGAGGGTGTTCGGCGTATTCTGTGTTTCTATCGGTTGTCGAACCGTTTTTTTTTTTGGTACCCCTGTGTTGGGTTACTTGTTATTCTCGGAACTCTTGAATTATGGTTGGTCGTAACATTTATTTTTTGTTGAACACTTTACCCGCTCTGCGGGTCTTATTTTCAGATGCTTTTATTTTGTTTGGGTTATCCTCAACAGTGAGACGTCTCTCATCTTATTATGTCGAGCCGAAAGTTTTTGTTCGGGACCCCCCCTTTTTTTTTTTTTTTTTTTTTTTGGGTCTGCTTTTGCAGGATGAGGCTGCTAGATTTCGGGAGCGAGAAGCGTTGGATTCGCGTGTTAAAGCTCGGCTTATTCCCTACCTTGGACTGAAGAGATTGCGCGCTGGTGGCGGCTTATCTTGCTCATCGGCCTTGGTTTATTTGCGAGCAATGGTTGGAGCTCGGCTTACGATTTACACTTCGCGCAGGGTGCAATTTATTATTATTTTGTTGTAGTCGGAACAACTGGCCAAATTGCCGACCTTGTTTGGATATATGTATATATTTTTCTTTTTTTTTTTTACTCGTTGTTGCTTGTACGATATTTGTCGATTTTTGCAAGTCAATATGCCTGAATAAAGAGGCGCAGAAATTCACCAAAGAAAATTGCATTCATAAGTAGTGGCTGCACCTTTTCAGGTTGCCTACGTACCTCCCTTTTTTTTTTAAGGAGGATCAAGCCGACCGTAGTTCAGATTACATAGATATTAAACATTCTTAGGTGGAAATAGAAATATGCATAAAATATAAACTTCTTAATAGAAATAGCGTTTAAGGTTGCCAGCATTCCAGGACCGCGGGATTGCCTCGCCGGACATAGTAATTAGCTCGTAGACGCCGGGGCGGACGACCTTGGATACTTGGTATGGCCCTTCCCATTTCGCACCAAGTTTTCCAGCATTGAGTTCGGTGGTATTCTCGAATACCTTGCGTAAAACGAGGTCTCCCTCGTCGAAAGATCGCAGGTTGACCTTTTTGTTATAGTGACGGGCTGCTGCCTGTTGGTAATTCTGAATTCGGAGCAAAGCGCGATCTCGTAGTTCCTCAATCTCGTCGAGGCTGTCGTAGAGCATTTCATCATTTAGCTCGGCATCCTTGACTAGCATGGTTTGGCGTAAACTGCCGACGCTTACTTCGGCTGGTGCCATTGCTTCCAGGCCATAAGCTAACGAAAAGGGGGTTTGTCCTGATGCTCTTCGTGGAGTTGTTCTGTGGGACCATAATACGCCATCCAGCTCGTCAGCCCAAAGGCCTTTCTTCTCTTCGAGTCGTTTCTTTAAGCCATTTAAGATCGTCTTGTTGGTCGCCTCTGCCTGGCCATTCCCTTGAGGGTACCTCGGGGTTGACTTACTGAGCCGGATGCGCCAACTTGCGCAGAAATCGTCGAATTTCTTTGATATGAATTGCGACCCATTATCCGTTACGATTTCGTAAGGTAATCCGTGTCGGCATATTATATTTTTCCACACAAAATTCTGGACCTCATTCGCTTGGATTTTCTTATAAGAGTCAGCTTCAACCCACTTGGTGAAGTAGTCAGTCAATATAAGAAGAAATTTTTTGCCGTGCGAAGCGGGTAGTGGTCCAACGATATCCATTGCCCATCTCATGAACGGGTACGGCGCTGTTGTCGTTGAGAGTAATTCTGCCGGAGCGTGTATGTCTGACGCATGTCTCTGACATTTTTCGCACTTCGTGGCGAACTGTTCGCAGTCGCCGACCATGGTCGGCCAGTATATTCCATGCTTTCTGATTTTTAGTGCTAGGGCGTGTCCGCCGGAATGATTTCCTCCGGCTCCTTCATGCGTTTCCTGCATTACTTGCTGGGCCTCTTCTGCTGAGATGCAATGTAGTAATATGCCGGCCGCGCTCCAACGGTAAAGGCGTCCCTCGACCATAACGTACTGTGCCGCTTTCTTTTTAAGGCGCCGAGATTGCCATTTGTCCGCCGGGACTACTCCTCCAGTGATGTACTGACGTATTTCCTGGCGCCAGTCAGCCGGCTCGGCGACGGGTTCAGCCTCATGGTTAGGTTGTGTCTCAGCGTCGAGGTCGGCATATTCCTCCGGGTTGGCAGATATGATGTTAACTTGTGCCCCGGCATCAATGCTACTTACTGAAATACTTTCGACGGGGATTACCCGGCGTAAGTCCGGATCTGAGGTTGACGCTAGGACGGCCAGAGCGTCCGCGGGAGCATTGGCGCTTCGAGGTATTTTGTCGATCACGAAGTGATCGAACTCTTGTGCGAGCTCCTTAACTATTCTCAGATATGCGTCCATGCGGCCGCACTTGGTGCCGTACTCGCCATTGTATTGACTGGCGACGAGCTGGGAATCGCAGTAAGCGTGAAGCCTTTTACGCCGATCCCTGCTGCGAGTCTCATTCCGGCGAGTAAGGCTTCATACTCTGACTCATTATTGGTGGCTGCGAAATTGAGGCGGAACGACTGCTCGACGACCTCTCCGGTGGGGGATGTCAGACGGATCCCGATTCCTGATCCGTGCTGTGACGAGGCTCCGTCGACGTACAAATACCAGTTTTCCTCGTTTGAAGTCGGAGAGGTGAAATGTTGAGGCAGCTCGACAATGAAATCCGCTAAAACCTGAGACTTCATGCAAGTTCGGCCCAGATATTCGATATCGTACTCACTCAACTCGACTGCCCACTTCGCCATGCGGCCTGATTGTCCCGGGCTATGGAGAATTTGGCGCAGAGGTTGGTTGGTCAAGACCGCGATTGTATGCGACTGGAAATAGGGTCTGAGCTTACGAGCTGAAATTACCACGGCGTACGCTATTTTTTCCAAGTTCGGATAACGCAACTCGGCCCCGTCGAGGGTCTTGCTGACGTAAAAGATAGGCTTTTGCTCGCCTCGGTCGTCTCTGACTAATACCCCGCTAACTGCCGACCCCGAAACGGCGATATATAGGTAGAGCTTTTCTCCCTCTTCGGGCTTTGAAAGTATGGGAGGGGTGGTTAAATAAGTCTTTAATTCGACGAACGCCTGTTCACATTCGTTGGTCCATTCGTACGCTTTATTCGTCGATCGCAACAGTTGGTAGAACGGCAAGCTTTTGTCGGTCGACCGCGAAATGAATCGGTTTAAGGCTGCTATCCTGCCAGTCAGGCGTTGGACTTCGCGCTTGTTTCGCGGCGAGGGCATGTCGAGTATGGCTTTTATCTGCTTCGGGTTTGCCTCTATTCCCCTTTTTGTGACGATGTACCCTAGAAATTCTCCTGACGTTACGCCGAATGAGCATTTTGCCGGGTTGAGTTTCATGTTATACTTATTCAGTGTATGAAAACACTTTCGCAGGTGCTCGACATGATCGTTTGCACTCGCGGATTTGACTAACATATCGTCGATGTACACCTCCATAGTTACTCCCAATTGGTCGGCAAACATCTTATTGACGAGACGTTGATAGGTGGCCCCCCGCGTTTTTCAGACCAAACGGCATTACCTTGTAGCAGAATGTGCCTTGATCTGTGATGAAGGCGGTTTTCTCGCGGTCGTCGGTGTGCATCAGTATTTGGTTATATCCCGAGAAGGCGTCCATGAAGGAGAGTAATGCATTGCCGGCCGTGGCCTCGACAAGTCTCTCAATATGTGGTAGCGGGTAGCTATCCTTGGGGCAGGCTTTATTGAGATCCGTGAAGTCGATGCAGACTCTATTCTTCCCGTTTTTCTTCTTAACCACCACCGGGTTTGCTAGCCACTCAGGATACTTGACTTCCATGATTGATCCGGCATCTAACAATTTTTTGACCTCGTCATTTACTGCTTTAGATCGTTCGGGTCCGAGCTTCCGTCGCTTCTGCTTGACAGGTTTATAAGTGGGATCGACGTTAAGTTCATGACTTGTGACGTCCATGCTGATTCCAACCATATCATCAAAAGACCAGGCAAAGGTGGAAATGTTGTCCTTCAAGAATTGGATCAACTCAATTCTTATTGCCGGGTCGAGATCAGCACCGATCCCAACGCACCGCTTTGGGTCACTCTCGTCGATATTGATTTCGTCAAGCAGGTGGTGGCTTGGAATTTCCTCGGGGCTAGGTGCTGGCAGCTCGTCCAGCGCTTGCTGTGATTGCTATAAATCAGCGGCCTTCCGTAGCTTGCATTCGATTACGAAACAGTTCCTAGCGTCCCCTTGATTGCCTTTGATTGTGAATATTTGGCCGGACAGGGGGAACTTTACGCATTGATGATAAGTGGACGGGACGGCCTGCATGTCGTGAATCCAGGGGGATCCGAGGATGATGTTATAAACGGCCGGCTTGTCGACCACCACAAACTTGTGCCACGAAGGTATGCCGGACACGTAGATTGGCAGCTTGATTGTGCCGGACGTCATCATGTAATTTCCATCGAACCCGGTAAGCGGCCTGATCGATGGTTTGATTTCTCTATTATTGACCTCCATTTTGTCGAGGACATCTCTGAAAATTACGTTAACGGAGCTCCCTGTGTCGACCATAATCCTCGTCACTTCGCTCTCACCAACGTGTAATTCGATGACGAGAGGGTCGTTGTGCGGGAAATTGACTCCGACCAAGTCGTCCGCTGTGAACGTGATCGGAGGTATGAAGGGTGGGACTTTAACTGGCCAGACCGCAGCTGTGCCGGCCTTTACGTAGTCGCGAATTGAACGTACGGAATCTCTGCACGCTGTCAATCCTCCCATTATCATGTCAACACGGCGACGGGGCGGCCATTGGGTCGCTGTCGGGTCGGCGTAGAGGGTGTAGGTGCCAAACTCCGTTGGGAATTTAACGCACTGATGGTAGGTTGACACCGCGGCCTTCATTTTATGGAGCCAGGGCGTCCCTAGGATGGCATTATACGCGCTTGGACGATCGACGACTGCGAAGTCAAAGAGGTGAACTGTACCACCGACCCTCATTGGGAACATGACCGTTCCTAAAGAGGTAAGAGAGCACCCGTCGAAACCAGTCAAGGTTTGCACTTCGGGCATGGTCAGATGCAGGTCGGCTTTTATCTGAGGGAGTGCCCTCAGGAAGATGACATTTACGGAGCTTCCTGTATCGACCAACACATCCGGGACTAAGCAATCTCCGATGTTTATTTCAATAACGACAGGTCCAGTGGACGAAGTTCGATGCTCAGTAATGTCCCCTTGTTCGAACACGATCGGAGAGTACGATTGGCATATAGGTGTTCTGCCAGGTAACCAATCGCGTTCGGCTCTCTCGACGCTGTGGGTGGGATATACGGTGCGAGGCCAGTTAGGGTCGTACGGTAGGCTTCCTCGTATGACATTAATTCTACGACGGGCTGGAGGTGGTGGCGCGTCGGCCGGTTGGTTTTCTTGTCCTCCCACCTGGTTGCCAGCTGGGGGCTGGTTATTCGGCGCTGGTCCATTGTTGAAGTGGTTGTTTGGGCCTCGTCCTTGATGCCCATGACGTCCTCGACCTCGCCCTCGCGGGGCATTGCTCCTGAACTGGCGTAGCTCCACTTTTACCTCGCCGTTGAGGTATTTGCCGAGCAGCGCATTTTGCAAATGTCTGCAAGACTGCGTAGAGTGTCCAGTGTACTCGTGTAATTCACAATACAAGTTATGGTCAGGCTCTTCTCTTGTCCCTTTTGGTGGGGTTGTCGGTACTATAGCTGATGAGCTGATTGCAGGGGTTGGCGGGGCGTTATTGACGAGGTACGTTGCGCCGCGCTTCTTACTGTCCGCGAGGTATTCTTTGTCGAGGTGTTGGCGAGGTTCGTGGTATACCTCTTTTGCTTTGCCCGTCGGCGTCTGAGCTCCGGTAGAAGCACGTTTTTTGTCGTAGATGACTTTTTCTTCTTCCAATTCAATGTGGACTCCCGCTCGATGGAGGGCATCTTGGAAAGTCGGGAACCTGTTCAACTTGAGATCCTTTCGGAACGCGGATTCGTACCACAGGGCCTTGTGAAGGGCTGCAAGAGACACGCTATGGGGTGCTTTTACTTGTGTGGCAATCTTTTTGAACCTATCCATAAATGTCCGCAACGGCTCATGCTCCCCTTGCTCGATATTGTGGAGATCGGCGATTGTCGCAGTGGGGACGGCCAATATCGAGTATTGCTTCAAGAAGGTCAGCGAAAGTGTACGGAAGCTGTCGATTGAGTCGGGCGGCAGAGAGGAGAACCAGCCGAGGGCGTCGCCGCTCAGGTTTTCGATGAAAAGCTGGCATTTTCCGGCATCTAGCTCCTCCGGGGAAAACTCGCAACGATGAATTGCAATTTCGAAGGATGTCAAATGATGGGTCGGGTCCGAATCTCCCTTATATGGAGGCAAGTGCTTTATTTTGCAATCGGGACGAACGACGACCCTCCGGATTCGCGCAGTGAATGGCGTTTTCTGGGATTGCTCCAACATATGGTCTACATCAGGTGCCGCGCTGGTTGCTTGGTGGAACTTGCTTGTGACATCTTTCATTTGACTTTTGAGTTCGGCCAAATCTCCGCTCTGGTTTTGATCGGCATTATTGGGATTGGCTCTATTAGCGCCATCCGGATGTTCGGCATTTTCTTGTAGTTTTGCACAGACGCTGGAGAGAGTGGCGAATCGTTCCTCTGTCTTTCTGTCCTGGGCGTCGATCTTCTCCAGGATGCTTCTCATTAGTGCTCCTATGTCAAGGGCGCTGGTGCCTTCTCCGATTGAGCCGTTCGGCGTTGTCGGGGGCCGGGTCGGCGGTATTGGAAGTTCCTCTTGGGCTTGCTGGACGCGATCCGGTGTGTCCGCCACATATCCGTCACTGCCCGTCGTTTCTCTCTCTGCCATTGTTCGAGATGTACTCCGTCGATGTTGGACTTTCTTCAAAAGCTTTCCTTGTTTGATTTCCCTGGATGCGCACCAAATGTTGATCTAAAGAATCTACTAGCTCGGGAATGATAGAAAAAAGGGGTCGAAACAAGGAACTTTTATTTAGATAGTCAAAGATCGTCGAACTACAATGTAACCGTTATAAGCCGATCGGCGAATTACAGAGAATTGTATTTCTCAAAATGACTAACTGAACTATAGCTTTAGAATCGGATTATTTCCTGACTCTTGCTAGACGTGCCCCCTTTCTGCAAGTCGCTCTCTCCTTATTTATAGCTGATGGGACGTTTTTTATTTTATGCCTCGGGTCGATGTGGGATTGTCTTTTGAGCAAAGTCGGTGATCGTTCCTATTCGGGCCGTCACTTGCTGGGCTGTCCGTCTCAATTGGGCCTTCTGGAAACTTTGTCGGCCCGGCAAATGGGTTTTGGTCAGACTTCGCTCCTAGACTTCGGGGTGACTATTTCGATAACGGGCCTATAGGAAAGTCTGTTAAGGCTGGGTGAAACCCATATCCAACAATCACGATTTTTACTGGATGCAAACTCTATATTAAACCCTAAATCTAAACATAAAACTAAATCTTACAACGTTAGCTCTGAACCCGAAAAACGTAATTTTATTTAGTCGTCAGCACATATAGGAAGAGAATTTATAGCATTCTTTGCATTGTAATGTGTGGCATAGAGTTTCGATTGGTAGAGAGAGAGAGAGAGAGAGGGTAATTACGATGTCTTTGTTAGAGATACCAATTAGACGGTGGCCAAATGAGAGTTCTTTGTGAACCAAAATCTCAATTTCCTCCTACTAAGCTCAGCTTCTTGAATAATGCTTTTGCAGGATTAACTTTTTCTTGTATATAACGTGGTCTTTCAAGTACTTACAGACTGATCATGGATAACTATCTCTTTTCTTCTTCCTTTCATCTTCCTTTGGTCATTCTTCTCGATTATTTTATGAATGCAAAATGATGAAAAACTAAGTGACATGAAGCTTTAAATTGACAAAAACACAATATATCAAATGAAATCCAAAAATGCTCATAAGTTTTACAACTTCTTTCGAATGTGGAAACTGCATAGTAGTAACTTAAAATTTGTTTGATTAAAACTTACCAAATAAAAGATGTTCCAAATTTTTTCACTATTTTTTAATTTATTCTTTTAAATTGAAAACTAACCTCGAAAGAGACTAAATTCCTACTTACATTGAACTCGACCTGACAGATTAATTATTGGTTGAAGTCAAATTAAAATATAAATAACGACCTAGATGAGATTTCATTTTTAGAATTGATATTTCTTTTGTTTAATTTGTTTGGTATTGAGTTTGAGCTTTCATATATATATATATATATAGAACACATAAATGCCAGATAAGATTCATATGTTAGGTTTACTTGAATATACTCACTTATCAAAACAAAATACAAGGACTTACAAATACATTTTTTGTCACCAAAAAAAAAAAAACTTTAACATTACATTATAACTAACTCTTTCATGGAAAGAAAACCATTGACTTAAAAATAGGCCCTTAAAAACGATTACAAAAGAAAATAAAGAACACGACTAAACAAAAAATTCTCAACAAGAAGTGTTAAGAACTTAAGCTGTTTGAGGTGAATAATCATATATGAGAGTGATTGCTCAATCAGTTTTCCAACCGAAGCTTTAACACTACAAAAAAATGGTTGATTGCATCATTTAAATAGTATCACAAAAATATATGATATTAATTCAAATGACTTATTGATAAATAATGCATAATATAGTTTAACATCAGTTGTAATTTTTTTTTTGAAGGAATGTTAAATTATATTCAAATCAAACAAAAAACTTTTATACAAAGTATTGCATCCGTGATTCAAAAGAACTGGAAAAAAAATTAAGATATCAGACCTAGCCTAAGGTCTGGACTGAAACCAAACTTGTAATACATCCCTTAGCTTCTCAGGGTTGATTCGCTGAACAGAGGATATCTTGTTACGAACTAGGCGGTCCAGAAACTGGATAAGCTGAGTCAAAGTGCGCGGCTGTTCACCATCTCGGCGTTTGTTCCTCTTACACCAGAGAGTATGGACAGAGGCTTGAAAAACAAGTCGTAGAGCCTTGAAAAATTGAAGCTGAGAGCAGGCTGAGGATCTATGCAAAACTGTTTGTGTAATGGTGCCGAAGGAGTTTTCGGGTCAACAGTTCCCAGATTCGAGAGGAAAATACACAGCCAAAGAAAAGATGTTCCAATGTATCCAAAGGTGCTTGGCAAAACATAGAAGACAGAGAGGCACCATTGTTTCACACAACCATACGGTTACCCGTCGTGACCCTGTTTCTTGACCGCAAGGCATAGCATGAAGGAATATTTTGGAACAGAGTCAGAGAACCAGACAGCCTTAGCCCAGTTGACCTGAGGCTTCACTTGACGTAGCTGTAACAAAGTTTCTGAGGTTGGGGAACGAGGCTTATACTGATTATTTGACGCTCACCACAAAGCAACATCTATCTCCAAAAAGGGTCCCATAACACAGATTTTTGCTAATTCTGCCTCAATGTCATTCACAGTAGGATCTCTATGTAGTAGAAAGCACCGAGGCTACTGAGGCTGACGACGGGTTCCTCAAAGCAATAAACCCTCTACTCCCCAACATGTCATATAATCTCCCCAACGGACACCATTGATCATACCAGAAAGAGGTTTGCAGTCCACTTTTTATCTCCACAGAAGAGAAAACCATTGCATGGGCTCAGTATTTTAAAAGCTTCTGCCACATCCAACTACCACGGCTGGTAGCATTACTCACTAACCAAAAGGAGGCAGACCGAAGGAGCTCCCTTTGAACCCAGTTAACCCATAAAGAGCGTGTACCAGAAACCTGTCTCCAAATTAGCTTGAAACAACTAACTTGTTTGCCTCTGCTAAAGACTGCAGTCCAAGACCACCTTCAGACTTGGGGAGACAAACATCCTACCATGATACCTTAGTCTTCTTCGCGTTGAGCTCTGGCCCTGACCAGAGAAAAGCCGAGCAGATTTTCTCAATCTCCTTAACACAAGCACTCGGCAAACGAAAAGCTGAAATCCAAAAATTAGTAAGGGTAGAGATCATTGAACTCAACAATAGCGTCCCGTAACAGATAGAAACCGACTCTGCCAGGAACCGATACGCTGTTGGATCTTTTCAAGTGGAAGGCAATCATCAAGAGACATCCGCCTGGGATGTAAAGGGAGGCCTAAATAGCGAACCGGCAAGGAACCACTTGCAAATTGAAACCGAGCCAAAACTTCAGTCCGGACAGAACTTGAAACTCCAGCCATGAATAATGTTGATTTCTCCAAACTTATGCTTAGGCCAGAAAATGCTTCAAACTCCTTAAACACCTTGAGAACCCCTTCCATCGAGGAAACAAGTCCATAAATTATAAATTTAATTTAACTTGTTTTGAAATACTTCCTCCGCGACATCGCGGGGGTCTGAGTTCTAGTATCTAAAGGTTGAGAGTAAATATTATTAGACCAACGTACTATTTCCCCCTCGGAACTATCGTATCGTGCCAGTTCCCCATCGATCTTTGACCTCTTACCATTTCTCCTTCAGAATTATATCCTCCGCATATTTCCTCCCGAATCCATACTTCTCCGCCTATTTCCCCATCTAATTGGGTTTACACGGTTTTGAGACTAAACCCGATAGAAATCCATGTTAAACCGATATAAACTAATTTATAACCCGGGTAATATATCCAACCCGACCTGATTTCTTCTTCTTGTATTTTAAAACGATAACTCCAAATTTGCTACTAAAAACCCTAAAAATCAAAATTGAAAAGAAAATATTAATTATGAGATTGGTACTTTTTTCCACAAGTATTGTCTGATCCGGAAACCTTAATCTTTTTTTCATTGTTTAATTAAAAAAAAACTGGTTATAGCAATGAGGAGACGAGCCGGTGGTGATGGTAACGAGTTTGTGAACCAGATGGTGGTGAATGGTGATGATGAGATTTGATAAACTAGACGGTGGTGACAATTATGAAATCTGCTGGTGATGATGAGATCCAGTGACCGAGAGGTCCGAGACAATGACGAAGATGACGAGATCTGGTGGTAACGTTGAGGAGATGTGACGAAGAAGATGATACTGCATATGAGATGGTGGTGATGATGAGATCCAGTGACGACGAAGGTTTGCTCGGTGGTGAGAAACAAAGCGACGGTTTGCTCGGTGGTGAGAAACAAATAAGCAAGAAAACAGTTACATGATGATATGGTTTGCTCAGTGGTGAGTTCCACAGTTCCTATCACTATTTCTTCAAGATTTGTCAATCTCAAACATGTAATTTTCAGTATATAGTTTAAATTGAAATTAAGTTGGAAATTTTGATTCGATTAATGTTTACAATTGGAACCCTTGGGTTCACTACAAATTGTTTTCTTAGGGTTTAATTTTCTTTGTAGTGCCGGAAACAATTGATTAAATTGGAGCAATTGATTAAATTATTGAGTTCATAAGATTTTTGGAATGGTGGTGCCAGAAATGCAGTCCCGTCTCAACAATTTTTTGGTCTCTAGGCATATAATTTTTTTAGACCCTTTCTAATATAAATTTGTTTTTTCTTTTTTTTTTTGGATCCCATTTGCTTAAGGTTTTTTGCAAAAAAAAAAAAAAATTTGTCCCATGACCACCGCCCCTCTCGCCGTAGGTATGAGCCGGGCCTACAGAAATGTTGGTCAGGAAAAGAAGCGAGAAGAACAGAGCAAAGGGTTGCTCATTTCAAACGTTGGGGATTTTTTGATTTTTAGATTAAGTAATAGTTATGTAATAAGGTTGTAATCTGGTTTAATAGGGTTTAATTTGGTTAATAAGGTTCATTGTTGGTTAATCAAAATAGTAAACCGTTAAAACCAAGACGATGAGAAATTAGATGAAAATTTTAAGTTCGATGGGGAAATAGGCAGAGAAGTATGGATTCGGGGGGAAATAAGCGGAGGATATAAGTATGAAAGAGAACTGGTAAGAGGTCAAAGATTAATGGAGAACTGGCACGATACGATAGTTCCAAAGGGGAAATAGTTCGTCGGTCCTCTAAAGACATATCAACAAATTCACAAGACTAGACTTTTCTCGTATGATTTACCAAACTAATATTGGGTAATGTAATTGTGATCGCACCCTATATATATCGGCTTATGGTTAGTGTGGGAGGGGAGGATCTAACGATTCATGAAACTAATGAATCATTAAAATTATCGGGCGCCTCAAGAAGTATCACACTTATTTTAATTCTCAAATACAAAACGTCGTCTATGTATTAATAATAAGAGTTTCTTTGTCAATATCATGGTTTTACTTTCCGTACGCTATCTTCTGTCAAATTAGGAAATTTTGATGACAGCTTTTTCAATTTACAAATGATCACTTTCAAGTCAGGTCAACTGATTAGTGAATGTAAGTTGATTTTGCAAAACAATTGTTTTCTCATTTATTTTAATTAAATGATGAAAGCTATAATAGTAAACATATTTGACTTTTGGCTAAATTAATATTCTCCATATAACGATGACTTTAGAGGTACTGAAATATAAAACAACAGAAATATAATACTCCAATATCGGATAATTTAATCAAAAAGGAAATAAAAAAAAAACGGATTGTGAAATGCAATTATACTATACGAAAATGGCACATTCCATACAGTAAACGCAAATTTAACTATACCTTTCTATTTATACACGAAGAGAAACTCTCTCTACTATCATATTTTGCTGGGTATGGAGAGATACTATACGAGTCTACCTTCATATTTTGCTGGGTATGGAGAGATACTATACGAGTCTACCTACGATCACATACTTCGATCATATACGTAAGATTCTGGATGGGACTTCAGATATGATGGTTCTTCAGTTCCGGATTGGCTCGCAAACTGTGAAAACCATGTATGGAGAACTCAGAGATGGATGTGACGAAATTACTCTCATTAGACGAATGTTTGTTCTACCTTAGAAAAAGATTTTTCGTATCTCACATGTGAGCATATATATACGTTGGACCTCCTTAAAGATCGGGTTGTTTTCTTTACATTTACTTTAAAAGAAAAAAAGTAATAACTACCGCAAGTGTATACGTACGTAGTTGTTACGTGGAAAGTTGACGACCGTGATTATAAATTATAGAAACAGTAATGTAAACGGTGACGGCCCACTAGAGTAATGAAGAGACAAAGCCAGCAAAACAAAACGCATTATATACCACAACTTGAGCAGAGCACACACCGTCACAAAAACGCACCGTTTACAAGGATGGATGGATAGTCAACAATGGTGGGGGACTTTAACCCGCAGAGAGTTTCTTTATAAAAACGAAGTCGTATCAAGAAGGTACGTAGATTGAAAAAGACAGAAGGGGCAACAACGAGCCGTGCCTTCCATAACTGAGAATATATATCTTATCTGGTGTTTATGAATTATTCCGTGAAATTTGGGCACTCGAAGATAAGATAAGGTAAGGTATATGGGCTCGCATTTTTAGGTATTTCTTTAATCTCCCTTTCCTTCTCTATTACTATTCTTTATATAATTCCATTTTTAAATTTATTACAGTGGTTAATAAATACAAAAAAAAGCTTCTGATTTTGAATCCTCCATCTAAATTCCCTGTCAGATTATTTCAGCAAAAAAAAAAAAGTCCTTTTCAGGATTTCGTTTTTGTCTTATCCACCTTTTTTATTTTATTTTTATTTGAGGCAACTTGTTTAACTATTTGTTTATCCATAATTAAAAAGGTGTTTAATTTAAGAGATGTAATCGGCGAAAACTGAAATGAGCTGTTTTGTCTTGAAGCGGATTTAATATATAAAAAGCGTGTGTCCCCGTTGCTTTTTTTTATTTATTAATTTTCAGACCATAATCGTTTGCTGCAGCTTCGTGGAAAATTATTCTCTTTCTTCCAAGATAATCTTAAAGGTTTGTCCTTTTTTTTTTTTTCTTTTCATTTCCTTTTCTGGGTAAAATTAGGGTTCTTCCTTGTAGGATATAGCAATTGATCTAGGAGGTATTGTGTTACTTACTCAGGATCTGATATTTCTGGGTTTGTCCTCTGGTTTTGATCTAATGGTTAAAGTTTGTAAATTGGATCTAGGGATTTAGCTGAAAGCCTAAAAGAACGCTTTTTTATTTTTTTTTTGGTTATAAGAAGATTTTTTAAAAAATGTTGTTGTTAGCAGTGAAATAAGATCAATAACTATGTTGGAGAAAGAGTTTTTCACGGAGTACGGTGAAGCAAGCCAATATCAGATCCAAGAAGTGGTGGGCAAAGGAAGCTACGGAGTTGTTGCTTCTGCGGAATGTCCTCACACGGGAGGCAAAGTTGCCATCAAGAAGATGACCAATGTCTTTGAACATGTCTCAGACGCTATCCGGATCCTCAGAGAGATCAAGCTTCTCAGGCTTCTTCGTCATCCTGATATCGTCGAGATCAAACATATCATGCTCCCTCCTTGCCGCAAGGAATTCAAAGATATCTATGTTGTTTTTGAGTTGATGGAGTCTGATCTTCACCACGTTCTTAAGGTAAATGACGACCTCACTCCTCAGCATCATCAATTCTTCTTGTACCAACTTCTTCGTGGCTTAAAATTCATGCACTCAGGTAAGGTTTCTTTGTTCCCTCTCTCTCTCTCTCTCTCTCTCTCTTTTCACTGTGTTTTTTTTTTTCTTAAGCTCTCTTTCTTTTTTACATTTTCATCTGAAATTTTTGTGGTTATCCTTTGGATCATAATCGTTTGCTGGCTCCCTTTGTATCTTTGTGTCTTATATAGCGCATGTGTTCCATAGAGACTTGAAGCCTAAGAACATCCTCGCTAATGCTGATTGCAAAATCAAGATCTGTGATTTAGGACTTGCTCGTGTCTCCTTCACTGATTCCCCTTCTGCTGTTTTCTGGACTGTATGTGTATCTTTCTATCTCTTTCAGAGTTAGTTAGTTCCAATTCACATGTTCTTGAAATATGCTAAATATACTAAGTTAGAGTTTTTTGTTCTGTAACTGAGAGTGAGAGGTATGTATGTTGTTGGAACGCACTCGGTTTCAAATGATTCAATACTTTCGCTAAGTAACCAATCTTGTCATTTGCTTTTGTAAGGACTACGTTGCTACAAGATGGTACCGTGCGCCAGAGCTCTGTGGTTCCTTCTATTCTAACGTAAAATTCTGTAATCCTTATTTCTCGTTCTGTTTCCATATAGAAAACATTATGCATAATGCGATGTGTGAGCTTATGGATTAGATATGTTTGTTTGTGCAGTACACTCCGGCGATAGACATGTGGAGCGTTGGCTGCATATTTGCCGAGATGCTAACTGGAAAACCCTTGTTTCCTGGCAAAAATGTGGTGCACCAGCTAGAACTCGTCACTGATCTGCTTGGAACGCCGTCGCCGATAACTCTATCCAGGGTTTGTTTTGTTTTTATTTTTCCCGGAAGCTAACTAAAGTCCCAATACAGAGGCTTCTCTCTCCCAGATAGACTTGCTTTGGATGCAAGTGTGTTTTTTTTAGCTTTGTGTGTCATCAAGTTGTTTGTAATGAATCTGTAGATTCGGAATGAGAAGGCTAGAAAGTATTTGGGTAACATGAGGAGAAAGGATCCTGTTCCTTTCACCCATAAATTCCCCAATATCGATCCTGTGGCGCTGAAGTTGCTTCAGCGTTTGATCGCCTTTGACCCAAAGGACCGTCCCTCTGCAGAAGAGGTAACCAGGAAAACACACTGAAATGTTTGTTTGTTTCTCCTGCACTTTTACATGTATTTTTTCATGATTCTTGATGCTTTTGTTTCCTCAGGCATTGGCTGATCCGTATTTTCAAGGATTGGCAAATGTGGACTACGAACCCTCGAGGCAACCTATCTCGAAACTCGAGTTTGAGTTCGAAAGGAGGAAATTGACTCGGGATGATGTGAGGGAGCTCATGTACCGAGAGGTAAATAAAAAAAACCCGTCAAGGATATATATATGCTTACGAGACTGAAGAAAAATTATTTGAGTTTTAGGAATCTCTCAAAACTCTTTTTTGTTCTCTTTGTGTTTGTATGAGACAGATTTTGGAGTATCATCCACAGATGTTGCAAGAGTATTTGCAAGGAGAAGAGAACGTCAACTCTCATTTTTTATACCCGAGGTTTGACCCAATTTTTTAATAAGCTTTTGACTCTTCATTGAAAAGAAATTGTGTCTGATCTTTGTAAAATCATTCTTGACGTCCAGCGGAGTTGATCAGTTCAAACAAGAGTTTGCCCGACTCGCAGAACACGAAGACGATGAAGAGGAACATAACTCTCCACCACATCAGAGAAAGTACACGTCACTCCCTAGGTGAGTTGTTAGTTACTTCTTAAAACTGAGCAACCATGAGTTTAAGCTAAGCAGGCTATATATAACCTGTTTTGGGCTTGTTGCAGAGAACGGGTGTGCTCATCAGAAGACGAAGGTTCTGATTCGGTTCATACCCAAACGTCTTCGTCATTAGTGGTGGTTACACCTCCACAGACTCCAAACACAGCAACTGGGTTATCGTCACAGAAGACAACAAAAGTAGACAAAGCAGGAGCAACTCCGGTTAAACGGTCTGCATGTCTAATGAGGAGTGATAGTATCTGTGCATCCAGATGTGTGGGTGTCTCCTCTGCAGTTTCTTAGTCAAAAAAAAAATTGATAGTCAAGTTGTTTAGCAGCAAACCATTGATTGTGTTCTGCCTATTCTGTATGATGATGTTGTCTCTCTGAGTTTTCATGTAACTCTCTTCTTCTTCTTCTTCTTCTTCTTCTTCTTCTTCGTTGTTCTCCATCAGTCTCTCTTGTTCTCTGTTATATTGGAATCTCTGTGTAATGGTTTCTCTTGGAACTTGAAAATTCACCATATTTTATGTATAAGACCATCTGCTTATAACCAGTTGTTAGATAAAGAATTAAAATCTAATCTATTCAAAATCTGTTACATATCTTATAATGAATTTTGATGAATCAATCAAAATAAACCATAAAATTGGCCATACATGATGGAAGACTCAAGTTAAGTTAAGTTAGTTGTTAAATACACAATACAGTAAGCAATCTAATTGAAGATTTAAGACAAAATTAAACCCTCTAGTCCCTTCCCTTTCTTTCCCACTCTCTCTTTCTCTCAAAGGCTCGAACTTTAACTCGATTCGTGCTCAGGAACTTAGGAATTTGAGGTCCTTTTTTTTCAAGCGTAGTCGAGCTGTGATACCCAAATCTAATCCTTTGTTTGCTCAATCCAAACTAATCGCTCGATTTTGATTTGTCTGTAATTAGCCTCACAAACCCTTTCGAAAATCATTTAGGAAAGCAATGTTTTGATCTCCAATGGCGGCAGTGACTCTATCCATGGTGCAACCCTGTGGCATGGTACTCTCTCTCTCTCTCTCTCTTGTATTTAGGATTGTGCTTCTTCGGAGAACGTATCTCTCAATGTCTTTTTTTTTTAAAAATTTTTTTATGAAAATTGTCTTCAGTGTTGTGCTGGTAGAAGATTGCGTAGTGTGATTGTAATCCAAGCGCAGAGAGGAAACTGGAATCGAATGAGGTACTCTCCTCTTCTCTCTTGTCACACTAACTCATCATTTTCTCTGAGTTTATTTTTGTTGTTGTTCTGAATCAAGCTGGTTCTGTAGGTTGAGTAATTTCTTCTTCTCCAAAGTTTGGAACATATCTTATCGTTCAAAGCATAAATTTTCTGACAATATTCTCGAACAAGTTGAGAAGTATGCCACTGCTCGCCTCGAAAACCACTCCAAGCTGATTACCAAGGTTCAAATCCAGTTTTGTTTGTTTCTTTATTGCTGTGTTCATTCATGTCTCTCTATGCGTTTCAGATTGTTGTCGTTTTCTTACCCTATTCTATTGTACAGGTTGCAGCTTTGATGGAGTATGATAATGTTGACGATTTTATTGACAAGAAATCTGATGAGCAAGTTAAGAAAGATCTTGTATTGGCGTGTAAGAGATTCCCTTCTATCATCCTTGGTGATTCTCGTCCGGTGGAATTATACGGCTATACCAAATCGTCCGATGAACCAAGGGGTATTCTTCCCACTCCTATGCATGGAGGATGGTTTGATCCAGACAATCTTTCCAGAACATTATCTTCCTTCTGTCCAGAGATTCAGAATGTTGATTCTTCCAATCTTAGAGAAGACATTTCAGATGGTTCTTATTTTACTAGCAAACCTGCAGTGTCTGAAGTTGAAACAACATCTGATGATTCTGCCGCTCAGCTATTCCTTGGTACCAGTATAGCTTCTATGCCTGGGCTAAGTAAGAGGCACAGTAATCAGCTAGATACCTGCGGCTTTCACACGGTAACTATTTGAAATTTTGAATACAAAGAAACAACGTATTTCTCTTGATGGAAGGCTTAAACCCAGTTTTCAAACTCTCTATCAATGCAGATGAAGAAACTATTGCATCATTTTCCTCGAACCTATGCAGATTTGCAGAATGCACAGGTTAACATTGAGGATGGACAGTACTTGATATTTGTTGGCAAAGTCTTGTCTTCCAAGTGAGTATCCCTTTCTGTTGATATACCAACTTCATGTATTGCCTATGCCTTTTGTGTTGAGCCGCATCTACGCGTTTTGTGAAATTCATATTTGAATTCTGTGCGGCTCAATGTGCAGGGGAGTTAGAGCTAGCTCTTCATTTTCATTTCTCGAGGTTATTGTCAGCTGTGAAATCTCAGACAGGGACATAACTCCGGAGAATCTGAGTTATAATGATGAAGATAAAGCAAGAAAATCAATTTTTTTGCATCTGAAGAAGTTTTTTAGGGGGACTCGCTTTACCTGGCAACCCTTTCTTAATGCTATTCAAGAGAAACATAAAGTCGGGGACCTTGTATGCGTTAGTGGGAAGGTAATTTCGGTTGCTTCCCTCAAATTTGTCATGTATTTCTATCTCTTCCTTAGGTAGTTTACTTGTTCGCATCAGACTGCCTCATTAGTCTTTTTGAATACAAATTTTAAAGCTTGGGCTTGTTTTAGCACGATAAAAGATCACTATAGCATCAGATATTACGTACGAAAGTTTTTGGCAACTGTACTGATTCGATAATCTCTTTTACATCTAGGTAAAGTCATTACGTGCAGACAATCATTTTGAAATGAGGGAATACAATATTGATGTACTCAAAGATGACGAAGAATCATCTCTTCGAGCCCAGGGGAGACCATATCCTATATACCCTTCCAAAGGAGGGTTGAACCCAAAGTTCATTAGCGATGTCATCTCCAGGTTTTGTTTCATTATCTAAAATTGAAAAGTAATTGAGACAGCAGTTCTGAAATGCCAGTCGTTTAAATTTTGAGTAAAAGCCTCACCTTAAACCTGATTGAGTGTTTCAAGACTGGCGTGAGTATAAGAATTGTTCTTCATATGTCATAAAATTATCAACTTCCCAGAACTAAAAATTGGATATTTCGATGATTAGTCCGCTTTTCTGATCACAGCTTGCCCACTTTTTCTCTCTTAGGGCTCTGCGGATTCTTCCCGCCAATATGGATCCGATTCCTAAGGAAATCACAACAGTATTTGGCCTACCATCTCTTAATGATGTAAGTCTTGCTTCTTTGTTGAAGCATCGCTCTTTGATTAACTTCTTCTTTAATCCACAGCAAATAATATGTCTTCAGTTGCCTTTCATCCCCGGTTTTTTCCCTTGCTGTAAATGCAGGCATACGTTGGTATTCACGAGCCCAAGACTTTAGATGAGGCTGACTTAGCTCGCAAAAGGCTTATATTCGACGAGTTCTTTTACCTACAGGTAGTTAGTGACTTGAATAATTGTCTTCTCAGAAGCAGAATTGTTAGTCTTAATCTGTTAGTGAGAAAGCAATTAGTCTGCTTAATGTTGTTTTCATACAGTTAGCACGCTTGTACCAAATGCTTCAAAGCCTTGGCACAAAGATAGAGAAAGATGTATTGCTGGAAAAGTTTAGAAAGCCAGTGCTTAATTCCGTTTATATTGAAGAATGGTCCACTCTCACCAAGAGTTTTCTGAAGGCTCTACCATATTCCCTTACTCCTAGCCAGCTAAGTGCTGTCTCAGAAATTATATGGGATCTAAAGCGTCCGGTTCCAATGAATAGGCTATTGCAGGTACTTTTGTCAGCTGATCTGACTGGTGTTTCTTTTTTCTCGGTTATAGTTTAGTTCTTTTTTGTAGGCTTATAGCCGATCTTACCAGACTATCAGAATCAGATTTAACTGTTGCCAGATTTATTTATTTTTAATATAAAAAAATGTCTTAATAGATCAGTTTATCTTTTAGGGTGATGTTGGATGTGGCAAAACAGTTGTCGCTTTCTTAGCGTGCATGGAGGTCATAGGATCTGGTTACCAGGTTGGTTGATTAAATTCATCTACGACCTTCTGGAATTTCACCATGTAGTTAATTTCTCAATAAATCTTCTGATATACGTCATTGACTCATTCGTTGCATGTAGTTGAATTTGTAATTTGAGTTGCCTTTTCTCATATGTAGGCAGCTTTCATGGCCCCAACAGAATTACTTGCCATCCAGCATTATGAACAATGCCGCGATCTGTTGGAGAATATGGAGGGAATAACATCAAAGCCAACCATTGGGTTGCTCACCGGTTCAACTCCGGCAAAGCAGTCACGTATGATCCGCCAGGCAAGTCATGCAGTTACTATGTCGTTTTTAATCATACAATAAGTTTGCATTCCTTATAGCTGACAACTGATGACAGGATCTTCAAAGTGGAGCTATATCGTTTATAATTGGAACTCACAGTCTAATAGCTGAAAAGATAGAGTACTCTGCATTACGTATTGCCGTAGTTGACGAGCAGCAACGCTTTGGTGTAATCCAGAGAGGAAAGTTTAACAGCAAGGTCAGTTTCCTAAAATATCTTTGATCTATCGGATAATTGCATTATTCACTCTAGTTAAAGTAATGATTCATGGTGGTTATTTGGTCGGTGACTTGAAATGAACTTATCTTTTATTTCATTCTTTTTATCGATATAAGCATATAATTCGTTAACTGAAGTGTATTGTGGTGTGACTTCTGCAGTTATATGGGACATCTATGATATCAAAAAGTGACTCATCTGACTCTGATGATACTTCCAAAACTGATCTCAGTATGGCTCCTCATGTTCTTGCCATGTCAGCCACCCCTATCCCGAGATCACTTGCCTTAGCTTTATACGGAGATATTTCTTTGACCCAAGTATGTAACTTGTTTCCATTTTAATTCAGCAGGTAGAAGAAACACACACTCGTGCCATGTGTTAAATGTCTATAAGCATTATAAATGAGTGCAATTCTTTGTTTCTTCAGATTACTGGTATGCCACTTGGAAGAATACCAGTTGAGACGCACATTTTCGAGGGAAATGAGACTGGCATCAAGGAAGTCTACTCAGTAATGCCTATGACAATAACTACAATTCTTTTCTTGAGTCTCGTCATAGAAACAATCATTCAAGACAATGCTTTTGATTTCTAAAATTGCAACAGTGGATGATATGTAAACATGTCATATTTGACAGATGATGCTGAAAGACCTGGAGTCTGGAGGGAGAGTGTACCTTGTGTATCCTGTTATTGATCAATCAGAGCAACTGCCACAGCTCCGTGCTGCCTCTGCGGAGCTCGAAATAATAACCAAAAAATTTCCAACGTACAACTGCGGACTGTTACACGGAAGGATGAAGAGTGAAAACAAAGAAGAGGCTCTAAATAAATTCAGAAGTGGAGAAACACAGATACTTCTCGCCACCCAGGTGATAGAGATAGGTGTTGATGTTCCAGACGCATCAATGATGGTTGTCATGAATGCTGAGAGATTTGGAATCGCTCAGTTACACCAACTCAGAGGACGTGTTGGGCGTGGAACCAGAAAATCGAAATGCTTATTAGTTGGGTCAACCCCCAATAGCCTAAAACGGTTGAAGATGTTGGGTAAATCATCAGATGGGTTTTACTTAGCAAATATAGACCTTCTTCTACGTGGACCTGGTGATTTGCTTGGGAAGAAACAGTCTGGGCACTTACCAGAGTTCCCGCTCGCTAGGCTAGAAATAGACGGCAATATGTTGCAGGAAGCCCACATCGCCGCTTTGGTAAACATTCATTCTCCAATAGCATTACAGTGAAATCATATACTTCAAATGTCACTGGATTCATATTTTTCCTTTTATACTCTGTTTTCACAGAACGTTCTAGGAGATTCTCATGACCTGGAGAAATTTCCAGCGCTGAAAGCTGAGCTTAGCATGAGACAGCCGCTTTGTCTTCTGGGCGACTAAAAAGGTTGCACAAGCCACAATGTACATACATAGTACATACTTGGTATGTCCTTTTAGTTATTTTGGTACTATGACATGGTGTAGTAGACTAGTAGTAGTAGTGGTAATAGTCTTTGGGTGTCAATTTCAGATTAAGTCTAGACGAGCATACATAAAACATGTGTTGGTGTCATATAAGCTTTATATTCTGTGTCCAACAAGAGACCCATTCATGTGAAAAAAAAAAAAAAAAAGAAGGATACTTGACTTGGAGTTTGATGCCTCTGAATAGGACGTGAACTAATGGGATCTGTAAAAGTGAAAAATAAGTGGTGGCTTTATGCTTGCTATGTTTTTAGAGTTTATTTGGAGAGTTTTGTGGAGTGTGAAGTAATATAGAAAGTGGTAATAGGAACGAGAAATGGTGTGAGTGACACACAGGAGTCTTTTGGGGGGTAGCAACCAACCAATGAGGGAGATTCACGGGGAGAGGAGGGACAAAGAGACAAGTGGTGACCCACAAAATGTTTCCTACCCAATCATCAAACGATAGGACCCACTAACCTCCTTGTCTCCTCCTTTGTGCTTCTCTTCCCATATTGAAACTTGAAGTGTTGGCAACTTGTTTCACATCTTATTGACACTGCTTGTGCCTGAATCATTCTGCGTCTTCTTTGTCTGCATCTTTTAACACTTGCAAACTTTTTCATCACTCCATTGTATTAGCTTCTACTAAATCGAAACTGTATGTATCGAGTTTTATTAGGGATTCAACACATGTTTTGGCAATAGATCATCATCGGTTGAGATAGAATTATAGAACCATATAAAATACTGAGAATATTCACATATTTCTTGGTGTATGGCTATTATTGTAGGTATAATTGGTGCCGGTCGGCAAATATTTTGATGATGACTAATGGTATTTTCACATCTTTTTTATGATATTTGATAAAACTAGCATGGGAGGTGGTGGGTTGAAAAAGACAATCATGATAAGACAATTCTCATGTTTAATTTGAACACTACAAAGACCAAAAGTTCTCACACATAACTATGCCGGCTTTTTAAATCCTTGTTTTGATAACAATAGTTTTTGTTTAACAATCCCTTATTTATCTTCTCTCTTATGTATTTTGCATATTAATTAATCTGTTTGGATTGATAAATTGAAACCTTATGAGTAGCAAAAGTAGACGGAACAGGCACAAGGGTTTGGATCCAAAGAGTAGAAGAAAAATGATTAAGAGACAAGACAGAAACCTTTTTTTTTTTTTTTTTATTGACTTTGGAAGATAGTGATGTCGGAAGATAAATCTATGTACGTCCCTAGACGAATGATTTGCTCATCGGAAGCTACAAAAAGCTGTTTGTACAAATTGGGGATCCTCTTTTCGTTTTCTATAATATCTTATCGTATGCGCTCTACTTCCATGACAGTAATAATTGAAGCTTTAAAATCCACACCAATTGAATACTTTCAAGTTTCAACCGTTGAAACTAGCTTGAAAGAGAGTGGTCACTGTGGTACTGCTGGTGCACTTACATTAACCATAATTTTGGAAGAACATTAATTAGATGTATAATGTTTATATTTCTTACAGAGTTATATTCCAAATTTCCAATAAAAGAACTAGACAATGATTGTAGTTGTGTGCGATCGACCGCACAAAGTATATGGTGGTGACTACACAGATCTGGTCTGATATAACAACTTTCTTAAATATTTTATTTTATTTTTTAGACGTAATGAACGCAAACCATCATCATCATCATGCACCAACAAATTTAATCAGTCTTAAAAACCACAATATATACTGGTACCAATTTATTTTGGAAATATACACTAAAGGAGTACTCGATAACGCTACATTTATAATAGTGATAAATGACCTTGACCTTTTTGATCTAAATTTTTACCATTTGACCAACAAAACTTCATAAAATGATAGTGCGTTCAAATATTTTCGTCAATCAGTTTTGCCAAAATTTATTTTAGAATTGCTTTGGTTTGAATTCTCAAATATCGGTCGTCTTCAATTTTACACCGTAAATATAATTCGGGGTATATTATTGGGTCTCATCTCATGCACTAATTAATTACGTTTGAAAACATAAGTTTCTTTGCTGTAATTAATTTGGTCAAATATGATTGAACAATAGTCGTATCATACTATTAGTATAACATAGAGTAATATTTTCATGCGTTTCGCGAGCTAGGAGGAGAATATATTGAACTCATGGTGTTTCTCAAAGCAGAACAGAGAAAATGATTACTAATTTTCTTTTCTCAAATTTTTTACTAATTTCTTTTTATAGGATATGAAATACTTATGAAAGAGCAAAATACGATATGATTGTCATAATCACCAAATTCGGATATAGTACTAATCTAATCGTGGACAACCAAATAATTAAGCAGTCAGTTAAATAAAGGAACGTGTGTGATCTCTAATCCAGTACTGCTTAGTTATTATATGCAAATTAAAAAAAACAAAAAAATATATGACTCATGCAAATGACCAAGAATGCACAACAAAAGGTATAGACCGGTCAAGTATATATGTTAATCTTATAATTCCTTTTAAAAATAAAACGAAGAATACACGTAGCATTGTTAACTTTCACATACTTCTCTTGTCATCAGATTTATAATGTTTGAATTGTTGGAACAAAAAACATAGTTATAAAACGAAGATTGACCTAAAATAGATGGAACGTTACATGCATGTTTTCCGAGGTTAATTAGCCGGTGAACATTATACTGTATTATCTTATATGTTGTCTCTTTAAATGTTTTAGTCTCTAAACCGTACAAAAATTCAACAAACCTAAATTAATGTACAGTAGTAATTATGGTTATTGAATATGCGTTTCTATCTCAATAATATTTTCATCAGTTATATACTACTATTTCCCATTTACAACAAGCATCATCATCATCTACGTACATGTATATATGTTGAAAAAACGATAAAGAAATAAAAAGGTAAGGACGAGAGAGGGATATCATAATGGAAATGTGGGAGGCGTATAGAATAAGAAGAGTTCTCTCATCTGAGGAGGGAGGGTCTCAATCATTTTCATAAGCTCAATACTTGGACCGACTCAGGTTTTTACGGAATAAAGAGAGAATCGATCAAATATTTTTTTATTTTATGTTTTCTGATCAAACTTTATTATGTGTATATAAAAGTGTAATTAAATGCTACTACTACTACTTAATTAAATTAAATGAAAATGTTGAACAAAAAGAGAAAGAAAACAAACATGCTGGTTAGTCTCCCACACCGAGTCAGTCAGCATTTATTTAATCACTCCAAAACCATTTTGATTCATTTGTTTGACACGTGTCATTCATCCTACGACTCTGTTACCAATAGAAGATCTTTTAGTCAAGACACCTCCCCTCTCTTCTTCTAGTATTCATTATGATTATTTATTCAATATGACTAGTATAGTAATATTTCATCCGTTTCAAAATATAAGATGTTTTAGAAAAAAAATTTGTTTCATAATATAGAATGTTTTCAAATTTTTATACAACTTTTAGATTACTTTAGTATTTTATATTATGCAGTACTGTTTCTGATTGATTGAACTTGATAAAAGTAAAAACTTCTTAATCTCCGTGCTATACTTAAAACATCTTATATTTTGAAACGGAGGGAGTATTTAGCTTTTAATTTTTTTTTCTACAGTATATAAACTTCACATAGGTTGATAAATGGATGGATACCCCCAAACGCATCTTAATATTATCTTCTTACATTGGTTGTGTTTTTAAAGGTCCTTTTTCTGATAAAACTACTATTTACGTACATAATGACAATGATATACGTACGCATATACAAATAGTACTATGCCATATGGATCACGCATGCGTGCGTGCGTGTATATACAAACAACATCTCACATGTATGTGTATGTGTATGTATAAATATAAAGGCATCGCCACGCTTCAAGTTTGTCTTTCTTTATATATTAAACTGAGTTTTCCTCTCAAACTTTACCTTTTTTGTTTTCTTTTCTCCATCTCTTCCTCATCCTCTCTTGATCTCTCTCAAGAACCCTAATTAAAAATTTAATCGATCAATGGCGATTTTACCGGAGAACTCTTCTAACTTGGATCTTACTATCTCCGTTCCTGGCTTCTCTTCCTCCCCTCCCTCCGGTAAGCTTCTTACACACACATATAAAATTAAACACTATATATATATATATATAACCTATTATTTTATTATATTGATCAAATGAAACTAAACTACCATATATATGTATCTGTATAAGGCTTGTGTGTTTGGATTCTATGTTTCTTTTCGTTGATGATCTGATTATATGATCATTCGTTTTAATTACAAGGAAAAATCATGAGTTCTCTAAACTGATATTGGCAAAAAGCAAGAAAATCTTTCAAATATATAGAATTAGTTTCTTTATCATCTTGTTAATTTCTTTTTGACCACGATATATATATTTCGTTTTTTTTGTTGTTGGTATAATAAATGGTATAAACACAATAAGTTTTAGATGAAGGAAGTGGCGGAGGGAGAGAACAGCTAAAGCTAGACATGAATCGATTGCCGTCGTCTGAAGACGGAGACGATGAAGAATTCAGTCACGATGGCTCTGTTCCTCCTCGAAAGAAACTCCGTCTTACCAGAGAACAATCTCGTCTTCTTGAAGATAGTTTCAGACAGAATCATACCCTTAATCCCGTAACTAACAGCTATTCATAACTTCACATATAATTACTTCTGTTTTTATATAACTTTAGAACAAAAAAGAATTGTAACGTCGAATGTTTTATTTTTTCGTAAAATGTAGAAACAAAAGGAAGCACTTGCTAAGCATTTGATGCTACGGCCAAGACAAATCGAAGTTTGGTTTCAAAACCGTAGAGCAAGGTACGTTTTTGTGTGTGGCCAACTTCTGTTTTTTTTACATCATTGGTGAATAAATAAAATATCATATATGAGGTTAAAATAATAAGCTGGTGGTTGATGATTAACGAGAGAGAGTTCACATAAGCGTTAAACGTTGACGGAATATATAAATAAAGCAGAAACAAAAAAAAAAAAATGAAATCTGAATCGGATTCGACCCACCCCGTTAACATATACTTATATAAGTCGTACCCTTAAATAATAAAAAGTTAACCTTGTCCTTTTCATAACATTATTATCTCATTCCTCCATCAAATTTTTTTTTTTGTTATTATAATGCTTTCCTTCTAGGTCCTTCTTAAATTCTCGAAGAGTCACCACTTGTTACATGGAATATATACAAGGAAAATGTCAATTCATTTGACCAAATCTTTTGAAGTCAAACAAATTTAGAGAAAGAAATGAACACCCACCCAATTAAACACACATATTAATCAAAAGTAATATACTAGTGTTGAAGTAGTTATATATATCAACATCACGTACATATGTGTTGTTGCATGGTTATTTTCACAAGTGACAACGGCATTTTGGAGCCGCCGATTGTGATTTCCATCATTAACACGTTGTTTTATAAAAAATGTATGATGTAACTCGGAGCCAGTTTTGTATTGAAAACAAACACTTTAGCTCCTATACGTCAATACGTGTATACATTAATAGTTTAATACATATACATATATATATATTCACGTGTCAAGGTCTCACGAATGTTTCATACACTCATTAGTCGTTTTTTTACAATTTTTTTTTTTGGGGTAACGTATAGTTATGTAATTTGTGCATGAATATGTTTGTTTCATGTGTATAACATATATTATTGGTCAATCTATAATTCGTTAGTCATTGTTACTCAAACCGAAAGACAAATTGATAAACTGGTTAAAATGTTTTTCTTTTTAACTCAAACAAAAGTTATTTACTACAACTATTTAGATCCCACAATAATTTTGAACAGATGGGAAATGTGAATGGTGCAATAAATAAGAAGAGTTTCAACACTGGTCGTATTACTATTATGACGGTTTCCCAAAACATAGCTATAATCATAACCACAACCTTTTTATAATAGAAGTATACTGTATTTTATAGCCTCTTTTTATTATCTTCAATTTCAGTTTATTTAATTTATAAATTCCGAGCAAATCAATCAATGTGTTTTATTTTATTTTTCTGCCTCGTGTACTTACTTTCTCATCAATGCCCTTTGACTCAATAATTCATTGGGCAGTTCATGCGTTTCATTTTCCATGATGATTTTTATAAAATATATTTGCATTGTCGACGAAGCATTTGATCCTTGTTTAGATGTCATATATTTACAAATCGTCTACGAGTTTAGTTAATATGTAACATGCGCATAATAAATATCTACTAGTATCGTACTGTTTTTTTGGATTTGTTTAGGAGCAAATTAAAGCAAACCGAGATGGAATGCGAGTATCTTAAAAGGTGGTTTGGTTCACTAACGGAGCAAAACCACAGGCTCCATAGAGAAGTAGAAGAGCTTAGAGCCATGAAGGTAGGCCCACCGACGGTGAACTCCGCCTCTAGCCTCACTATGTGCCCTCGCTGCGAGCGAGTCACCACTCCAGCGAGCCCAGCTTCCATGACGATTCCGGGCAGGAAAAAGTTTCCGCCGCAAGAGCGTGAAGATTGATATATATATATATATAATATGTATCTTAATTATTGGAGTTTGGTTTAGGAGTTGACGAAAGTCACCCATTCAGCCCAAAAAAAAATTGATGATCACATAATTTCGTGTATATAGTACTTAGAGATTTTGTGCTGCACAACAACTCTTTGTAAATATTATTATTTAAAAAAAAAAATGAAAAAAATCCAATATCCTTAATTTGGAAATCGAAATAAGAAATAAAAACAAAAATCTATTTTAGTATTTTCAAACAGTTCATTGCCACAAAATCCAACTAAAAACCAATTGTTGAGATAGTGCTCTCAATTAAAAAAACACATTGAACTAATACGTAAACTCTATCAAGATTTCACTATTTCAGAAAGTAAAATGTAAATTGGGGAACCACATACGCCAATTTTATGAGGTTGATCACCAGTAACTGATTTCGAAGTACCGATAAGATTTCAATTACGCAAAGGAATAAAGAACAACCAAAAAAAATATATACCATTCCAGGGGAAGAAAAGGATGCTCATGCTCCGGTTTTACACTCTTAACCACAAACCATTCATCTAACCAAATCCAAGGTGAAGAAAGGATGATCCTACGCTAACTCCAACGACTCGTATAACAAACTCAAACTGCATGCCTTCCGCTTGATTACTTAAGCCGCCCCTATATTCTGAACCTCATCGACGAAATTGGCCCATAGGCTTGGGGGTACAATTCTTTATAGCCCATTATAAAGGCCCATAAAGTTTCGAGTCCGTTTTATATCTGCAAAGTTTTGAAAATAAACCCTAAATCCTTGGTCGGTCGGTGGGTCGATCTCTCTGCTCATCTGATGTTTTGATTGGAGGATTAAATACTATAACTGCGATAAATTTTCCCCATTTTTCATTAAACCAGTGTCAAATAGTTCTCCTGTCTTACTCGAGACAAAATACGTCTCCGCCGCAAAAACTAGCTTGCTACGTACGGTACCAAAAATGGAGTTCTAGGGAAAGAGTTTATATGTTCGATTCGATTTTACATCATTCTTAACCCATTTGCTTATTTTTTGATTCATAGCTGCATTTAGCTGATATCGATTCTTAGATTATTTCGATTTTCAGCTGCGCTTATATTCCTTAAGTTTTCAACATGCAAATGATGTAATCATTTTAAATTCCTCAACAATACTTTAACAAATTCCTCTAAAATCATGTTACCATTTAAAGCCTTAAATTTTAATATATTGAAAACAAACTGAGCACCGAGATTAGACATCTAGTAGTGAAAAAATTGAAACATGTATCTTTTAGAAAACAAATTAAATTGTAGTGTTAGGACTTAGGAGTGGAGATATTAAAAATGACTCTCTTAGGCTTATGTGCCATTACAAATTTCATATTTCCACGCCAGGCCCCATAATCTACTAATGGATTTTTACACAAAAATCTACGGTCATAGAAAAAGAAAAGGAAAAATTGGGAACTGAGTACAAAAACTTTGCGAGGCCTTGGGGTTTGGTAGCGACGGGGACGACCCGGCGCGAAGTAGAAAGTAGCGACATGCGTATAGGAAATGGACCACGTGCGTGTCCCGTGCCATCATTATGGTAGCTTTATATCCAGACACCAGGCAGTCTTGATCAAGACCACGTTGACCCCTCTCGTTGGTTGGTTTGGTTGGTTAAACCCACCACCAGCGTGTGTTTTAGGGAATAATTAAGGACGCTTTAGCTCTTTAGTGAAAACCAGAGCGCTAGCTGTGATCTTTTTGATGGGTCCAGAATACAGATCATCGTGTTTTACCATTAACCATTAAATTTATTAATTAGTGAGATACTTAGTAGTAGTATTATTTAAAACGAACGAACATGCATGTGTTTAAATATTAGTATAAGCATACGAAAAGAGCATTGATATTGTAGGTACGCCAAACTCGATACTCTCTATCCAAGGGTCCATAATAATAGTATTTATTAATAATATCGTAATCTTGATACTATAAATTTAAATGTAATTGATTGGTAGTTTATTTGTAGTTAATGTAAAGAACCAAAAAAAGAACGATTTGATTATTGGTGATGTGACTCGTGCTCTCGTTTTCTCCGGTCTTCAGCATGTGATTTGGTGTGTGTTAGAAAATGTGTCGTTAACAAAATATACTTCCTCTTTCCCGCAAATTAAATGCATGCTCTCACACTCTTAAACAATTTGCAGCATCCCATGATTAGTGTGATTGGGTCGTATATATCAAGTAGTATTCGGTCAAACTATATCCGTCCGTCTAGCTAGAACAAAATATAAGGATATAAAATCGTATCTATGTGATTGGGTTGGAACATAATTGAGGTGTCTTATGCGGGATGTTCGATATAATTTGATTTTGGACGGAAAGTGATATTATCAAGTGCTTAATCAGTAAGATCCTTTTGAGTTTTGAATAAGATTATCTAAATACATGTTCTGGTAGAGAGCTAACTATGACTGTTTCAAGGTCATTACCTACAACACATTAGTTATCATTAGCAGAAAGAATGTAAAACTGTGATTGGTATTCTTAAGACTATTTTGGTTACCAAGCAATAATCATTGTTAGTACAATCACATTTATAAATATTGTGGAGAGAAATAAAAACTAAAATTGTTATTACCAATCGTTTGGATGTCATTTGTGGCCGTCGTAGTTGCCAAGATCTGATCTAGTTTGTCCCTAGGTATGTAGAGTTTTAGAATCTAGATAAAACCGTATTAGGATTTGTAGTTGTTACGAATTTATAAGATTCATCCAAATATACCCTAATCCAGAAGAAATAAATATGAGATCAACCAACACAACTAGCTAATTAGCAAGTCTGGCCAGAAGCTGAGAGACAAATCAGACGTGTCTTCGTGAGAGATAGTGAACCTGATCATCATAGCAGTTTTTCACTAGTAAAAGCTAAGTAGGAAGCCTTAAATTCTTGCGGAAACTATATATAAAGCTCAAATTTACTACTTCTACTCAATTGTCTTGTAAACAAATTTTTTTTTTTATATAATAGAATCGCCAGTGAAACGGAATAAATGTGTGCGTATAATCAAATTCAACGGTCCAGCAGTGGTTTGGACCTAACACTAATTTAATAACGACATTTGTTCTTCTTGTAATTTTGTTTCCCAACGAAGACAAAACCTATTTAATGTATTTGGGAATCAAACGATTATTACATTCTACAAGAAAAAAGGTTTACAGAAACAGTAATTCGCATTATTCCTTATACTTAAACTTTTGTTGTCAAGTGAAAATAATAGTGTATATATTCGCCTTGGCAACTTTAAAAAGTGCAAAAAAAAACTTGACCACTTTTTTTTTCTTTTCTTAAGTAGCAAAAAGAAAAAAGCACACGAGAGAGACTATTCCAATGATAAAAACTGTCCACGTACCGCCAGAAACTCCCCCATATGCGATCTGCCACGTGTCCCCACTCTACTACACAACTAGTATTTATTTTTAATCTCACATGAATTAAATTACTAATTATTAGTATTCTCTTAATTAAAAAACGTAATCGTGTGCAAACGAGTGATGATGACAGACACTACTGTCACTGCTTCAAAACCTCTCTATATATATATATATATAGACTTGAGTATGGTGATGAGGGAGGCCCCCCTCTCTCCTCCTAAAATCCTTTCTAAAATTAGTATCATCTCTCCTCCTTAACGGTTTCTTTATTCTTCCCATTTTGCCCCTCCTCTCCCTTCTAAATTCCCCCTCTAATGCCACTTCTCTTCTAAAGTAATCCCACCGGAAGAAAAAAGAAAATGATAACGTGGCACGATTTGTACACCGTCCTGACCGCGGTGGTGCCGCTCTACGTGGCCATGATCCTTGCCTACGGATCCGTTCAGTGGTGGAAGATATTCTCCCCTGACCAGTGCTCCGGCATCAACCGCTTCGTCGCCATCTTCGCCGTCCCACTACTCTCTTTCCACTTCATCTCCACCAACGATCCTTACGCTATGAACCTCCGCTTCATCGCCGCAGACACACTTCAGAAGATCATCATGCTCTTCTTGCTTGCTCTTTGGTCCAATCTTACCAAGAACGGTAGCTTGGAGTGGATGATCACCATCTTCTCTCTCAGCACTCTCCCGAACACTCTCGTCATGGGCATCCCTTTGTTGATCGCCATGTACGGTACTTACGCCGGCTCTCTCATGGTCCAGGTCGTTGTTCTTCAGTGTATCATCTGGTACACTCTCCTCCTCTTCCTCTTCGAGTACCGTGGCGCTAAGCTTCTCATCATGGAGCAGTTCCCTGAGACTGCCGCTTCAATCGTCTCCTTTAAAGTCGAATCCGACGTCGTTTCTCTCGACGGTCATGATTTCCTCGAGACGGATGCTGAGATCGGAAACGACGGGAAGCTTCACGTCACCGTGAGGAAATCAAACGCCTCGAGGAGGTCGCTGATGATGACTCCACGGCCTTCCAATCTCACCGGAGCAGAGATCTACAGCCTCAGTTCGACTCCCAGAGGTTCTAATTTCAACAATTCCGATTTTTACTCGGTGATGGGGTTCCCCGGCGGGAGGCTTTCTAATTTCGGTCCGGCGGATCTGTACTCAGTTCAATCTTCTCGTGGTCCGACTCCGCGGCCTTCTAATTTCGAAGAGAACAACGCCGTCAGATATGGATTTTACCCTAACCCCGCGACGGCGGGTTCGTACCCGACTCCAAACCCGGAGTTCTCATCCGGTACGGCGGCTGTTTCAACTAAACAACCGAACAAAGTCCCTAGAGAAAACCAACCGCAAGATAAGGATAATAACAACAACAAAGCGAGCCATGACGCTAAGGAGCTTCACATGTTTGTTTGGAGTTCAAGCGCTTCCCCTGTTTCCGACGTGTTCGGTGGAGCCGGAGGTGCCACGGAGCAATCTGAACAAGGCGCGAAGGAGATCCGGATGGTTGTCCCTGATCAACCTCGAAAGAGTAATGCCGCCAGAGGTAGTAGGTTCCTTTTATTTTAGTACTGTACATATCAAATTCATATTAATCCTAATTTTTTGTGTGTTTTTGTCAGGTGGTGGTGATGATATTGGCTGTGACGATGGTAGAGAAGGTGAAAGAGAGATTGAGAAAGCTACGGCAGGGCTAAACAAAGTGGGGTCTAATTCTACGGCGGAGCTAGAAGCGGCCAGAGGAGATGGCGGCGGCGTCCGCATGGGAACACATATGCCGCCTACAAGTGTGGTGACTAGACTGATTCTGATAATGGTGTGGCGAAAACTCATCAGAAACCCAAACACATATTCAAGTCTTATCGGTCTCATCTGGGCTCTTGTTGCTTACCGGTCAGTCAGTCCAATCATTTTCTGACTTACCCATAATGGTTATATATTATTATCATTATAAAAGGAAATAACATAATCAATCATATAGTATTCACATATATGCATGGAATAATTGTAATGGGAACTAACCAAACTAATAATGAGTATGGGTTATTGTGGAAGCAGGTGGCATGTGGCTATGCCCAAAATATTACAACAATCCATCTCCATACTCTCAGATGCTGGTCTTGGAATGGCTATGTTCAGCTTAGGTAACTCAAAAACTTCTTCATCTTCCTTTTTAAAGGACTAGACTTCTGTTGATGATGATCTAATCTTAAAGATTGATATAAAGCGTAATGTTGGGTCCAATTTGTTGTCAATCATATCTGTTAAAATTTCATTTAATGCAAAAGGTGGGTCTCTGGGTGTTTTAATTTGTCGTAGTTGTCCAGCTTGTAATTGGTAAAAAAAAAAAGTCATATGGACTGTACAAAGCACTTATTACCGTTAAGAGCGAATGCGGACCCTCTCTGACCTTGTGACCCAGACATGTTGGTAGGTCCGGTCCCCCCCCACTGGCTGTGTGTACTTATTTGGGTCTTAACAAGTAGCTGGCCTAACTCTTGCTGTCAATTTCTCAAAATCCCTTAATTAATTCATTGCTTATTTTTGGTATATTCTTAAGGTTTATTCATGGCACTTCAACCAAAAATCATTGCTTGTGGGAACTCCGTCGCCACGTTTGCCATGGCAGTCAGATTCATAACCGGTCCGGCCATCATGGCTATTGCTGGGATTGCCATTGGGTTACATGGCGACCTTCTCCGTATAGCCATCGTTCAGGTATACAAATTTATAGTGTTACATGCATTAATATAGTCGTACATGATCATGATGATGATGTTGAGTGCATGAATTATAGGCTGCGTTGCCTCAAGGAATAGTTCCGTTTGTGTTTGCAAAAGAGTACAATGTGCATCCCACGATTCTCAGCACTGCGTAAGTTCCAACTTATTATATTATTGTTACAAAATTGTTATTTTTGGGCAAGTAGCATATTAACACATATATGTTGGTGAAAATGGATGCAGGGTAATATTTGGAATGTTAATAGCCTTACCTATAACTCTGGTCTACTATATACTTCTTGGCCTCTGAATTGGTCCCTTCAGTTTCAACTGGCTTTTGAGAGCGCCTCGGAGATTGGGTTCTTTATTCCTCGGTAACCAGGAAATAAACAAATCCTATATATTTTCGTGGGAAATAGTGGAAGGTGAAGAAGAAGATATGCCCTTTGGTTTTTGGTTCCAATATTTGTGGAACACAACAAAAGTACTTAGGATTTAGTGAACAAGATTTGAATGGATTAAGGATCTTGTCTCCGTTAGACGCCAAAACAAAAACAAAAAAACTCTTCCATCGATCTATCTTTTTTTTCTTCTTCTGTTTATGTTAATTCATGTGTAGATCCTAGCTAAGCATATGTAACACATTATTATATTACACACACGTATGTGTATATGCACCTTTTTCTTAACTAAATCTTACTCCCTCCGTTTTTTATTACTTGTCATTCTAGAGATAAATTTTTGTTTCCCAATACTTGTCGTTTTACATTTCCAATACAAATGTTTGGTAAAAATTTCAATTATATACAACTTTATTAATGTTTTGACCAATAAAAAAACTAGAAAATATATTAAAAAGGATAAAACATACTCCCTCTGTTTCATATTAAGTGTCATTTTAGAAGTTTTCACACATATTAAGAAAATCATTAAATTTTCTATTTTACTATTTATTAATAAATTATTTAATTTTTCTATTGGTCAATACATTAAATTAGTAGGGATAAAATTGGAAAATTTACCAAACATATACATTGGAAATACAAAATGACACTTATTTTGTAACAAAATAATCAGTCTAAAATGACACTTAATATGAAACAGAGGGAGTAAAATTTAATGGTTTTCTTAATCTGTGTGAAATAAGCTTAAACGACAAGTAATAAAAAACGGAGGGAATATAATCCAGTGGTTTGTACTAGAATGATCACCGTGTAGTTACTTTGATAAGAAATCGATGATGCGCGAGAGTGGGTTTGTAAACGATACAAAAATACTACTAAAAACTAGCTTTTGAATTTTGTACATACAATATATTTGCACCCTACGATGCACGTTTACAGTTCCGTTGTTTAAAGCATCCTAATTCCTAAGATGTTCACTCGTGACTTATCACGATTTGATTCGGTCGGTTCATAAAACGAATCTGTAGAGAGAAAGTCTTCGGAGTTCGGATTATCAACCTTAGTCTTTATGCCAAAGTAGTGTGAATCTCATCTTATTTAATAAGAACCTAGATTACTATCTGATCAACGCAAACATTTTAATGTTGAGATTCTCGTATTAGGGTTCGTCATTAATAGAGTTTATATATTTACATACTTAATTTAGTAGTAGTAGTATTTTGATAAAAGGCATCAAATTACTACATTTAGAAAACAGAGCAAATCTTTGCCCAAAAAAAAGAAAACAAAGCAAATATTCCGAAACTAATAGAGAGTGGATATGAACAAAATTCAATGAATGCAAATCTTAAGACGATCGACCAACATGGCAGGCTTCCCCCGAAAGCGACGAGGCATTTTTACTCCACGTCAAAAGTTAACCTTTTCTAAATATCTTTTTTGCAAGTTAAAAAAATTTATACCATTAATCTATGAAAAAAACTATATTTTTAAAAAGTCGAATCTCTCAAATCTAGTGTAAAAATAAAATTTTAAATCATTGGTCAAAGTATTTAATTTACCTAGATTTTAAACAGAATTTTAAGAAAGATATAGTTCAAAACTTTAGGAAAAAAAGAAGTAACAATCAAACCTCCCACATGTAAATTCAAAAAAAAAAAATTCGAGCATCAAAGAATGATAACAAACATGGACCACACTTTTACTCGCATTTCAATTATATCACTACTTAACTAATTAGCTATATATTTTTCGTGGAACTAATCAATAGTCAAAATGTTTAGTTTATCGGTAACATCACGAAAAAAGATTTTTTCATCCGCTCAAAAACTAAACAACTTCGATTACGCATCCATTTTGAGAGTAGCAGATTTTTGTCTCTTTATTTTTCTCTAATTTAATTATAAATTTTCATTTTCTAGTTATTTTATTATAAGTTTTGACAGGTGGCATAGGGTAAACAAAAAGTTTACTTTTACATTTTATAAACTAACATCAAAAGTAGCCGAATATTTAAAATTCTAAAACAATAACGGTAAAAAGTAAATAGTAAAACCATTTACGCTACTGTTAAATATTTCAGTAATTTGTTTTCCTATGATCATCAAAGTGTATACTAATCAGACCTTCTCTGACTTCTTTTATACATGAATGTTTTTCACTCGAAGTTATTGGTTAGACTTAGAACTAGTCTCATCGACAAATCTAGAACTTTTCAAGCTCTAATCAATAGAACAAACCTAATTTTTCAAAAAAAATATCTTCATCCATCTAAAAGAAAATACAACTTTATTAAGTGTGGACCATCTATAACAATTATCTCAATTTTACTAAGTTATTCAGTAATTCTCTTTAGCAATCACCTTGTTTTGGCAGATCTCATAATCTCAATAATGGTACTTCTATATGAATTGTCATCGTAAGTATTGCCGCAAATCACAGTGTGGACCTCAATGAAATCCAGTAAATAAAAATGATTGTCTGAAAAGATTGTATTCAAATGGTCGTTTTGGCTGTAATAATATGTACTTTTGCTTGTTTTGGACCAATACTTACGCAAGTTTATTTTCAGTCTAATCGAACATTCGTACTTCTCTCTCTCTGTTAGATCTGATTTTTCAATTATTGCAGCATAATGTTATTCTAAATCATGAACCAATAAAATTAAATTTGTTTTAGTCGTGCAAATACAAAGACTAGCAGCCATATAAATATATATATATATATATATATATATCAGATTGGACGATTTTACATACTGATGCGACCATTGGACATAAATATTGGAAAAAGATACAGGCTGTGAATAATTGAATAGTAGTATAATTTTATAAAATTTGAAGCGCATTAACAAAATTTATTAAATACTAGTACTATATGATTCATCGTTAGCGGATTATTGATCCTTACATCGTTATGTTAATATGTTTATCGGTTTTCGACTTCTAAGTTATCATATCTCAAAGTTCATTTTTGAGGTTATAGTAGAGATTAATTTTGAAATACACCTATTCTTTTGTTTTTTTTTTTTGTTTTTCTCATAACAAAAACATGTTTCCAAGTGAGACTACGATGGAATTTTATCGAGTCAAGTAAACAAATCAAAGGTTGTATTGTATACTTCGTTGTACGTATAGTATCTCTAATAGTAAATTAGTAATATGACTTTTGTGAAACGAAATGCTTTGAATAAAAATTGCAAAGCAAAGTGAAAAAGCACCATATATAAATATATAAATCGAATAAAACAATAAAAGTAAATGAATGGGGATAGAGTGAGAGAGAAAGGTGATGGGCAATGTATGTATGAGGAACCACGAACACTGGTCTAAATCGTAGGGTCGTTCTCCTTACATTTAGATGCAACGGTCCAAATGACATAACATGCATAAGATTCAAATTTCAACGTATCTATCATATCCAATTAAATGTCTTATGGATAACAAATCCATGCGTGTGCATACAAACAACAAAACACCAAGTACTAAAGCCTTATATGTCTGGTGTGGTGTGGTGGCCATATATATAGTATAATAATACTATAATATATAGAAATTTTGTTTGTTTTGATAATTCTAGTGCACATAAAAAGGATCTGAAATTTATTTTCACGTAGCTTAGCAACAGTTCAATATTTTGTAAGTGATGAACTGAAAAGTCTCTATTGGGTAGATAGAGAGAAAGGTCTACTAAGAACCCAAAGAATCAACAATTAGCCTTTATAGACTAATCATCAAGTCAAGTCGATCTATTGAAATTATTATGGTTTGAGAGAAAGACCCATGATTCGGCCTGATTAGTCTATAAAGGATAGGGTAGATAGAGAGAAGAGTCTCCAAAATGTAGCCCATTAGTTAGATAAATGGGCTTGGTCTCCTTTGAATAGATCGACTTGATGATCTCTGAAATTTCTGTAAAAAAAAAAAAGAAAAAAGTGGAACATGTTGTTGGCGTCGTCATCCTCCACTCGATGGAGATCGTTCTTCGTCTTCCGAATTCTCTTCGCCGTCGTCCTACTTCTGGAACTTCCGGCTCTCTCATCCGCAGATAAGCGCCACGTTATCAGCTTCCGATCGCCGGGACTCTACCCGGAGGGATTAACCTGGGATCCAAGGGAGCAGCACTTTCTGGTTGGTTCCCTCCACAGCCGCACTATTCATTCCGTCTCCGACGCTGGAGTCATCGAAACTCTTATTTCCGATCCCGATCTACCGGAGAACGCGACTATCCTCGGTCTCACCGTTGACTCTACTAATCGCCGTCTGCTTGCCTGCATCCACAGTTTGCCGCCTCACCCTCCCTTCAGTGCCCTAGCCGCCTACGATCTCCGCAGCGGAGGCCCTCGCATCTTCCTCTCTCCTCTCCCGTCGCTTTCCGGAGACGACGAAGACATCGCCAGAGACGTCGCCAACGACGTGGCGGTTGATTACAAAGGCAACGCTTACGTCACCAACTCGGCCAAAAACTTCATCTGGAAAGTGGATCGCGACGGCGCAGCCTCGATCTTCTCGAGATCGCCGGTGTTCAATTCGCAGCCTGTGGCGGAAGACGCAGACGAAACTTTCCGCGATTGCGGCTTGAACGGGATCGTGTACATCAGCAATGGCTACCTCCTGGTTGTGCAGAGCAACACGGGGAAGGTGTTCAAAGTGGACGAAGAGAGCGGGACGGCGAGGCTGGTGTTGCTGAACAGAGATCTGATTGCGGCGGATGGGGTGGCTAGGAGAAAGAGGGACGGCACGATCATGGTGGTGTCGCAGAAGAAGCTTTGGTTACTCAAGAGCCAAGACAGCTGGAGCGAAGGAGTGGTTTATGACGAAATTGACCTCGACGTGGAAGGCTTTCCGACGGCAGTGACTGTGGCGGCGCGGGATAGGATATATGTCTTGTATGGGAGAGTGATGGAAGGCATAATGAATAGTTACAAAGGAGAAGGAGTGAGGGAATGGTTTGGGATAGAAGAGGTTTGGTCGGACAAGGAAGGTGGGGAAGATAAGATTTGGTTGTATGTGTTGATCGGCTTTGGCTTCGCTTACTTTTGTTTCTGGAGGTTTCAGATGAAGAATCTCATCACAAACATGGACAAAAAGATCACCTAGCTAGTCCCTGTTTCTTCTACTTTCTATCTTGTGTCATCATCTTTACTTTTTTTTTTTTTATATTAACACGTTTTGTAATAATAGGAGACCTATAGCACAGAACAGCATGTAGTGTGTCATTTACTCAATTGGGGTGTTGGAATGAAAAGCTTTTGATTCTCTCACACATTGTGTCTCTTAAAGAGTAAACAAAAGAGAGAGCAAGGGAGAGAGCTTATTGCAGCATGTTTGCCTCCACCACAAGAGGTGGAGGAAGTAGAGGAAATACTTCTTCTTTCTCTAACTCTTTATCTATCTTTTGGTTTCCTGACTTGTTGGGTTCTGACTCTTTTGCTTTCGCCCTCAGCTTCTCCATTGCTTTTCTTCTGTTCTCTTTTCTCCCTACTCGAGCTTCTGCGGCTTCACCATGGAGAATGTTGATCCCTCCAAGAAATCCAGCCGTGAGATACAACATGGTGTTTCTTCTTGAAATATCTTTGGCATCAAGGACTTGAAGCTTCTTGGGTTCCTTAATGTTTGCTTCAAGTAAAGGCTGTCAAAGAAAAGGCAATATAGACTGACTTCAGAGCTTCTGCACAAACAAACAAAAATTGATGCTTGCAAATGCAGACTTACACTAATGCCAATCTTCTTCTTTCTTCTATTGACCATGAGAAAACAGCAGAAGCAATCATCAACATATGAAACAAACCAATCAACAAAACTACTTGGAAGCATATAACAGCTGAATTCGATCTTAACCTAAAACAGTTGGATCGAACCTAAAACTCAACGGCCTCGGATTCATTCTCACGAGCACCAACAAATTTCTCCGGGAAAAGAAAAAACCAATTCGATCTTTGAAAGCTGTTGTACGAACCTGAGAAGAACCTACGCTTGTGGCTAAAATCACCCGGCGTCGGGAAAATTTAGGTGATTCTCCGGTCATCGGAGAAAGTGAGATCAAAACAGGCGTCCAGATTGAGCACGATCTCGCCATCTCTCTTCTCCGACGTCAGTAGTACTCAGTAGTACCTACCGCTAATCAATCTACCAGAAATGTCAATAAAAATAAAAAAAAAAATTTAATTATTTAATAAATAATAAAAATGATGGGTGGTGGGCTTAAAACAGTATAGGCCCTCAACAATTTGCACATTAATGGGCCTCGTTTAAACATGTACATACATGTTGACTTCACCTGTGCTGCAATCAGAATTACAGATTTGTAGCAAACAGAAGATCACATATTTTGTCTTCAACATGAACATTTTCCCGGAAACGTGCAGAAGCAGCAAGACTCTTCTTCTCCTTCCTCAACAACGCTGTTTCTCTCTGGAAATCACTGCTTTTCTCAAGACCAGACAGAAGAACACTGTATGTCCCCAGAGAAGGCATTATCTCTCGCTCTCTCATCTCTCCCAATATCTTCATTGCTTTCTCTGGACTCCCTGCTGAGATATAAACATCCATCAGCGCGGTGTAAGCAGCTACACCCTTTTGATCATCCGGAAGTAAGTCGAAGACCTCTGCGGCCAAGCGAGGTCTTCTCCCAAACCCGAGCCTGTGGATCAACATTGCTCCTTGGTACACACCGAGGGAGTGTTGCGCTTTCAGCATCTCCTTGACCACTTCAATCACTTTAGAAAGCTCGTTTACTCTCAGAAAAAGACCAATTAACGAAAGATATGCTGACTTCTCGAGATGAATACCCATTTCCGAGCTGTAATCAAGAGCCAACGAAGCCCCCTCAGTTCTACAACGGCCACAGTTTGTTTCTACGATAGCTGAAACAACAAAAGAATCCAACTTTATGTTCATATCTCTCATCTGGTTAAGTATAAGATCAACTGCCACCAAATTCTGCTTCATCAAGAGAAGGGAGCTGATAACTCTACTGTCATCTGAACTCTTATTAGTGTCATCAACTTCGGCTGTTGGAGTCCCATCAATGTCATTGGAGCACAAAAATTCAGCGGAAATATGCGAGTTGACTTCCCGTAACAGATCATCACTTTCGCCTGCGGCTTTCAGGGTCTCAAGAGCTTCAAGAAAGATAGGGTAACGAAGTACAATCCAATTTTGTTTCATGTATAGAAGAATTCGAGTCATGAATGATGTTTCCCCAAATTTACAGGCTTTTCCAATCAGAATATTGCAAGCTGCTTTATCTGGCTGCACCCCAATCTCTTGCATTTTAAAGAAAATGTCCAAGGCTTCCTCACATTTTCCTGCAAATCAAACGACCCATCAACATCATCGCCGTCAAAAAAACAAAAACATTCAAGAACCAATATCCATAAAACATTCCTAGTCTTACTCCATATGTTTATATCTTATCAAGTTAAAAAACTGTAAAACTTAAGCTAGGCATTTTAACAAACAGTTGGTGTGCGTAGAATGAAGCTCACCTGTGCTGACAAGATACTCCATCAAAACAGTATAAGTGTGACAATTGGGAGAAACTCGCGACCGTAACATGTCCTTATACACCTCCGTGGCTTCTTCCACCCTCCCATCGGCGAAAAGTATCTTCATGTAAGCCGTGTATGACACGACGGTAGGTTCGCACCCATTATCTCTCATCTCCTCCCAAAGCCTCATAGCTCCGTCGACATCGCCGGAACTTGAAACCCAGTGAATAAGCGATGTATAAGTAACCGTATCGATCAACACACCCTTCTCCTTCATAAGGTGGAAGACGGAGAACATGGATTGGATCCGACCGGCTTCACCGAAGATATCGAGCATGGTGGTGTAAGTGAAGTGGTCGTGTTTGAAACCCTTGATCTGGGAAGCCCAGTTGAAAAAGAGCCAAGCTTTCTGCATAGGAGGGTGTGCTTTCAAGACACGGTTGATAATGTGAGAATCCCATCTGAGACCGAGATGTGGGAGCTGTTCTCGAGCTGATTCCCAAGTCGAGTACTTGAGGATATTATAGATGTTGGATACAACGTCTCTTGTGTAAACCCTGGAGTCCTCTGGGGGAGTCTGTGTTTTCGCAAGTTTTGGTTTTTGGAAGGATCGCTTGGAGTTGGAGGGGTTGCTAGGTATTGGTCGGGGCAGAGAGTGAAGTAGCTTGACGGAGGAGCTCCTCCGGCGATTGGAGAATTGGATTGTGTGGTTGCGGAAGATGGTAGAGAAGCGCATGAAATTTGCTGGTTAAATTGAAACTAACGCTAGTGTGCCCAGGAGAGAGCCAATATTTTTATTCCAACCTCTGTATATCAGTGAAGTCGATGTATGTAAACTATAATCTATATATACATACAAATCTATATATATAAATAAAAAAAAATTATTTTATAATGTACCACAGGTTCAAATTACTAAATTACATATGTACCATATTTAATTTATTATATAAATAAAAGATTATTTTATAATGTACCACATGTTAAATCTAAAAACACTAATAACTGGAAACATTTATTACATATATAATAAATTAAATTCATAGTGTACTACAGTTTAAATTACTAAATTACACATGTTATAGGTCAATTTTAAAAAAAAACAAATCTAAATCATATTTTTAATTTTAATAAAAAACTAAAAAATATAAAAATTAAATTATATTATATATAAAATATTATTTCGGAGTATACCGCAGATTAAATCCTAGTTAATATTCATTTCCGTTGTTAGGATCATTTAGTTTATGTTTTATTTTTCTCCTGTGGAAGGCAGAGGGGTTAGTGAAGAAGATGACAACGATGATCTGTTTGGTGACCGACTGATTTTGAGCACGAGATTTCTTCTCTACTGTCTACTTCCCATTCGAGGGCATTGTTATGTTGTTTCCTCTTTGTTCTATCCAATTGGCTTCTTTAATAATCTAAGTATTTGTGTAGTGTGGTTTGATTTTAAACTGAAACCTTATTATTGGATTTTGGAGCTGAAACTTTAGTTGTGGTTTGCTTTGATGTCGGAGTGTAGATGAGCTGCCTGAGTTTGATGCTTTGAAACATGACTACAAGGTTGACTGGCACGTAAAACACCTGCGCAGAAGAAGTTAAGTCCGACTTCAGAAGAGCTCAAATCGAGGTCTGGAATAGAAGACCGGCTTGTGTCAGGATAGTATTTTTGAGAGGGAGGGTATGAGAGATAGAGAGCTGTATCTACACCACGAGTATGCCAAGACATTTCAGGATTAATGGGAAGGAACATGGCTAGGCTTGGAGAACTTTGGTCAGATATGTTGATGAGACGAGCAGAGGAAGCAACGTTGGTTACTCGGATTAGAGGGGAGCAAGTAGAAAGTGATTGGATTGGTAATGAGAAGATGGAGAAATCATAAGAAGAGAAATCAGAAGTAGATGAAGAAGTGAAGAAAAGACAAGAATTTGTCATGTTGATGAGACGAGCAGAGGAAGCAACGCTGGTTACTCGGATTAGAGAGGAGCAGCAGAGATTAGGCCTTGCTGCAGAAAGTGATTGGATTGGTAATGAGAAGATGGAGGAATCTGATACGTTTTGCTTATAGAAAAGGATATGATATATTATAGAACTGGAATTACAAAAGGAACTGAGGATTTTGTTAATGGAGCTCCTCCCACTCCCCCTAAAAGACCTCACCAAATACTCGATAACCCTCTCTTACTCTCTCAGACCTTATATATAGCCATAGACTCAAGAAATAACCTAAACTAACCATGGTTAAGTCTCACAACAAACCATGGTTAAGTTACTTATTATTATGCATTTTCACTGCTTCTATCAGAATCAGAAGAAGAGAACTCAGAAGCAGATGAAGAAGTGAAGAAAAGACAAGAATTTTGTGAGAGTCATGGCCTTTGAATTTCCTGGTGTTGGACATCACGGCCTCCAAGAACAGCACCAAGTTTAACTGTTTTAACAGCTATTGTTCCAGCTTCCACCTAAAAACATCAAACCATAAGTTAGTATAACATTAAGGTGAACAAATTAGCATCCCCTTTATTTTGTGTTGTCTGCGCAAATGGAAGATAAACATAGCACGACATTTCGTAGGAGGGTCAAATCCTTTTTAGCCAATGAACCTGTCGGGTAAAAAAAATACAGAACGAAGTTAAAAGAAAAAATTGAGATTGTCATCAAAACTGAACTGGTTTGATATAACATATGGTAACAAGTACACAGACAATTACAATCTAGTTGGAGATGAGATACATACCTCTTCATTAAGACGTCATATTTTCTCTCTTTCTCTTTAGTGCTTTGCTCGAGCCGCAACCCATCAAGCGTTGCACAATACTGTGCCTTCGCTAACAAGAAGAGCTTCAAGAGCTAGGCATAGAGCATAATATAAAATGTTTTCATGCTGTCTCAATCTATACAACAACAGTGGCCAAGTCTTATTTAGAAACATTTATCCTCATCAATATGCAGATCATTGAGAGTTTTTAAACTCAAAATTTTTTAAGCAGATCATTGAGAGCTTTTAAGCAGACCATTGAATATATCTTCTTCATCAATATGCAGATCATTGAGAGCTTTTTAAGCTCAAGAGTGTTTATAGCAGAACTTTGAATATATCCACTCCATCAATATGCAGATCATTGAGAGTTTTTTAACTCAAATTTTTTAAAGCAGATCATTGAGAGCTTTTATGTTCAAGAGTGTTTATAGCAGAACATTGAATATATACCCATCAATATGCAGATCATTGAGAGTTTTTATAGCAGAATATTGAATATTTCCTTCTAAGGGCATCTTTAGAAAAGCCTTAGTATCATGCTGCCCAGCCAGCAATGAATAAAAGATAATCGCAGAGGTTGTATATGACAAGTCTTACTGTGTTAAACACATGCTTAGGGACACATATCTCTGTTTCATTCACATTCTTAGGCAACATTATATGACAAGTCTTACAGTGTTAAACACATGCTTCTCTTACTTGGGGACAATTATATGACAAGTCTTACTGTTATATGGCAAGTCTTACTACGACAAGTCTTACTGTGATAAACACATGCTTGACTTACTGTGATAAACACATATCTCTGTTTCGTTCACATTCTTAGGCAACATTATATGACAAGTCTTACTGTAATAAACACATGCTTGCCTTACTTGGGGACAATTATATGACAAGTCTTATTGTTATATGGCAAGTCTTACTGTGATAAACACACGCTTGTCTTACTTGGGGACAATTATACGACAAGTCTTACTGACACATGCTTGCCTTACTTGGGGACAATTATGTGACAAGTCTTACTGTTATATGGCAAGTTTTACTGTGATAAACACAAGCTTGTCTTACTTGGGGACAATTATATGACAAGTCTTACTGTAATAAACACATGCTTGCCTTACTTGGGGACAATTATATGACAAGTCTTACTGTTATATGGCAAGTCTTACTGTGATAAACACACGCTTGTCTTACTTGGGGACAATTACATGACAAGCCTTACTGTGATAAACACATGCTTGCCTTACTTGGGGACAATTTTCCCAAATTAGAAACCGGACAGAGCACAATTATATAATGTGTCATCCCTTTCTTTTGGGTTTGAAGAAAACAGAAAACGTTATTCTTGAAAATCGATGAAATATTGAACATAACACAGTTCATGAGTCTGTTTGTTCATATGAAAAGAAAATTTGATAAAAAGGGTTCCTTCTAATCCATAAAAAAAGGAAACAAATCGTTAAAACGTAAATTCTTCACCAAGATCAGATAAAAAGGGTTCCTAACTCAGAATCATACTTGTTTGTCCCGATAGATTCTTCACCAAGATCAGATATATAAAGATTGATTAAAGGTAAAAAGGTCAAACCTTGAGCTCCTGTCTCATATTGGAAGCTGTATCATCAGCTGGAATGTATCAACAAACTGCTCAACTTGCATAGCAAACGAAACAGGCTGGTCCTGCCAAGAACAAAATTTTCCCCACAGGATGAAAAGATAGTATCCATTAAAAAAAAAGACTCTGAAAATTTTTGAGTATTACCATACAGAGTTCGGAATTACTAGACAGACAAGATGATTGCAGAACCAACTAATGAATAATTAACACCTTGAACATTCTTCAACAGTCTCAGATTTAAAAAAAAAAAAAAAAAACTCAGAAAAATTGGGGAAGAATGTTAAACCTAAAAAGTCATCTGGGATCTTTCCATTGCAAAACCTCCCCTTCGGCTGAAACAAGTTAAAAAAAAAAAAAGAAGAGGGCTTTTGGATTTGTGAAATTTGAAGACTTGTCGAAACTACGAACCTGAAACCAAAACCAAAGGTTTCCAAACATTAGGGAAACATAATCACGAAAGCAAAACCCTAAAGAGATTAAAGAAAACACAAATCGCGAAAATAAGTTTTTTAATTTTTATTTTCTTCATTCAAAATTCAATTGCATAATCAATATACAAATTTAATTTAATAAGAGATTACTGAATCGATTGAAACAAAAAGAGAAGCAGACAAAATTGATGTTTATGGATCTGCTGTAGAGAGATTTCGAAAATTTAACAACACAACATTAAACAATCAAAAGAGGGCTCGGCTCTCTGTATATTGCAATAAACATAAAAAAACAAAAAATCACAAGAAAACCCTAAATTAATTCAAAAGAGCAAAGATAAACAAAATAAAACCTGGCGATGATGGTGTTCGAAGGAACTCAGTATCGCCGCTCCGGAGAAGAAATAAAAGAATTTGTTTTGAGATTATTAAGAGCCACAAAACAAAAGCGTACATCGGCTACACAAACAATACTATCAATATAGAGCGGATCTATCTAGTGACCCTTGTGAAATACATAAACGCGTGATCTCTCTCCTCTCGCTTATGCTTATGTGTGTTATTGGGCTTGAAATTAACTTATAGGCCCAGCCCATATATTCATTTGATTCATACAATTATCTTTTAGGCAGTAGTAGTGGCACAAGATGTCCCTATGTCATCTTCCAAATTCGTGTCTTTTGCTGAGGCGCATTGCACGTGAGAGCCATTACATGACAGACTTTCAAAGCCATCACCATATATCTCAAGGTGTATCAGAGGGCTATATATTAGCTATAGATTATAGTTAATGATGAAATGATACACCTTTTTTTTTATAGTGTTTTAAATTTATGTCCAAAACATATTACACGTGCGACTCTTTCGAAATTTGGAGGAGTCGGATCGGATTAAATTATGTATAATAAGAAGAGAGATGAAAAAATGAATAAAAATGACTGATCAGTTCAAGGGCAAGCAACATAAGTATGGGAATAATAAACTTTTGAACGAGAAAAAGGTTTTAGTTTGTTGTGACATAGAGAAGGCTGTGACGGAGGGACCGGACCTCGTTGGAGCTTATTATTATGCAAAGCAGCAAACCTTCTTCCTATATCTTCATTCTTCATCCTCAACCTTGCCGTCGCGGCGCCTGTTCCTCTTGATCCCACCAAAGCTATAAAATACATCACTGTAATTATGAACTTCCACATGATCCTGATCATGATGTAATGCAAATGCTCGATCGGTCTTGTGACGTTGGGACGATTAAGGAAACGTTGAATTATCTAACAGTGGAACATGAACTTTTTTGAGATAGAAGAAAATAAAAAATGTGAGAGATAAAAGCTGCTTTGATGGAGGAAATATATATACAATGGAGAGGGGAGCGAGACTGGTTTTATTTGAATGTTGTTTGATGATATTGTGAAATTTTCGAAATAAACGAAAGAGGGAGGCTGCTTCTTCTTACTGTTTGACCTATTATTCTTACTTGTTTACATGTTTTATGTAGGTGTATTTGTTATGTTTTTTTTTTGTTGTTAAAAAGGTGTACTTGTTATGTTTTATGTTGAATTTTGTCTAGCAGCCTATTTAGAACCATTTGTTTATTTTATTAAACTTTTGCAGACATGTTTATATGTATACCTAGAATAGTATGTTATTTATGTCACACATTATTTTCTATCTTTTTTGTTTTTTTTGAAGCGGTCAATTGTTAGAAGATATTTTTATAGTAGAACGACGTACAATGTAGTAAGATGACAAAGTTGTCGTTTTAGTTGATTTAGAAAAAAACCTTTGAATTAAATCGTATAATATTTCCATATCTAATCGTATATGTATAATAATCATTTTAACTCTTTTAGCCTTTTATAGTGAAACTCAACAATTTAAATTGTTTACGTAAATAAACATGTTTTCATTGATCCTGTGGTTGAATAATGAATATAATAAAAATTATGTCTAAACGTGTATTGTTTAAACAAATTTGAATTCTATATAGTATATATTAGATAAACTTCAAATTAAAAACCAATAATATGTTGTACTAATTTACTAAATTTGCAATATCCTTTAAATCCAAACGTAAGTATGCTTTATAGAAAAAGAATTTAACATGTCCGTAGAGATTACAAAAAGAACGTTGGCTGTAGAAAATAAGAAAAAAGCATCAAAGAAATTGAAAGAAATGTATCGAACTTCTCAGCTAAAAGATAATGCATGAAGCACTTCACTACCAAATAATTATGTGGGTGGGTCTGAATCTAGTTACAATTTATTTAATTATTCCAAATGAGTTTCGTTGCAGGTTTCAGGACAAGTGGCAGAGGCAAAAACTGTCCAAGTGCACTCACGGTAAACTCACCTATCCTCGTTTCTCCTCTGTATCTCCGGAGGATTTGGAGGATTATTGGAAGCTAATCGATAAGGACTACATATGTGATGTGCTTAAGGTAAAAGCAGCATAAATTTTATTCTGTGTATTTGATAAAAAAAAGGAAAAAATATTATTCGATCTGCGTAAAACAAATACAGTATAATTTTCAAAATTTCAAGAGATTATTTTGTGCGTTTCAAGTCTCACCTTCTACTGTTCTACAATCCTCCTCATGGTATAGTATAATGAATTTCCACATGATCCTCATGGTGTGTAATGCAAAAACTCGATCGGTCTTGTCTTGTGACGTTGGGATTTAAACTAAATTAAATGAATAGGTTAGGGCATGAGAAAATTTTTTGGGTGTTTTCAGAGTAAAAATATTATAAAATTATTAGTTTATATTTTTGTTAAGAAGTTGGTTATTGGGAGAACATGTTTAAGATTATAAAAATTAATAATATAATAATCTAAAATATATTATAATTTTAAAAACTTTAAAAAATAACATTTAAATTGCAAACTTAAAAAAATTATACTAAAATTCAAAATATAATACCAAATTTTTATAAAACCAAAAAAACATTAAAGATATATAAAAAAACAAACATATTACTTAATTAAAGTACACAAACATTTTATTTAATTAATACATAGTTTAATGTCCAAATTTATTCCATATATTCTCAATCAAATCTTCTTTTAATTTGTGAAAAATTGTTTACAAAAAATTGTATTCATTCACAGTTTATCACGTCAGCTTAGAACTGGGCCAAATGGAACGTTGGAAAAGGAATGCTGAATAAATAAATTGGAAGTTGGATCTCATATTTCGAAAGCAAATAAAATGGCCTTCTTAGGAGACATATAAAAAGTCCAATAGATAGTTTCTTGGTTCAAAATAAGGGTGGGCATTTCGGTTTAAGTTCGGGTTCAGTTTGGATTCAGTTCGGTTTATTCGGTTTTGGTAATAACCAAACTCAATCAAAATTAGTTTGGTTTGGTTTGTATTCAGGTTGGTTTATGTTCGGTTCGGTTTAGTTTGGTTTTAGTTTGGTTCGGTTTCATTTCGGTTTAAAAATCAGTTAATGTAACAAAATAAAATTGATTATGGTCTTATAATAATTAAATTAATCAAAAAGATTAGAAAAGATAAAAAAATAAAATTAATACATAATATTAAATATAATTAAATCTATATTTATATTTAGTTAATTTTATTAGAAAGTTAATATAAAGTAAAATAAAAACCAAATGCAATTGGTAATAGATAAGATCACATATTTACAATTTTAATAACATTATTAATTAACTTAAGAAACATACTGAGTTATTGGTTCGGTTCGGAACCATTTGGATTGAAAAGAAACACAACCGAATAGTTGGAGTGTAGGATTGGGTATGGTTTGGGTCGGTTGGTTCGGTTTAAATGCCCACCCATAGTTCAAGTCAAAAACAACCAAACATCATCTCTCCTTTGAGACAGACGACGACCTGTTGATATAATTATAATATCACAGAAGAAGACCACCACACCAACAAGAAACAGAGTCTTTTTTTTTTTCGATAAAAACAAGAAACAGAGTTTGAGTCAGTCAAGTAGCCTACAATGATCTCTGTCTCTGTCTTCTCGCCTCAATTGGCCGCAATTCCAAGGTTTTTTTTATCCGACAAAACAAAAACCCAATCTTTTGGTTTCCCTTCATTTTCTCTGATAAAACCCAATCTCGATTGTTCTCAGGAGCTTTGTGAGAATGTCTGCTTCTGTCACTCAAACGCCCGGAGGAGTTTCACAAGGTTCCATGGCCATCAAACCTCCTTCACATCCTACTTACGATTTGAAAGCCGTTGTCAATTTAGCCCTAGCTGAAGATGCTGGTCATACAGGTTCCCTCTCTCTTCACTTGCTTCGGTCTCTATAGTAAAGTTTCCATTTTTGTGAAATTAAGTTCTTGAAATTGATGATTTTTGAGTGAAGGAGATGTAACGTGTTTGGCCACGATACCGTTTGATATGGAAGTGGAAGCTTATTTCTTGGCCAAGGAGGATGGTATAGTTGCTGGAATTGCTCTTGCTGACATGATTTTTGAACAAGTTGATCCCTCTTTGAAGGTTTCCCATCTTTACCCCCTTCAAAATGAACTGTCATTTTGCTGGAATTTGTATGTGTCTTTTTGGCTAAGTGATTAGTGTTGAATCTCAGGTTGAATGGATGCGAAAGGACGGAGATTATGTTCATAAAGGGTTGAAGTTTGGGAAAGTGTCAGGGAATGCACATAAGATTGTTGTTGCTGAAAGAGTTGTCCTCAACTTTATGCAGAGGATGAGCGGAATTGCTACCCTTACCAAGGTCTTCTCTTTTTAGATTCTCAAAATTTATTATTGTCTAGCGATTTGTGTGGTTGCATTCATATTATTAACCTAGGTGATCTTATATCTTAATAATGAGAAGGCTTTATTGGCTTAGTATATGGTTTATGGTAATACATCTATATCCATTCCTTTTTTGGTTCTATAGTGCAGTGTTAGTAGTGAGTGAATCGTGTCCAACTAATTGTTTATTGTGTGCGTGTGAATTCTATGGAGAGTTTAGTAGCTTGATGAGTTTGTTTTGTTCAGTTAATGGCAGATGCTGCATGCCCTGCACGTATACTGGAGACAAGAAAAACTGCTCCTGGTTTGCGGTTGGTGGATAAATGGGCGGTACGTTCCACATTTTTGCTGCTATTGTAATCTCTTCTTGGGAACATTTGGATTTCTGAGATTATTATCTCTTGATACACCTCCTCAAGTTTTCTTACTTAAGCTTAGGTCCTGATCGGTGGAGGGAGGAATCATAGGATGGGATTATTTGACATGGTGATGATAAAAGATAACCATATCTCAGCTGCAGGAGGTATAGTAAATGCCATCAAATCCGTTGACGAATATCTAAAGCAAAAGAATCTCGAAATGGATGTTGAGGTAAATAAGCTTTCTTGTGGCTGCAAGTTACAAGTGAAACATGTTTTAATCAGTATCTATATCTCTCTCTACTTGAAGGTGGAGACGCGAACGCTTGAAGAAGTGAAGGAAGTGCTAGGATATGTTAGTGGATCCAAGACTCGGTTGACTAGAATAATGCTGGATAATATGGTTGTGCCGTTAGATAATGGAGACATCGATGTCACAATGCTTAAAGATGCGGTAGAGCTAATCAACGGGAGATTCGAGACAGAGGTATGTCTGTGTGTTAGAAAGAAAGAAAGATAGACACAATTCTTAGTGAAACTACACTCTGATGGAAGACTCTACTCTGATTTCATGATGCAGGCTTCGGGGAATGTTACCCTTGAGACAGTACACAAGATCGGACAGAGTGGAGTTACATTCATTAGCAGGTAAGAATTCTTTCTTCAAACCGGTTTGATATACGTATTTTGAATTTTAGGGTCAGACGAGAACTGAAAGAATATATGAATGCAGCGGAGCTCTGACGCATTCGGTGAAAGCACTAGACATATCTCTGAAGATCGATACAGAGTTGGCTCTTGAGGTGGGAAGAAGGACAAAACGAGCATAAAGAGCATATATGAGTATGTTTACTTTCTTTTATTCCCGGCAAACACAGTCAAAAATGTAATCAATAAGGTGAGACAAATTTATAAATTACTGTTTCTTTTTTTTTTTTTTTTTTTTTTTTTTTTTTTTGAACAAAAATAAATTACTGTTTCTTGATGTAATAAATAAACTTTGAATACATATATATAGTGGAGACATGCATGGATGAATATTCAATATTGAATAGCTTTCTCTCAAACGTTTTAGCGTTGTTTATGTACATAGAATTTGCAAGAAACGTTGGGAAGCACTCTTTCTAATAGCGTATATATATATTATCTAAGCGACTGTGATCTCGCTCGCTCCCTCTCTTTCCGCCATGAAACTCACTCGTCTCTGAAACATATCAATATCATCAATCAATCAACCAACATTGTTGTATTCAGCAAATTTATATAAACTTTCCTTTTTCAAAAAAGAAAGAATCTAAATTTGTGTCATAATTTTGTCCTATCTGGAAAGTAACAACAACAGTATAAAAGTGTTAAAAAGTTAGCATGCAAAATTTGACCCCAACAAACATTTCTCTATATCTACTCCGACTTTTCCGATAAAAAGTGCTTAATTTTTAACACCCAACTAAATTCAAAACTAGCTATATGCCACTCTAAGCTAGTCGCCATGTAATTACAAAATTTTTTTGCTTGTTATTACCAAAACCATAATAAAAAAAAAAAAAAAGAGAGGAACATACCAAACGGGATTTGACTTCTCTCGTGGCGGCGTTGGAGACGGAGGCCGTGGGCTCTTCTGTATTGTGAGGCGGTTCCTGGTGGTTCTGTCTGGCCATAAAGAGAGCAGCTATCTTTTGGGTGGCTTCGGCCTCCGTGGCTCCTTCCTTAACGAGCCTTTCAAGCTCCGCTTTGGGAACTCTCACCTTCACCCTAACCGCACCTCCTTCTTCCTCTGACGTCGTCGTCCATCCTTCTGCTGGTTTGAGTATGGAGAGATCTGAAGAGGATCTACGGGCAAGCATGAGGCTCTCAAGCCTCTCCTTCGCACTCACGTGGATTCCCGATCTTACCCTTCTCGGTGGACACTCTTTAACAGGCTCCACCACGAAATACAGCCGCTTCGCCTGCAACCTCTGCTTCGCCTGAACCCAAACAACATTAAACACCTCAGATTTTGTTTATCATCAGAACATATATATATATATATATATATCTGGTTAGTATAAATTTAACAAGAAACATAATATATACTAACTAGCTATATATAATATAGTAGTTTCGATATATTTAAAACGAACCTCAAGTGGTTTGGCTCGGGCACCGTAGTGCTTGACGGATTCGGAGTCTAACACAACATGGCCGGGAAAGTCTTTCAAGACCTCCTCAGCTGTCACCGGAGTTCTCAGCTTAAAACTCTCGCCGTCTATTTTCATGATTTTGGTCGTTTTCTTGCCGCCTAAACTGTTACCCATCTATGCACCCCCTAAGATCAATTGCTCTCCCACAACAAAATAAAAACGGATAATAAAAGCTTAATACGGAACCTTGAAATGAGGGCAGTGAGACAACAACTCGGTTGGGGGGTTTTTAAATGATGGGGTTCGCAGACATGTGCAAATTGGGTGGTCGATTTATATAGATGTACAAAGCCAACACGAAGAAAAGCTGGTCCATTTTTTTAATGTCAAAATTAATGGACAATTTACCTTTGACTACGAAGATACGATTTTTAACAAGCCTAGTTATTTACAATGATTAGGATAGCCTATTTTATAATTGATATTTCGAATTTTGTTCAATTGTAGTATACTACTACTATTTACAATTGTACTTGTGTGAATCACCTGCAAACTATTAATCTATTATAGCTTGTAGTGTCATGTTTATTTGAAGAGAAATTATTATTATTTAAAAGAGAAGAAAAAATCGCCGTTTTCCTATTCAAACTTTTTTTTTTCTTCCTATGCCAACGTTGAAGTTGTTGAATTTTTGTAAGAGTTAAGTAATTGACTCAGTTGATGAAGGTATAAATGTCACCATAAAACCCCAAAAATTGTTTATAGAAAGACAGGCTATATATGTTAATTGAGGGTCCCTTATGATACTATTTAAAATGAAAATAATTAGTGATAAAAGTGCTAACTTTTGGGGAAATGGATTCTAGGTTGAAAAAAACAGGACTCTGTAAGCAATTTTCAACTTGACAACATCGTGCGGATGCGTTACAACTCTTCTACTCTTGTGGACCATATACATCAATGCTTTGAATTGATTGATATTCGCATGCCTTATGCATACATGTTCAAAGCTTAATGGGTTGGTAATTTGCGATAATCATTGATCTTTTGCCTTTTATATATGTTTACTCGATCGATTGCGCTACGTTACGTTGATTACGGAAGACAAAAGGTGCATGCCAAAGAAAATTACATATTTCTCTCATTTACTATATACTATAGATGCACCTTTTTGTCGATGAAATCTGAAAGTGTAGTGTACTTGTCAGGTACATTTGTAAATACACTTTACACATAGGCACAGTCGTGTCTAAATTCTTAATTAATTATGATCCACTAACGAGATAGTTAAAAGGTAACATGCATATTATTTGGTTGTGGACCTAACCGCAAGTGTCGACTGATACTACAAAGATGAGAAAAGAAAAGTCCAAAATGATGGTCTCCTTTGCAACTTGGAAAGCTCTTTAAATACATAACAGCTGACACAATATTTCCACATACTCCTTAGCTTTATCATATAAACTATATACACTATATATATATAGAGGGTTTCCAAATATCGTTAATCATCGATTATGAATTGAATAGTGTACAAATAATCACGAATTCATAATCTTGTTACATATATTTCCACATATACTCCTATCTTCATCATGGGGGTTTTCCAAAAATCAAATTTCATCATCGATTATGAGTTTGATCAGTAGTGTTTTTTTTTTTCCTTTCTAAATCAACTTGCCAATTATCTGTACACTATTAAAAGTCAGTCGGCATTATGTAGCTTGATTTAAAGAAAACAAAAATTAGGGTACATTTTTGACGAAATCAAAAGATTACCTGAACTTGTGATTACATATATACAATAATAATATGTTTATATATGCAGTGTAAACGCTCTATACACACATACAATTAAACGTGGTTGTTTATAAATAGCTGATAAGGAGTCTAGAAGTAAGAAGTGTTCAAAGAACGTGGCAAGACCATGAGGGTTAGTTAAACAAGTACGTAACGTAATCACTGCGTGAGAAGCATATATGGGCCCTAAATTAATATCGATATATATGTAACTTGTAAGCTCACGCAGTAGCATTTCCTGAGAAGTTGCCTAACCTCGTCCACTAATAATGACTTAAAACATTTGAATCTTTCTTTATGGTCAATATCGGTCATCAGTAAGTCTTAAAGAATATACTTTTCGTCTCTGGAATGGATTTGAGATCTCGAAATACATTCAACAACAGAGGAGTAACATTATTATCAATACAATATTGGTTTATGTACGTATTAGTAATTTAATTAATAGTATAAAGATTATTTTATAATTTGCTGATATATGGATACGTCATACGTACGTACATCGTGGTTCAAATTAAACAGCTACATTAAATATTACACATTATTTACACGTGCATCATCCGGTATATATATATATATATATATATAAATATATATATTTCGTAATTCGTAGTTGTTAAAAGCATAGATAATATCCTTTTGTCCGGACGATCTTTGATGATAGTTGTTAAAAGCATAGATCATCCATCTTGGACGTAACGTACGGAACAAAAATTTAACCATGGTTTCTATGAATCATACTACTTCCGCTGCTCGACTTTCGTAAGCATCTGAGCTTCACATGAACCGACATCACTCTTGCAACAAAGATGGATCTTTTCCACGTAATTAACAATTTAAGAGTAATCTTCAAAAATACGTATAACAAACAAATATGGTGTTGACCCGGAGTGTGTTTCCTTGATATGCAATTGTACCTAATTAAATATGTCGGATATAGAGATTTCCTTATTGTTACAAACAAAAGACTAGCTAGAGATAGGTGAAAAAGAGAACTAACTAACTCATATGATGATCATATATATCATTTCCTAGCTAGGCAGCTGCTATTTGCTCTCCTAAAAGCAGCTGTTGTTACGTAAAATGCACATTTTGAGCTTTGCACGTTGAAAATGATCGATTTTGATCATTTGTATAAATTAAAAAGCTCTCTTGCTTTAAACGTAATCATGCATACATTTAGACCAGGTGAGGAGAGGCGAACTAGTTAGCAAATGGTAGGGCCACAATTTATTCTTACATTTTAATAATGATCAAATACAACATGAAAAGAACAAACCATGACGACAACCTCAATAAGTGAACCATTGGACAACCTGAAAAAGATGGATTGCTACTCAACCAGTTGTATGACAAAGAAAAAAACCGACTTATACATCAATTTGTGTGAATTGTTTATGGAAGACTCTTATCTCAATATATGGTTTGCCCATTTCATAGTTTGATCTGTTTTAGCTTCAATTTGGCATTTTAATTCTCTTTTTGCCGTAGAAGCTTCTTCCCCCCTAAAGCTTTTATAGTTAACTAGGTGGGTATCCACAATTGCAAGAACAACAATAGCAAACACTTTTTTTACAACCGCAACAATTCCATCTGCAACAGTTGCAACAACAACAACTACTACTAAATCAACAATTTGTAGAACAACTGTATTTGATCTAAATGAGACATACGTTACAGAATAGTAATTAGTTAAATCAGTTGATTGTATTGCGAATTTGGTTCATAATAATCTGTGAAAAACTTTAGAAGAAACTAATAAGACAATTGAGGAAAATACTATTTTACTTTTCTAACATCATTTATTTATTTGCTTTTCCATAAGATTTATAATTTAGTAAAGTGAGACTGTAGTTATAATTACTTAATCTAACCACATAGTTTATTTAAAGAATTTTATTTTGTTTGCTAAAAAACCCAAAATTATTTTCCCAAGTAAAAGTATTTAAATGAAAGTAAATAAAACACTATGCTATATAATTTTGTTGAATTATCTTCATTAACATTTTTTAAGTACATTTGGTGTTCTAACCTTTGAATTATACTTATTTACAAATTTAATTCCGTAAAAATTGCACAAAGATAAAAATAATTTCCTAAAATATCTCTACCAATTTGGATTAAAATTTCCTAAAATAATTTATATATTTAGAAATTAATTACACTTGATAACATATTCTAAAATATATATATACAATATATTTATAATTTCCTATAAACACTAATATTCGATAACAACTATACTCTTTGGTATGGATTTTTTTTTTTTTTTTTTTTCTGGCTATTGATTAGATAATTTTTTTCCGGGCTAAATCTAATAAATTAGATTATTATTTATAATATAATATAATCCGCGGTATACTATCTTATGGATTTTACGGATATAATTCTTTCACGGGATATATCTACAAATCACTTAACTTACGGATTAATCACACTTTAAATTTTTAAAAATAATAACTTAAGTATAATTCTCTTTTGGGTTAATTGTAAAAAGCCCTATTTTTTTATAAGGATAAGAAATTTGATACGTTAAAAGTGTAATATTATTATAAATATACTGCATAATTGTTCCATCGTGTCTGCGGTATTCAGTTGATCAAATTTTATAATTAACAAGAAAAATACTATTATACAATCTTAAATACTGAACAAAAGAAACAAAATTAACAAACAAATACTATTTTTGTTTTTTTTTTGTAATATAAATACTTTTGGTTTCTTTTGATGTTTTATCCGTATTATCGATGTTGATATGGTTATATTTTGTGTATTCTTGCCTGTTTTGTTTTTTGTTTTTGTTCTTAATGTTTCTGTTTTGCGGGCCCCCTCTATAGTTGATTTTACTATTCCTTTCTGGGCTTTGAATTGTTCTCACATTTTGATGAATCAAATCTTGCTATCATTTTTGGCCTCGTTAACCTTTTATCGTTTTCTTTGGTTTTATGATTAGCTTGTTGAGTGTGGTTTTAATGTATTGTGTGGTTGACCTGTGTTCAAACAAAATAAAAAGCTAAGTTTATCATAAGTATTGTTGTATCATAAAGAGATGCGCATAATTAAAGAAAAATACCACAAAGTCTTAATAATCCATGATGCTTCCAGCATAACCACGTGTGCATGAAGAAAAAAGACACAAACATAATGTACTACAATATAAAAAGAGGAACTTAAATATTGTTTCAATCTAATGTTAAAGAATAGTATTTATCATATTACTACAAATATGATATACTAACACACATTCACACCATTCTATGTCTTATATGGCATCTCAACGCTTAAAAATTCAAAAGGGTATATCTTTGTTTAATACTCCCTCCGTTTCATAATATAGGATGTTTAGAGGATTATTTTTGTTTCATAATATAAGATGTTTCCAACTTTCTATGCAACTTTTAGATTAATTTTATATTTTATATTATGCAGTCTTGATTATGCTTGGTTAAATTTTTTAAAAGTAACTTTTTCTTAATATGTGTGTTTCTACTAAAACATCCTATATTTTGAAACGGAGGGAGTATATTTCTCCAAGTACATCAAGCTCATGCACTGAAATTTAGAGATAGAAACCAATCAATTAGTTGGATCAATAAGTTACATACAACTAAGACTCTAAGAGACCACTAAACAAAAGAACAAAACTATGTCATAATTGAACTCTGAACTGGTCAATATAATTTTCTTTGTGACTTATAATTATTATGTTTAAATATAAACACTTACGGTTTGTTTCGTGACTAAAGTCGTAGCAGATAGAATCAAGTGTATTTTTGATCAAGGTCTTCAAAGTGGAATTGGGTGGGAGCTTAGAAATCCAAAGCCAGTAACATCCAACCATCATCAAATTATCTAAAATTACAACAACCAAAAAAAAAAAACAGAACAAAAAACACCTTAATACAAAATTACATCATTTGACAAAGTATAATCCACTTGAAAACAATAAGCAAGAGTCCTCACAGAAACAAACAAACTTCATTAACCAACATCCCGTCTCAATATTTTTTAGACTCTAGGTGAACTAAATTTTTTAGACCTCTTTCACAGTATATATATATATATATAGTCTCCTTTGTTCAAAGGTTTTTTTCTGAATTTTGAAGTGGACCGTTGGCTTTTACCCCTCCCACCACCCCCTTGACCGGGCCAACATCGAGAGGCTTTTGAAAAAATTTGTGAAATTTTTGTGTTTTGTTATTAATTTGACTTTAGATTGAGAAAGTGAGGTTTCTTCTAATATGCGATGAGGCTACCTGCATACACCCTAATCATAAACTCTCAAAGAACCTCAATTGTAACATACCATAGCAATGTTCAACACAATCACATCATATCCAATACTCTGGATCAAGCTATTGTACTAAGAGTTGATACACAAAAATATTAGATAAAAATGTAGGAAATGAGAATGAATCAATACAATACAAACCACACACAAAGAACTTACAAATAACAAAATAGTCAAAAATACACTTAAAAGAGGAAACTTTAAGATCAAACATGTCAGAATTGAGGTTACCTTGAAGACGGGTCCAAATCCCTCTTCACCAAGTTTGACTTGGGTAAAAATATTTTGGCGCGGAAACTAACTTGAAAAGAGACATATTTGGTTTTGCTTCGTTTCAAATTACATCCGTCTAACAAACTTCTTCTCTAGTTTTGTGATAGAAAATTGACTGAAATTAGAGAATCAAAGAGTGATATCCGAGGAAGAGAGAAAGAGGAGATGAGAGAGAGAGCCTAACTCTCCCAACGTATCGCATTTCTATTTTGGGTGAAAATTGTGGCAAATCTATTACAGTTACGCTATAGCTTGAGACAATCATAAAGGATATGTTAGTGGTGACGCACAAAATGTCTGTTACAACGTGAACACATCAGCCACTACTCTCTCTCTCTCTATGGGTTGAGGAAGAAAAACATATGGTGTGAAGAAGAAGAAGAGCGAGACTTTTTACTTATTTTTGATTCGGTGTGCCAAAGACTTATGTGTAGAGAGAAGGTGACGTGGAACCGAGAATAATTAACATGGGTTCAATAATCTGAGCTGTATTAATTGTTATATTTCGATTGGCTAGCTGTTTTAATTAGGTGTCAGCTCCAAATTTCTATAAAATGCTGAGGTGACATGCTGAGAAAGAGTTAGCGAACTTTCCTATTATAGATTTTGTTCCATTTTAGTAATACAACTTCACATTGTATTAAAAAAAAAAAAAAAAAAAAAGCTGAAACACCTAGGAAATGGTTCAAAGTTTAGTTGGGAAAAAGAAATGTATATCAGTTAATGATGCACTCACACAGGAATTAAAAATTAAAGGTCACAAAATCCACATACATAACCGAAAAATGTTAAACCGGACCAAAAACCCGGTAAAACTCAACATTAGAAATGTTGATCATAGAGAGGGAGAGAGATGGATGAGTCAACGAAATAACCAAAAACGCTGCTAGACGCTGTTACTTGGAGCCCCGACAGCAAACGGGTAATGTTATTAGGGATGTCATATGCTTATATAATAGCACACTAATCTGGTAGTGCGCTACTTGCTAATTTGCAGGTGAAGCTAAACAACATGTTCCACACAGCTCGTATAAACTGCTTGGCATGGTTGTTGGATATGGGTTTCACCCAGCCTTAACAGGCTTTCCTATAGGCCCGTTATCGAAATAGTCACCCCGAAGTCTAGGAACGAAGTCTGACCAAAACCCACTTGCCGGGCCGACAAAGCTTCCAGAAGGCCCAATTGAGACGGACAGCCCAGCAAGTGACGGCCCGAATAAGAACGATCACCGACTTTGCTCAAAAGACAATCCAACATCGACTCCGAGGCATAAAGTGGAACGTCCCATCAGCTATAAATAAGGAGAGAGCGACTTGCAGAAGGGAGGTCACGTCTAGCAAGAGTCAGGAAATAATCCGATTCTAAAGCTATAGTTCAGTTAGTCATTTTGAGAAATACAATTCTCTGTAATTCGCCGATCGGCTTATAACGGTTACATTGTAGTTCGACGATCTTTGACTATCTAAATAAAAGTTCCTTGTTTCGTCCCCTTTATTCTATCATCCTCGAGCTAGTAGATACTTTAGATCAACATTTGGTGCGCATCCAGGGAAACAACAAGGAAAGCTTTTGAAGAAAGTCCAACATCGACGGAGTACATCTCGAACAATGGCAGAAAGAGAAACGACGGGCAGTGACGGATATGTGGCGGACACACCGGATCGCGTCCAGCAAGCCCAAGAGGAGCTTCCAATACCGCCGACCCGGCCCCCGACAACGCCGAACGGCTCAATCGGAGAAGGCACCAGCGCCCTTGACATAGGAGCACTAATGAGAAGCATCCTGGAGAAGATCGACGCCCAGGACAGAAAGACAGAGGAACGATTCGCCACTCTCTCCAGCGTCTGTGCAAAACTACAAGAAAATGCCGAACATCCGGATGGCGCTAATAGAGCCAATCCCAATAATGCCGATCAAAACCAGAGCGGAGATTTGGCCGAACTCAAAAGTCAAATGAAAGATGTCACAAGCAAGTTCCACCAAGCAACCAGCGCGGCACCTGATGTAGACCATATGTTGGAACAATCCCAGAAAACGCCATTCACTGCGCGAATCCGTAGAGTCGTCGTTCGTCCCGATTGCAAAATAAAGCACTTGCCTCCATATAAGGGAGATTCGGACCCGACCCATCATTTGACATCCTTCGAAATTGCAATTCATCGTTGCGAGTTTTCCCCGGAGGAGCTAGATGCCGGAAAATGCCAGCTTTTCATCGAAAACCTGAGCGGCGACGCCCTCGGCTGGTTCTCCTCTCTGCCGCCCGACTCAATCGACAGCTTCCGTACACTTTCGCTGACCTTCTTGAAGCAATACTCGATATTGGCCGTCCCCACCGCGACAATCGCCGATCTCCACAATATCGAACAAGGGGAGCATGAGCCGTTGCGAACATTTATGGATAGGTTCAAAAAGATTGCCACACAAGTAAAAGCACCCCATAGCGTCTCTCTTGCAGCCCTTCACAAGGCCCTGTGGTACGAATCCGCGTTCCGAAAGGATCTCAAGTTGAACAGGTTCCCGACTTTCCAAGATGCCCTCCATCGAGCGGGAGTCCACATTGAATTGGAAGAAGAAAAAGTCATCTACGACAAAAAACGTGCTTCTACCGGAGCTCAGACGCCGACGGGCAAAGCAAAAGAGGTATACCACGAACCTCGCCAACACCTCGACAAAGAATACCTCGCGGACAGTAAGAAGCGCGGCGCAACGTACCTCGTCAATAACGCCCCGCCAACCCCTGCAATCAGCTCATCAGCTATAGTACCGACAACCCCACCAAAAGGGACAAGAGAAGAGCCTGACCATAACTTGTATTGTGAATTACACGAGTACACTGGACACTCTACGCAGTCTTGCAGACATTTGCAAAATGCGCTGCTCGGCAAATACCTCAACGGCGAGGTAAAAGTGGAGCTACGCCAGTTCAGGAGCAATGCCCCGCGAGGGCGAGGTCGAGGACGTCATGGGCATCAAGGACGAGGCCCAAACAACCACTTCAACAATGGACCAGCGCCGAATAACCAGCCCCCAGCTGGCAACCAGGTGGGAGGACAAGAAAACCAACCGGCCGACGCGCCACCACCTCCAGCCCGTCGTAGAATTAATGTCATACGAGGAAGCCTACCGTACGACCCTAACTGGCCTCGCACCGTATATCCCACCCACAGCGTCGAGAGAGCCGAACGCGATTGGTTACCTGGCAGAACACCTATATGCCAATCGTACTCTCCGATCGTGTTCGAACAAGGGGACATTACTGAGCATCGAACTTCGTCCACTGGACCTGTCGTTATTGAAATAAACATCGGAGATTGCTTAGTCCCGGATGTGTTGGTCGATACAGGAAGCTCCGTAAATGTCATCTTCCTGAGGGCACTCCCTCAGATAAAAGCCGACCTGCATCTGACCATGCCCGAAGTGCAAACCTTGACTGGTTTCGACGGGTGCTCTCTTACCTCTTTAGGAACGGTCATGTTCCCAATGAGGGTCGGTGGTACAGTTCACCTCTTTGACTTCGCAGTCGTCGATCGTCCAAGCGCGTATAATGCCATCCTAGGGACGCCCTGGCTCCATAAAATGAAGGCCGCGGTGTCAACCTACCATCAGTGCGTTAAATTCCCAACGGAGTTTGGCACCTACACCCTCTACGCCGACCCGACAGCGACCCAATGGCCGCCCCGTCGCCGTGTTGACATGATAATGGGAGGATTGACAGCGTGCAGAGATTCCGTACGTTCAATTCGCGACTACGTAAAGGCCGGCACAGCTGCGGTCTGGCCAGTTAAAGTCCCACCCTTCATACCTCCGATCACGTTCACAGCGGACGACTTGGTTGGAGTCAATTTCCCGCACAACGACCCTCTCGTCATCGAATTACACGTTGGTGAGAGCGAAGTGACGAGGATTATGGTCGACACAGGGAGCTCCGTTAACGTAATTTTCAGAGATGTCCTCGACAAAATGGAGGTCAATAATAGAGAAATCAAACCATCGATCAGGCCGCTTACCGGGTTCGATGGAAATTACATGATGACGTCCGGCACAATCAAGCTGCCAATCTACGTGTCCGGCATACCTTCGTGGCACAAGTTTGTGGTGGTCGACAAGCCGGCCGTTTATAACATCATCCTCGGATCCCCCTGGATTCACGACATGCAGGCCGTCCCGTCCACTTATCATCAATGCGTAAAGTTCCCCCTGTCCGGCCAAATATTCACAATCAAAGGCAATCAAGGGGACGCTAGGAACTGTTTCGTAATCGAATGCAAGCTACGGAAGGCCGCTGATTTATAGCAATCACAGCAAGCGCTGGACGAGCTGCCAGCACCTAGCCCCGAGGAAATTCCAAGTCACCACCTGCTTGACGAAATCAATATCGACGAGAGTGACCCAAAGCGGTGCGTTGGGATCGGCGCTGATCTCGACCCGGCAATAAGAATTGAGTTGATCCAATTCTTGAAGGACAACATTTCCACCTTTGCTTGGTCTTTTGATGATATGGTTGGAATCAGCATGGACGTCACAAGTCATGAACTTAACGTCGATCCCACTTATAAACCTGTCAAGCAGAAGCGACGGAAGCTCGGACCCGAACGATCTAAAGCAGTAAATGACGAGGTCAAAAAATTGTTAGATGCCGGATCAATCATGGAAGTCAAGTATCCTGAGTGGCTAGCAAACCCGGTGGTGGTTAAGAAGAAAAACGGGAAGAATAGAGTCTGCATCGACTTCACGGATCTCAATAAAGCCTGCCCCAAGGATAGCTACCCGCTACCACATATTGAGAGACTTGTCGAGGCCACGGCCGGCAATGCATTACTCTCCTTCATGGACGCCTTCTCGGGATATAACCAAATACTGATGCACACCGACGACCGCGAAAAAACCGCCTTCATCACAGATCAAGGCACATTCTGCTACAAGGTAATGCCGTTTGGTCTGAAAAACGCGGGGGCCACCTATCAACGTCTCGTCAATAAGATGTTTGCCGACCAATTGGGAGTAACTATGGAGGTGTACATCGACGATATGTTAGTCAAATCCGCGAGTGCAAACGATCATGTCGAGCACCTGCGAAAGTGTTTTCATACACTGAATAAGTATAACATGAAACTCAACCCGGCAAAATGCTCATTCGGCGTAACGTCAGGAGAATTTCTAGGGTACATCGTCACAAAAAGGGGAATAGAGGCAAACCCGAAGCAGATAAAAGCCATACTCGACATGCCCTCGCCGCGAAACAAGCGCGAAGTCCAACGCCTGACTGGCAGGATAGCAGCCTTAAACCGATTCATTTCGCGGTCGACCGACAAAAGCTTGCCGTTCTACCAACTGTTGCGATCGACGAATAAAGCGTACGAATGGACCAACGAATGTGAACAGGCGTTCGTCGAATTAAAGACTTATTTAACCACCCCTCCCATACTTTCAAAGCCCGAAGAGGGAGAAAAGCTCTACCTATATATCGCCGTTTCGGGGTCGGCAGTTAGCGGGGTATTAGTCAGAGACGACCGAGGCGAGCAAAAGCCTATCTTTTACGTCAGCAAGACCCTCGACGGGGCCGAGTTGCGTTATCCGAACTTGGAAAAAATAGCGTACGCCGTGGTAATTTCAGCTCGTAAGCTCAGACCCTATTTCCAGTCGCATACAATCGCGGTCTTGACCAACCAACCTCTGCGCCAAATTCTCCATAGCCCGGGACAATCAGGCCGCATGGCGAAGTGGGCAGTCGAGTTGAGTGAGTACGATATCGAATATCTGGGCCGAACTTGCATGAAGTCTCAGGTTTTAGCGGATTTCATTGTCGAGCTGCCTCAACATTTCACCTCTCCGACTTCAAACGAGGAAAACTGGTATTTGTACGTCGACGGAGCCTCGTCACAGCACGGATCAGGAATCGGGATCCGTCTGACATCCCCCACCGGAGAGGTCGTCGAGCAGTCGTTCCGCCTCAATTTCGCAGCCACCAATAATGAGTCAGAGTATGAAGCCTTACTCGCCGGAATGAGACTCGCAGCAGGGATCGGCGTAAAAAGGCTTCACGCTTACTGCGATTCCCAGCTCGTCGCCAGTCAATACAATGGCGAGTACGGCACCAAGTGCGGCCGCATGGACGCATATCTGAGAATAGTTAAGGAGCTCGCACAAGAGTTCGATCACTTCGTGATCGACAAAATACCTCGAAGCGCCAATGCTCCCGCGGACGCTCTGGCCGTCCTAGCGTCAACCTCAGATCCGGACTTACGCCGGGTAATCCCCGTCGAAAGTATTTCAGTAAGTAGCATTGATGCCGGGGCACAAGTTAACATCATATCTGCCAACCCGGAGGAATATGCCGACCTCGACGCCATGAGGCTGAACCCGTCGCCGAGCCGGCTGACTGGCGCCAGGAAATACGTCAGTACATCACTGGAGGAGTAGTCCCGGCGGACAAATGGCAATCTCGGCGCCTTAAAAAGAAAGCGGCACAGTACGTTATGGTCGAGGGACGCCTTTACCGTTGGAGCGCGGCCGGCATATTACTACATTGCATCTCAGCAGAAGAGGCCCAGCAAGTAATGCAGGAAACGCATGAAGGAGCCGGAGGAAATCATTCCGGCGGACACGCCCTAGCACTAAAAATCAGAAAGCATGGAATATACTGGCCGACCATGGTCGGCGACTGCGAACAGTTCGCCACGAAGTGCGAAAAATGTCAGAGACATGCGTCAGACATACACGCTCCGGCAGAATTACTCTCAACGACAACAGCGCCGTACCCGTTCATGAGATGGGCAATGGATATCGTTGGACCACTACCCGCTTCGCACGGCAAAAAATTTCTTCTTATATTGACTGACTACTTCACCAAGTGGGTTGAAGCTGACTCTTATAAGAAAATCCAAGCGAATGAGGTCCAGAATTTTGTGTGGAAAAATATAATATGCCGACACGGATTACCTTACGAAATCGTAACGGATAATGGGTCGCAATTCATATCAAAGAAATTCGACGATTTCTGCGCAAGTTGGCGCATCCGGCTCAGTAAGTCAACCCCGAGGTACCCTCAAGGGAATGGCCAGGCAGAGGCGACCAACAAGACGATCTTAAATGGCTTAAAGAAGCGACTCGAAGAGAAGAAAGGCCTTTGGGCTGACGAGCTAGATGGCGTATTATGGTCCCACAGAACAACTCCACGAAGAGCATCAGGACAAACACCCTTTTCGTTAGCTTATGGCCTGGAAGCAATGGCACCAGCCGAAGTAAGCGTCGGCAGTTTACGCCAAACCATGCTAGTCAAGGATGCCGAGCTAAATGATGAAATGCTCTACGACAGCCTCGACGAGATTGAAGAACTACGAGATCGCGCTTTGCTCCGAATTCAGAATTACCAACAGGCGGCAGCCCGTCACTATAACAAAAAGGTCAACCTGCGATCTTTCGACGAGGGAGACCTCGTTTTACGCAAGGTATTCGAGAATACCACCGAACTCAATGCTGGAAAACTTGGTGCGAAATGGGAAGGGCCATACCAAGTATCCAAGGTCGTCCGCCCCGGCGTCTACGAGCTAATTACTATGTCCGGCGAGGCAATCCCGCGGTCCTGGAATGCTGGCAACCTTAAACGCTATTTCTATTAAGAAGTTTATATTTTATGCATATTTCTATTTCCACCTAAGAATGTTTAATATCTATGTAATCTGAACTACGGTCGGCTTGATCCTCCTTAAAAAAAAAAGGGAGGTACGTAGGCAACCTGAAAAGGTGCAGCCACTACTTATGAATGCAATTTTCTTTGGTGAATCTCTGCGCCTCTTTATTCAGGCATATTGACTTGCAAAAATTGACAAATATCGTACAAGCAACAACGAGTAAAAAAAAAAAAAAAATATATATATATATACATATATCCAAACAAGGTCGGCAATTTGGCCAGTTGTTCCGACTAAAACAAGATAATAATAAATTGCACCCCGCACGAAGTGTAAATCGTAAGCCGAGCTCCAACCATTGCTCGCAAATAAACCAAGGCCGATGAGCAAGATAAGCCGCCACCAGCGCGCAATCTCTTCAGTCCAAGGTAGGGAATAAGCCGAGCTTTAACACGCGAATCCAACGCTTCTCGCTCCCGAAATCTAGCAGCCGCATCCTGCAAAAGCAGGCCCAAAAAAAAAGGGGGTTCCGAACAAAAACTTTCGGCTCGACATAATAAGATGAGAGACGTCTCACTGTTGAGGATAACCCAAATATAATAAAAGCACCTGAAAATAAGACCCGCAGAGCGGGTAAAGTGTTCAACAAAAAATAAATGTTACGACCAACCATAATTCAAGAGTTCCGAGAATAACAAGTAACCCAACACAGGGGTACCAAAAAAAAACGGTTCGACAACCGATAGAAACACAGAATACGCCGAACACCCTCAGCGATTCTCGCGAACTTCACGACTGTAGATACGAACTCGGTCACGGAGCCAGAAAGGCATTGCACGGAACTTCCCGAACCCAAATCGCTCCCAATCCTCTGGCCCAGCCTCCAATTTCCTCATCCCCATCTCGAGATCCATAATCTGCTTGACCAGAAACTCGTGCTGGCGACGGTAGGCCCGGTGCTGAGTCTCGATCTACCATAAACAAGAAAGAAAGAAGCAAAATAGTTAAAAGGTCGAACCAAACGGTGGAAAACTCAATACGACGAACTAACCGTCCTAAACCAGCCGACCGCCAGACGCCTTTCGTCGGGACTCAAGGACTGAAGGAACTCCGCCGGAATCTCAGCAACACCCGGTACGAAGTTCCGCGGCAATGGTCGAAACGGGGGTGACGCAGCAGCAACCGGTGGGCTTCTCCATGGGAAGAACAGGTCGTTGGGACGAGCTTCAACGAATCGACCCGACCCATCGCTAGGCTGAGCCGGATCGACACGCACCGGCGACGGAGAACGACTAGTACGAGGACGACCAAAGACGATCCGCTCACCACGATTCACCGGAACCCATTCCCCCGAGTCTTCGGAGTCACTCATCGTCAAAACGGAGAAAGAGCAAGGCGAGTACGAAGCAAAGAAAGATATTGAGCAAAGCCAAAAATAAAAAAAAAAGGTGGAGAGAAGGTTGCGTGATCCACTCTCCCCCACCCACGCCTCCCCTTATATAGCGAATACAAGATAGCCCTGAAGCGACACGACGGTTACCCGTCCACTTTCCCGCATTTAATGAACCTCCCTCCTCCACCAACCAACGCCTCGCAATAAAAATCGTGCCACACGCAACATCCACACCCGGTAATGATGAGAAACGCCTTGGAAAAGCAATTCACCATTTAAACCAAGCATTTAATGTAGTGAAGCCGAAGAGTCCAAGAGTCGCAGCCAATTAACGCATTGATCCTCCAGCTCGTCAAAAAGGGGGGGACTATGGCAAATCCTAATTTTGCCTATGTCTCGCCCCAGCTCGTCAAAAAGGGGGGGACTATGGCAAATCCTAATTTTGCCTAAGTCTCGCCCCAGCTCGTCAAAAAGGGGGGGACTATGGCAAATCCTAATTTTGCCTAAGTCTCGCCCCAGCTCGTCAAAAAGGGGGGGACTATGGCAAATCCTAATTTTGCCTAAGTCTCGCCCCAGCTCGTCAAAAAGGGGGGGACTACGGCAAATCCTAATTTTGCCTAAGTCTCGACCCAGCACGTCAAAAAAAAAAAAGGGAGACATATATAAATCGCAATGTTAAAATTCTATAGGCATAAACGCCCATCATCATCATTCACGTCCAACAGGAAGGTAGTAGAAATAAACCTACCTCAAAACATTCAAGTTTTTTTAAAAAAAAAAGGGGAACAGTAAGTGATGCGTAAAATAAGTCTTAAAAGCCACAAACGGCATAATTTCAAAAGCCACGCAGGGCTTATTCCGGCGCAATTTCATCCTCGCCTTCAGGAGCGGTGACTGGATCAGAGGCTAGCGGGTCCCTCACACCTGCATCGCTGACGAGCCCGGCAATTTGAATACTACGACCCTCCGAAGTCGAAGCCACAGCAGCGTCCGCCAAAGCAAGGCCGGTCACAATGTCGCGTTCCGGCGTCCCCTGCCTCGTCAACTGAACATCAACATTGGGAGCTTGTTCTCCAGTGTCAGGCAGATCGGGTTCCACCACCTCGGCGGTAGCAGACGGCATGTTCGAGCCGTACTCGTCAAAATCGACGATCTCATCATAGCCAGGAATACGCCGAGGATTAGCCGCAACACGCTCAGTAGTCGGAGTCACCACATACCCGTCATTAACAAGAGGAGTGATCTCGATGCCGTCCACAACATTATCCCAAAAAGCCGAACCGTCAGTGACAAATTGGATCGTCTTAGCAGGGATAGGGCAACCATCAGCCACAAGATCTTCGACCTGCTTCAAGATACCATTCGCCTGAGCCTTCATCATCATTGGATTGAAAGCCCGCCTCACATCCCAAATATGCTGACGATTTTGGTCCGACCGATCGCGGTAAACGTCCCTCACCTCGTGGCGTATCTCCTCGGCTCTCTTCTCGACCGCAGCTTTTAGTTGACGATCAAATCCTTCAGCAGCCTGTCGAACGGAAGTTTCCAGGCGACTGACGTCGGCGCAAGAACGTTCCAACGACCCTTGCAGTTGGCGGTTCTCTTCCTTCAGACGGTCAAACTCTCGCCAAGCCTTAGTCGATTCGGATCGATACTTGCTAACCTGGCTCTGGCAATCTTTCAGTCCAGCCTCGGCAAGGGCGGTTTCACGTTCGGCAGCCTTAAGCCTACGCTCGTAGCGACAAACCATCGAGTACATCGACCCCGCAGACTAAGACAAAATCAAACAACGTCAAAAAAAAAAAAAAAATATATATATATATATATATATATGTAGAGAAAAGAATGTAAACCTGGAGATGATGCCGAGCCCATTCGTCAAACGCGTCATCCTCCTTCAAATCCCCCTCAGAACGATCACCCGGCATTTTGGAAACCTCGCGAATGAGAGATCCACATTCCCTTTTGTCAGACAGAAAAGGGGTGTCCTTCGCGTAGCGGAAGTGCAGAAAGTAGGAAGGTTGGACGCCTTTGTCCTTCGGATCCAGCGAGGAGGTCTTGAGTCTTTTAGACCCAGCGACCGCATCAGAACCAGCCGGAACCTCTTTGCGCTTACCAGAATCCCCTATCGGGTCAGACAAATTTTTTTGAAGAGGAACGCTCCTTGTCAACTTTGAGGTCGATCGGAACGATGTCCTTATCTCGCCGAACAGACTCACTGTTTTTCCCCTTGTCCCGCGAAGATTTGTTACCTTCTGAGGATCGACTACCCGAGGCACCCCCAGCGCGAGAACCCTGAATGGATGATTGGTCAACCAGACTCTTCTTCAGAGCCAACTGCAGCTCCTTCTCTTCTGCGGCATTCTTCTTCTTCGAAGCCGGCTTGCCGGAGTATTTGGGAACGCCCAATTTCACCATCCTTGCTTGACTAGCACCCCCTATCATCATAAACCAAGATCCTCAGCAGAACATAAATGACAAACCAATGGAACGAATATCGGCTAGCACATCGGAACAATACCTTTCGATGGTTTCCTCCCCCTGGTATGGTCTAGCTGCGGAATAGTCCTCCAATCAAGAACCGTTTGCCTCCTTAGTAGATCGCGAACCTCAAAGAAGTTAGGAATCGGCGGGTCAGCAGATTTATCAACCAAATCTGGAAGTCAACAAAAATAAAGGCAATTAACGATCAACAATCAGAACAAATGGAAAAGGACAAAGGTCACCCAAGAAACTACCAGGGGACAAATTCCATTCAGTCTTAAAACCTATCGACATATCCTCTACCAAAGCTTCGTCAACCTTAGCATAAAAGTATCTGTTCATCCAAGTATGGGTCTTTGATGGCGGATGATCCATCAGCTTGTATCCAGGCGTAGCACTAGCATACCAAATGCCATTAAAACCTTTCTGCCTAGTAAAACGCATCATGTCCTCAACAAAGTAAGCAGTCAATTTGACCCCGCATTGGTCAGCGAGGTGTTTGAGGCCGACCATATTACGAATAGTATGGACGGTAAGCTGCGTGATAGCGATCTGACGACGCCAACAATATTCCATCAGGAAGGCTGGAATCGGAAAGCGGAGACCTCCCTTAGTAAAAAACGGCTCGTATAAACTAATAAATCCGTCAGGACACTTAAATACACGCTCCTCAGGAGTCGGACATACAACAGAGACACGCCGGGGAGAATTACAGAAGTCAGCCATCGCGCAGAGCGAATCAGCATCGCAAAGTGACTCTCCCGAGTCGAAAGGCGCATCCGGATAATCGATCCCTTCAGCAATCTCGATCTCATCATCAAGAGAAACGTTGTTGGACGAATGATCAGATCTGGCTTCATCGCGAGAGCTAGGCGAACCACAATAACCAGTTCTATCAGGACCAAAATCGTCCACCTCCGGTTTAACTGGAACCCTAGAAGAAGCGAAGGGTTCCGGGCCAACCCTAGGCACCGAAGGACGGTTCAAAGACTCCACCCTCCTACTCCGTCTACAGAGCTTAGGCATATCAGCCGAAGCTCCGGAATCAGACGAATCGGCAGCCCGCAATGGCGGACTAGCCTCAGAAGAACCGGATGACGAACGCTCATTTAAAAATTCCTCACAAGAACTCGACATCGAAATCGAATAGGCAATTACAACAACAAACCCAGTGGGGAGCAAGTAAAAGCTACACTAACAACCTATAGACAACTAAGGAAGAAGAAAAAAGAGAAGGGTTCTAATAAAAGGAGAAAGACGAGTTACCTTGACCTTTGCGGCTGGAGAAGAACTGAAGAAGGCACCCCAAAAAGTCTCCTTTTATAAGCAGTGGAAAAAGAAACCCTTAAAACGGTGTGGGCGCGGATCGACGCAACCCTAGGAAACGACGTTTCATTTTCTCCTCCCCTTAACCAAATGAAGGAGATTAGATCGACATTCCAATAACGGGCCAGACTTAATATTTCCCGAAGCAAGCTCATTGGCCCAAGGCTGTCCACAATGAACTAAGGGGGGGACAATTGTTGGATATGGGTTTCACCCAGCCTTAACAGGCTTTCCTATAGGCCCGTTATCGAAATAGTCACCCCGAAGTCTAGGAACGAAGTCTGACCAAAACCCACTTGCCGGGCCGACAAAGCTTCCAGAAGGCCCAATTGAGACGGACAGCCCAGCAAGTGACGGCCCGAATAAGAACGATCACCGACTTTGCTCAAAAGACAATCCCACATCGACTCCGAGGCATAAAGTGGAACGTCCCATCAGCTATAAATAAGGAGAGAGCGACTTGCAGAAGGGAGGTCACGTCTAGCAAGAGTCAGGAAATAATCCGATTCTAAAGCTATAGTTCAGTTAGTCATTTTGAGAAATACAATTCTCTGTAATTCGCCGATCGGCTTATAACGGTTACATTGTAGTTCGACGATCTTTGACTATCTAAATAAAAGTTCCTTGTTTCGTCCCCTTTATTCTATCATCCTCGAGCTAGTAGATTCTTTAGATCAACAATGGTCACCAAACAACATGATGGTTGCCACTTTGCGTCATTTTATACGAAGTTGACAAGCCAGCTTCGAGTCGCATAACTGTAAGAAAGAATGTGTCTGATGACTCACTCTACTTCTGTAGTCAGTCAGGCAATAAATGTGTCTGATGAGTGTTTATTATGATTCTATTATGATGTGTTTGCTGTTATTTTCTCTGGTCTCAACTGGAAAACTAGTAAACAAATATTATGTAATAACAACTTTATAGTTTTGTGAATGGAATTCTCCAGTTCTTAAAGCTTAATTAGCTCGATTTCTATTTCAAATTTCTTAACTTGCTTATATCATGATCGTCTGGGTGTTCTTCCAAACCATAGTACCCTCGATTAATCTTCACTGTACCCAAATTGAATGTCAAGACTCAAGAATCAATATATACAAGTATAAAGTATCATCTCTTAATACAATCCAAAATCATAACCATCCTCTTCCTCTTCTTCCACTTGGTCTTCATACAATTTCTCATCTGTGTTCATCTCGTATGGTGCTGCGTCATGTTCTTCATCGTCTTCATCTTCAACAGTCTCATGCTCTTCCTTGTTCTTCTCTGTAACTGTCTCGGTTTTCGATTTCTTCTGTGACTTCTCAGCTGGCTGAAATGAAGAAGAAACAAGAACAAAATTGTATGTATAGACCTGGAAGTGATGAGAAGTAAGGAAACAAGAATAAACTTACGCAATTAGTATCAAAGAGCTCGTCCAAGACATTGTAGTTGATTAACCCACTGAGTCTCTGTACAAGACTCAAAATCAGAAACACGGGAAAACTCCAAACGGTTTCTATCGAAAGCTATATATATTTTTGACAAAAGATACAAACAGATATTTTACCTTCCTCTCAAGTGTTCGTCGAACTGCTTCCCCGACTGTAGCTGGTGGAGGCGCGTTCTTTGCTTCCTCAGCACGTTTTTCTCGCTTTTCCTTTCTAGATTTCGCCACGGCTGCTTTAGAAGCTTCGACAAGGTTGCCCGAGTTTAAAGCCTTCAGGGCTGCTTCCTTTGCTGCTTGCTCCTACAAAAACAGTATAAAATTCTTCTCATAGTGTCTGAATCCAAGAAAAATAAATGATACATATATATATATATAGCCTATATTATCTATATCAACCACCTTAAGATACTCTCTGTTTTCTAGATTCCAGCCCATCGTCTTCAGCTGCGTTTCTTTCTCATCAAGAAGAATGTCATCCACCTGGTAAGTATTATGACCAACGAATCAAATGTTAATAAGTTGAAACTCTAAGTACTAAGGAGGGTAAAAGACTGCTCCATTTCATGTCGACTTAATTAGCATCTAATACAAGACAAGACAAACCATTGCCCACCTCAGAATCATCGGCGTCAGAAAGGTTGCCTGATTCATCCGACGCCCCATCTATCTCTCCTCCTTTCTCTGGGATAATGCACGCACACAAAGAGCTCAAAACGATAGCTAGCGAAAAAAAACATTAATCTGCTGAGACATCATGCAAGTACACTACTCACCCTGACATTGTTTTTCCCTTTTGCTTGCATTTACTTGTTCATAGCTACCAATTCCTCCCTCGTTTTCTTCTCTAGCTGCTTTCTCCATTCTCTCTTTCTCTGCTCGCTGGAAAGCAGGAGGATCCAACCCACCAACAACTCCACCAGAAATTTTAATGAACTGCCGGACAAATTATTTCTGATTGTCAACTCTCGATCGGAGCCATTAATTTGTCGCCAGTTGCATAACCATAAAAAAAAAATGGAAAGAGACAAGTCCGGAGACTTACATCATCGTGACAGTCCTTACATAATCCATAACCAAAAGGTTTTAAATCCTTGTGTTTACAGTTCACTACTCCTTCGTCAAAATTTGGTCTTGGGGTATAAGTTTTTTTACGCAATATGTTTTCGCTTTTATCAAGCGCATCAACCTAGACAAAAGCATGTACAAACAAATGAAAAAGGATCAGCATAAACTCAACAAGTAATTATATATATGAGGCGAAAAAAAAAATTGACAACATCTAATTAGCGTAGAAACGATTTGTAACATAATTCTGCAACTCACAGTTAAACTGGCAGCCTCGGTATTAGCAAACTCATTCAATCTTTTGGTTATTGTTGCTTCACACATATGCACCGTTTTTGCCTGAAACACACATCAAATTGAAACATCTCCTTCTCTCTCATCTTATAACAATACAATACTCTTTAAAAAAGAGGCTTAAATGATCATATTCTTACAATATCTGCCCTAGAGCACGTGATACCATGAGAAAGTGCAGCTATGTAAATAGCTGCTCCACATATTCCACTTGGTTTCCGGCCGGTCTGCAAGCCAATAAATAGATGGCCAACATTAACACAAGCCATAATAATAAATAACTCTTTAAGACAAAAGAACATGTAGGAAACTATCCTTGTAACATTAAAATCGCACCTGCATCCAATCTCTCTTCATACTAGATATAATGCTTGTAACCGTTTTCAAGAAATTTTTTGGAATATTGTTTGCACCTTTCAATAAGCCTGCAAGTGTATAATGAAACAAGGATTTGATATAACTGTATGTTTGTATTTGCACTGATGTTCACACCAACTAATTAAAAAAAAAAAAAATAGAATGTTGTGCATCATCAACCTGATAAAGAAAAAGAATGGGAGCCAAAAGACGACATACTTACTGTTTACGAATCGAGGAATGTAGATTGAAGGATCAACAAGCTCCTCATAGTTCCTGTTTTCCACAAGGTAGAGCAATTCGCAGAGTTGCAAGTAGACAGAACCTAACTCGTAACTAGACATGAAACCAAATCAATATATACCAGCATTACTCAGACTCTGCATGCAGTAGTCTTAACAGGCAGGGTAATTAGGCTATCAAATAAAGAGAAAAGTAGTATGAGAATGAAAACAACTCATCTTACACGCTAACTCGAAGGTAGCTTGAAAAATCAATAAGAAGTATCGGAATTTTCTCTGTCCTGCCAAGTAAAGAAAGTATTTGGTTAACATACAGCGAAATAAAGCATAACCGGTAACATAACTCAGCATGATATAACGAGGGAAATAAATCTGTAAGTACGATTCTAACCTGCAAGTCCGGCAAGTCAAGTAGAGACAGGAAGACTGTACAAGTTCAGTTCTGCGCCCTTTAGTGAAGTTTTGGTGAAGTGCCATCTTGAGAAGATAAATAACAAAGTTAGACAGAATCCTGACAGATTGACTAATAAATAATATTCAGACGATATGTAAAACCTAAACATACTTCAAAGAATTTGGCAGCCGTATCAATCAAATAATCTTTGTCATCACCAATTCCCAAGGCATCTTTCAAATTCCTTAACTCATCTTTAGCTGCCAAAACAAAAAAAGGTAAAAGCATGTCTCTGTCAGAGCAAAACTAAGGATCAAGTTTGGCACAAAGGTAACAATGACAGTGCGCATGGCCTGAAGATGTGAAATACAAGTAGAGAATAAGGAGTTAGGAGGCTAAAAGATGAGCCAGCAGTGAATGTGTGCAAGTGGTAAAGATTAAACCGAACATAAAGGAAAGCTGAAGACTAGCTAGATCATGTATAAGTGGCAGAACTATTAAGGCCAGCACAGCAGTGAAGAGAAGAAAGTCTTTATTATACCTATTCTCAATCTCCTTTCACGTGAGATTGAAATCCCACTCTGAACACTCCTCACTATGTTACCTGACGCTTGGCTCTGCAGGCACAGAAATAATTTCAAACCACTAGCTAGAGAGAAGAAGAACATCTTTATATATATCTTACAAGAACAAATACTGAGAGGGAGCTTTGCGTAATTAGACCTGTCCAGCCGCATTCTTAACGAAGGTAACATCAGTAGAAAAATTGAAGTTTTCCAATATCCTCCCACATAAATCGCATGCCCTACAAAAGCAAAAGCTCATCATAACTCTCGGAGCTATAGAAACCAAACCGCAAGTTAAAAAAAAAAAAAAATCCAAAAATCTACTTACAAACCACCGTCGAAGGGGCGGATTCCGGGAACATTCTTCGCACAATGGTTACACCACACCATGGCTGCCCCTTCTCTAAAACTCAAAATACAGTACTATTAAGGAATTAATATTTGAAACAAAGAGAGATTTCATTGTTACGAAAAGCTCGCGAGGAAGTATTCATTCGAGTATGAAAAGGAAAAACTCACTGTGACGGCGACGGTGACGGCGGCGGAGGCGGAAGAAGGCAGAAAGCTGAGAGATTTGTGATCGAGCTCGGGTCTGAAGTGTATCGCAAAAGTGTTCGCCTACGATGTTAAAATGGGCCAGAATTTCGCAGGATGTTATAATGGGCCAGAATTTCGCAGGCCTGCCTTATCAAAATTAGCTTGATCCTTAGTAGAGCAGGTAGTTTCTATTAGGTTTATGGATAAATCAAAAGATTACCTGAACTAATGATTACATATTTGCATGCAATATTATTAGGATGCTTATATTATTATATATACATTATAAAAGCTCTATATACAAAATAGAATTAAACGTACGTGGTTGTTTATAAATGCAGATAAGGAGTCTAGAAGTAACAAGTGTTCAAAGAACGTGGCAAGACCATGAAGGTTTTTATCCAAAAAATAGACCATATATGAGGGTTAGCTAAACAAGTCCGTAACGTAATCACTGCGTGAGAAGCATATATGGGCCCTTAATAATATCTGTGTGTAACTAATAATAAGCTCACGCAGTAGCATTTCCTGAGAAGTTGCCTAACCTCGTCCACTAATAATGACTTTACACATTTGAATCTTTCTTTATATATGGTCAATATCGGTCATGAGTACGTCTTAAAAATATACTTTTCGTCTGGAACCCGAGTGGATTTGAGGTCTCGAAATATATTCAACAACAGAGGAGTAACATTTTATGATTATTTATACAATATTGAACATAGTTTATGTACGTATTAGTAATTTAGTAGTATAAAGATTATTTTATAATTGCTGATTTATGGATACATACGTACATCGTGGTTCAAATTAAACAGCTATACTAATTAATACACATTATTTACACGTGCATCATCCGGTATATATATCGTAATTCGTAGGTAGACGAAAGATGTTATTCATTTTCTAAGTTAAGCTGCTTCAAATACTGATCATATCCATCTTGGACGTAATTGAACAAAATTTTAACGATGGTTTCTATGAATCATACGACTTCCGCTGCTCGGCTTTCAATTCGTAAGCACCTGAGCTTGACATGAACCCACATCACTCTCGCAACATAACTAATTAAGAGAGATGAAAAAAGAAGAATAACCAACAAATATGTTGACCTGGAGTGTGTTTCCTTGATAAGCAAGCACCTATATATGTTGGATATCGTGTAATAAGGAGGATGCTTAAGAGAGATTTCCTTATTGTTACAAACAAAAGACTAAAGAGGTCGAGAGCAGAACTAACTAACTCATATGATATATATCATTTCCTAGCTAGGCATTTTTAGGAGAGCAGCTGTTGTTACGGAAAATACACATTTTGAGCTTTGCACGTTGAGAAAGATGGATTTTGATCATTTTTCTAAATTAGAGCTCTCTTGCTTTAAACGTGATTAGAAATCTCAGAAGAGGAAGTTAAACGAGCTAGCTTTGTTCCCCCTGATTCCGGGAAAGGCACCAAGACCGGATAGGATGACTGTTTTATTCTTCCAAAATTTTTGGGAAACCATAAAAATTGATCTCACTAAGATGGTGAAGAATTTCTTTAGCTTGGGATTTTTGACACCAAGCTAAATGAAAAACTCTTATCTCAATGGTTTGCCCATTCATAAGTCTTTTCATCTACTAGTTTTATAGTATGGTTTTTAGATTAAATTTGGATTTTTAATTCTCTCTTGGACGTAGAACCTCCTTGCCCCTAAAGCCTTTATAGTTAACTAGGTTGGTACCCACGCTACGTTGCGGGTTGGTTTTTTATTTTATTTTTCTTATATTTATTTTTGTTTTGTTTTTGATTTCATAATTTAACATATGTTGTTTGGAAAAAATTTCATAATTTTAAATAATTTCAATGGATTTTTTTTTTGGTTATTATTATTTACATCATCATATGTTACATAAGCTTTTAATTTTAAAATTTTAGGTTTTGAATATATTTTTAATTTTACCTTAAGTTAAAGGATTTCACCCTTAATTCTTGATTTGTTTTCCACTCACAATTCACAAACCGAAAGAGAATACTCTTTGATGTCTACATTGTAAATTTTCTTGATGGATCTCTCGGTTTAGTCACTTCAAACCTTTGTCTCCATAATCTCACATACTTATCTCTTTTTCTTATTCAATAACTGTAACAACATCTTTTAGCAATACCTTCCTGTACTTTATTCATCAGTTTTCTGATTTTACCGGCGACCAAATTAGGCAACACAAACATTGCTTTTCTTTTATCTATTTCTTCGGAGTTTTGCCGAAAATCATATGAATTATGCAATGGATTCAGCTGTAAATCCAATATATATATATATATATATATATATATGGAAAACGATGGTGGTTAAAGGGTAAAGATCCTTCTTGGTGTTTAACTGCATGTGTTACTAATCATATTTCTATTTCCTCTTCAACAAAGTCACTTTCGCTTAGGTGTTAATACAGAGCAATTTTCTACACAAACCTCTGAGTATATTGATGGAAGTTCAGAAAGAAACTGTATAACACATGATTTTTTTTAATAAAATAGATTTAAGAAACAACCAGAGGCAAAAAAACATACAAAAACAATCACAACTAACTTCAAACCATTAATAAATAAAATAGAAATCGAAGTCACAAGAAATGACGATTATAGCCTGTAAAAATAGACTTCCAAATTTGTAATATGCTAATGTGAATAACAATTCTTAAAAAGAAAGAACCCGAAAAGTCTGTACTTCATCTTTGAAAATATTTTTTTTTTATGACCCTATTTTCTTGCTAATTTCAAAGCGGTTTCCACACGTTCAGCACCAATGTTCATAGGAATCACCATATCATAACAAAACATATTTGTGAGATATCATGTTTTCTGATTTCATGATGTAATATATATGTTCTTTGATATCAAGTTTCATAAGTTTTTGATAATTGAATGGTTATTTGTATTTTTAGTATTATTTATATTTCATATGATACTTGAGTTTTTAATTTCATAAATTTAGTTTTTCACATATTTTAAATTTTATTATGTTAAGAAATAAGTTTTTGTTTTTTGACTTGAAAATTATATTATTTTCTTACTAAAACAATACTGAATATGTTTTTCTTGTTGCTCTTTTTTTGTTGCTGCATTTTTTGTTATTATTTTTATGAAATCATATAGTAAAGTAATATTTACATTTTTTCCCGATTGACGGTGCTTTGGAACGTCAACATATTTATACTTGTCTTGTCTTAACCTAACTCTTACACTAAACAAACTCATTTACACATATGAGCGTTTACTACAATAATAGTCCAATGGCATTTTTCCTTCAGTGACCATGTTTTTTCTTCTTTACCAGATCTAGTTTTTTAATTGGTTTAGAAATCTTAGCTTTATTAATTCAAATGTTTTTTATTGGGTATTGATTTTAACTGATATGTCAACACTAACTTAGAATATTAAAGCTGATGTATTATGGTGAAAAACAAACAAGTTTTATTGTATTGATTTTGTTCCATTTTGGTAATACAACTTCACATTGTATTAAAAAGAAAAAAGATGAAACACCTAGAAAACGCTTCAAAGTTTAGCGTGGAAAAAAAATCAGTTAATGATGCACTCACACAGGAATTAAAATTTAAAGGATAATTCTTGGGTTCACCCATAGGGTGAACCTCTTTTGTTCACCGTTACATAATTAAGGAAACAAATTATATCATTTAATTTAAAAGTAATTAATTATAAACATTATATTATAATTTTTAATTATAATATCTAAATCTAAATTACTTTTTTATAAACCCAAACCAACATATAATTTTGTTTAATTGTATAATTTAAACCTTAAGCACTCTTTTATAAACCTAAATTGAAATACAATATTGTTTAATTGTAAAATCTAAACCCTAACTACTCTTTTATAAACCCAAACCGACATATAATTTTCTTTAATTATAAAATCTAAACTCTAACCACTCTTTTATAAACCCAAACCGACATATAAATTTGCTTGATTGTAAAATCTAAACCATAAACCCTAACCACTCTTTTGTAAATCCAAACCGACATATAATTTCGTTTAATTATAAAATCTAAACCCTAACCACTATTTTGTAAACCCAAACCGACATATTATTTCGTTGAATTATAAAATCTAAACTCTAATCACTCTTTTGTAAACCCAAACCGACATATAATTTTGTTTAATTGTAAAATTTACACTATAATCATTCATTTTTTTTATAAAACGAAACTGACATTATTTCCTTATTAAAAAATCTACATAATTTTGTTTCCTTAATTTGTTTTGAATTTTCATTTTTATTTTGATTTATTTTTAAAATATGATATAACATGACGTTTTGTTGTATTTTGATTGGTTAATTAAGAGGGTAGAACAAAAGAGGTTGAATCCAAGAATTTTTCAATTTATAGGGAACAAAATTCACATAAATAGGAAAAGGTAATTGAGATTTAAGCTATGGTCAAACCAGCAACGAAATAACCGAAAAAATGTCAAACCGGACCAAAAAACCCGGTACAACTCAGTTGAGTCAAAATTAGAAATGTTGATCATAGACGCTGGTTAGCTGGAGCCTGGAGCCCCGGCAGCAAACGGGTAATCTTATTAGGGATGTCATATGCTTATATAAAAGCATACTAATCTGGTAGGGCGGTACTTGCTAATTTGCAGGTGAAGCTAAACATGTTGTTTCACACGGCTCGTATAAACTGCTTGGCATGGTCACCAAACAACAGGATGGTTGCCACTGGGTCCATAGACACTTGCGTCATTTTATACGAAGTTGACAAGCCAGCTTCGAGTCGCATAACTGTAAGAAAGAATGTGTTCAGTCAGGCAATGAATGTGTATGATGAGTGTTTATTATGATTCTATTATGATGTGTTTGCTGTTATTTTTCTCTGGTCTCAACTGAAAAACTAGTAAACTTATAGTATTATGTAATAACAACTTTATAGTTTTGTGAATGGAATTCTCCAGTTCTAAAAGCTTAATTAGCTCGATTTCTATTTCAAATTTCTCAACTTGCTGCAAGTAGGCCTGGGCAAAATACCCGGATCCGAAGATCTAATCCGAACCCGATCCAAAAAACCCGATCCGAACCCGTACCCAAAATTGCAAAATACTCGAACGGATTCTAAATCTCTAAATCCGAAAACCCGAACCCGAATCCGATCCGAACCAAAATCCGAAAAGGTATCCGAATATACCCATATTATTAATATATAGTAGTAATATATTAGTAATATTTATAATTTTAATAATAAAAGTGTCTAAAATATTCAGATTTTTAAATATTTTTGATAATTTGAAGTATTTAAACTGTTTATTAGTAAACTTGGGTAAAAAATACTCTAAATTTTTAGATATATTACGTATTATTGAATAATTTAGACTAAATTAGATATTAAAATTTTGATTTTTGTGAATTTTGGGTAATCCGAATCCGAACCCGAAATACCCGAATCGAACCCGATCCGAATCCGAAGTTTAGAAATACCCGAACAGGTCCTATACCTCTAAACCCAAAAACCCGAAACCGATCCAAACCCAATCCGGACCCGAATGCCCAGGCCTAGCTGCAAGAATAACGAGACATCATCGTCTGGGTGTTCTTATGTTTTCTATGCAACATTTTGTAGACCACATAACGATTTGTATTACTCCCGTTGTAATATTTCCATTTTGATTTTTAAGTCCGATAGAATGCGACGTATATTTTATTAAGAAAAATGAATCAAAATATATACGATAAAAGTATCATTAGTACAATCCAAGATCATAACCATCCTCTTCCTCTTCCACTTCGTCTTCAAAGAATTTCTCATCTGTGTTCATCTCGTATGGTGCTGCGTCATCTTCTTCATCTGCTTCATCTTCTTCACCTTCAACAGTCTCATGCTCTTCCTTGTTCTTCTCTGTAACTGTCTCAGTTTTCGATTTCTTCTGTGACTTCTCAGCTGGCTGAAATGAAGAAGAAACAAGAACAAAATTCTAAATAAAGACCTGAAAGTGATGAGAACTAAGGAAACAAGAAGAGAGGATAATAAACTTACGAAAGTATCAAAGAGCTCGTCCAAAGCATCGTAGTTGATACACCTACTACTAAGTCTCTGTAAGAGACGAGTGAAGACTCAAGTCAGAAGGAGGAAGAAACACACTCCGAAAGTTTTCTTCAGAGCTATGTATTATTATATATGTTCCGGTTTCAGGGTTTAATTTCGCAGATGGTAATTGCTGAATAAACTTGGTTACATCACAATACTCCGCTTCTAAGTATTAAGGCATCAAAGAAGATGCATAGTTTTACCTTCCTCTCAAGTGTTCTTCGAACTGCTTCCGCGGCTGTAGCTGGTGGAGGCGCGTTCTTTGCTTCCTCAGCACGTTTTTGTCGCTTTTCCTATATCAAGAGAGAAAAGAGAACAAGAGTTTGATTGAGAGAAACCATATAGGTCATTAATGGACATCATAATATTTTCCATAAGTCAAATACTTGATATAAAGCATGAACAAAATAATTGCCAACTTTTAAATCGAGAGCACCTTTCTAGATTTAGTCACATCTGCGTATTCTGGGAAATTAGCATTGCTCGCAGCTTCACTAGCTGCCTTCTTAGCTGCTTGTTCCTAGAAAACAATATAATTTGGTAAGATTCTTATGTTTAAAACAACTCAGAAGGAATACAAGAGAAGATAGATGATATATACCCTAAGATATGGTCCGTTTTCTAACTCAAACATGGTCTTCTTCAAGAGTATTTCATTCTCATTGAGAAAACAGCCACCCACCTGGGACACAGTAAAATATCAAACCATTAAATGTACAGTGAAAATGTTGTAAGGAAAACAGACCGAGATAGAGTGAAGAGAATTTTTCCATTTCATGTTCCATCTTTCCAGGTTAAAACATTCTACATACAACACAAGGAAAAGTATTGCCCACCTCATCATCACCATCGAGATAGGAAAGATTGCCTGATTCATCCGAAGCTTCAGCATCCCAATCTGTTTCACTTTCACTTTTCTCTGAGACACACCACAAAAAAATTCCCAAAGGCTCAAACAATAGCAACAAAAAAAAAACTCTAATCTATTTCCATAGTTGTTCATCGTGGTTTAAGCTACGTACCAATTCCTCCCTCGTTTTCTCCTCTAGCTGCTTTTTCCATTCTCTCTTTCTCTGCTCGCTGGAAAGCAGGAGGATCCGACCCACCAACAACTCCACCAGAAATTTTAATGAACTGCCCGAAAAATTATTCTGATTGTCAACTCTCGGAGCCATTTGTCGCCAGTTGCATAACCATAAAAAAATAAAAATAAAAATTGGAAAAAGACAAGTCCGGAGACTTACATCATCGTGACAGTCCTTACATAATCCATAACCAAAAGGTTTTAAATCCTTATGTTTACAGTTCACTACTCCTTCGTCAGAATTTGGTCTTCGGGTATAAGTTTGTTTACGCAATATGTTTTCGCTTTTATCAAGCTCATCAACCTAGACAAGCATGTACAAACAATTGAAAAAGGATCAGCATAAACTCAACAAGTAATAATATATATGAGGCAAAGAAAAAGAAAAAATTGACAACATCTAATATAACAGTGAAAAACTCTACAACTAGAAACCTGCAACTCACAGTTAAACTTGCAGCCTCGGTATTAGCAAACTCATTCAATCTTTTGGTTATCGTTGCTTCACACATATGCACCGTTTTTGCCTGAAAAATATTTAGAAAACACACATCAAATCGAAACATCTCCTCGCTCTCTCATCTTTATAACAATACAATATTCTAAACAATGATCAGATTCTTACAATATCTGCCCTAGAGCACGTGATACCATGAGAAAGTGCAGCTATGTAAATTGCTGCTCCACATATTCCACTTGGTTTACGGCCGGTCTGCAAAGCCAATAAATAGATGGCCAACATTAACACGAGCCATAATAATAAATAACTCTAAGACAAACGAACATGTAGGAAACTATTTATCCTTGCAACAATAAAATCGCACCTGCATCCAATCTCTCTTCATACTAGATATAATGCTTGTAACCGTTTTCAAGAAATTTTTTGGAATATTGTTTGCACCTTTCAATAAGCCTGCAAGTGTATAATGAAACAAGGATTTGATATAACTGTATGTTTGTATTTGCACTGATGTTCACACCAACTAATTAAAAAATAAAAATAGAATGTTGTCCATCATCAACCCGATAAAGAAAAAGAATGGGAGCCAAAAAGACGACATACTTACTGTTTACGAATCGAGGAATGTAGATTGAAGGATCAACAAGCTCCTCATAGTTCCTGTTTTCCACAAGGTACAGCAATTCGCAGAGTTGCAAGTAGACAGAACCTAACTCGTAACTAGACATGAAACCAGCATTAGTCGACTCTGCATGCAGTAGTCTTAACAGGCTATCAAATAAAGAGAAAAGTAGTATGGGAAATGAAAACAACTCATCTTACACGCTAACTCGAAGGTAGCTTGAAAAATCAATAAGAAGTATGGGAATTTTCTCTGTCCTACCAAGTAAAGAAAGTATTTGGTTAACATATATACAGCGAAATAACGCATCCCCCGTAACATCAGAACTCAGCATGATATAACGAGGGAAAGAAATCTGTAAGTAGGATTACTAAAAGATTCCAACCTGCAAGTCCGGCAAGTCAAGTAGAGACAGGAAGACTGTACAAGTTCAGTTCTGCGCCCTTTAGTGAAGTTTTGGTGAAGTGCCATCTTGAGAAGATAAATAATAAAGTTAGACAGAATCCTGACAGATTGACTAATAAATAATAGTCAGACGATATGTAAAACCTAAACATACTTCAAAGAATTTGGCAGCCGTATCAATCAAATAATCTTTGTCATCACCAATTCCCAAGGCATCTTTCAAATTCCTTAACTCATCTTTAGCTGCCAAAACAAAAAAGGTATGCATGTCTCTGTCAGAGCAAAACAAAGGATGGCCTCAAGTTTGGCAGGATGTGAAATACAAGTAGAGAATAAGGAGTTAGGAGGCTAAAAGATGAGCCAGCAGTGAATGTGTGCAAGTGGTAAGAACAAACCGAACATAAACGAAAGCTGAAGACTAGCTAGATCATGTATCAGTGGCAGAACTATTAAGGCCAGGCCAGCAGTGAAGAGAAGAAAGTCTTTATTATACCTATTCTCAATCTCCTTTCACGTGAGATTGAAATCCCACTCTGAACACTCCTCACAATGTTACCTGACGCTTGGCTCTGCAGACACAGAAATAAATAATTCAAAGAAACCCAAAAGGGAATATGAAAACAAAAAAAGAGATAAGCATCCTAGAGAGAGAAGCAACTCTCTAGATATCACTGAAAAGATTTATAAACTAAAATCCGTTGTCTATTAATCATATATTTCTAATGATTTGTAGCCAATTAAGGTGGTGTCATGTTTGCAGTACTCGCTCTCTCTCTCTCTCTCTCGGGTAGTATATATCATCACTAGACATTATTAGTCTAACTTGTCATACAATACAACATTCTATCCTAGAAGAGATTTTGACAATCTATACTAATAATAATAGTCTGATCAGATCCCTCCTCTAATAATATTGCATCCTATTGATTGATCACACACACACACACACACACGTCTTTTATAGGATAAGGTGAGATCTTTGAAGTACCTGTCCAGCCGCATTCTTAACGAAGGTAACATCAGTAGAGAAATTGAAGTTTTCCAATATCCTCCCACATAAATCACATGCCCTACAAGTAGAAACAAAAGAGCACAACATAAACGAAACGAAACCAAGATCGAATCATCATACAACTACTCGGAACTAGCAAGCAAAGAAACCCTCCCTCAAATCTAAAATCCAAAAATCTACTTACAAACCACCGTCGAAGGGGCGAATTCCGGGAACATTCTTCGCACAATGGTTACACCACACCATGGCTGCCCCTTCTCTAAAATTCACAAAAGATTTTGATTGTTAGGAAAAATCTCTGATTCTTTCTCACGAGCAAGTAAAATAAGGGTCCCTATATGAAAAAAGAAAAACTCACTTAACCCGTGCTAGCTCTGTGACGCAAAAAGTAAGTTGGCCTAGGATGGATGTTAAAATTGGGCCAGAATTTCGCAGGCCTGTCTTATTGGATCTTCAATTGGGTCTCTCTGTTTTATTTTGGATTCATGGTGATTCATCTTCTTCAGTCATGGGGGGGGGATTGACTGTTCGACCTATGTGTGTCTCGTCGGAACCGAATCGGCGAATCCGAATCAGAACTCCAATTCGCGAGAGAAGGATCTGATCTATATATATATATATATATATATATATATATTGTGTCGCGGAAACCAATATCAACGACGAACCCGTACTATAGTGGCGGAGGACTTCTCCCGTACTATAGTGGCGGAGGACTTCTCCGTTTAATTCCCCTGTGTGCTTTTACAATTTACGATTGAAACCATGCAAGTTGTGCCGTGACTGCTTTATATAAACAGGCTGATCCGTTTATTAAATGGGTTTTCACAGGCCTGTTTAATAGATTGGTTGGGATTAATAAATAAATGGGTTTTCACAGGCCCGTTACAATTTCATTTCAGATTCCATATTTGGTAAATCTCTCTCTCTCTCTCCTTCCGCCATGTGAGACAAGAGAATCGTTCAAAATCCTCAATCCTTAATTTTCGCCATTGTTATTTTTTTTTTTCTTCTCCTAAACTCTCTCAAGAAGAAGAAGACGAAGAAGAAATGACGCACGCATTCCTTGTCCTCCCTCTCTTCTACCAATTCGACGATGGCGAAACTGCTCGAAACCTTCCCTTGCGTTCCCTCCACCGAACGAGGCCGGGGTATTCTTATCTCCGGCGACCCCAAATCCGACTCCATTCTCTACTGCAACGGCCGCTCCGTCTTCATTCGTAGCCTCCGCCAACCTCAAGACGTACAGGTTTACGGAGAACACGGCTATGCCGTTACCGTCGCTCGCTACTCTCCCAACGGCGAGTGGATCGCTTCCGCTGATGTCTCTGGTACGGTTCGCGTTTGGGGAACGCACAACGGTTTCGTGTTGAAGAACGAGTTCAGAGTCCTCGCTGGTCGCATCGATGACCTCCAGTGGTCCTTCGATGGCCTTCGTATTGTCGCTTCCGGCGATGGAAAGGGCAAATCGCTTGTTCGATCCTTCGCGTGAGTTCTTCTTCTTCTTCGCTGATTTTTATATTTAATTTTCGAATTGTATGCGTTTCCTTGGAAATTGGCTAGTTTGGTTCCATGAGGTTTTCTTAGATTAGATTTATCTGGAACTATCTATAGAGGAGGCTTCATCAGTATGCGTTTGTTTGTATAGATGGGACTCAGGGAATACAATGGGAGATTTTGATGGCCATTCTCGTAGGGTTCTGAGTTGTACCTTCAAGCCAACGCGACCTTTCAGAATCGCCACATGCGGGGAAGACTTCTTGGTTAACTTTTACGACGGTCCACCTTTTAAGTTTCACTCTTCCCACAGGCAACTTTTTTTTTTTGCTTCATCTATATCTTATTATATGTATGTCTCTCGGACTTTGTTTGTATTTTTTGACTAATAGAGTAATCCATCTGCTTCACAGGGAGCATTCCAACTTCGTCAACTGCATCAGATATTCACCTGACGGTACTAAATTCATTACTGTAAGCTCCGACAAGAAGGGTATGATTTACGATGGCAAGACTGGAGACAAAATTGGAGAATTGGCCTCCGAAGATGGCCACAAAGGCAGCATCTACGCTGTTAGCTGGAGCCCCGACAGCAAACGGGTAATGTTATTAGGGATGTCCTCAATGTGTTACTAAACTCTACTTGCAATTTTACTGACATTGATGAGGTTGTTTTTAGGTGCTCACTGTCTCTGCTGATAAGTCTGCCAAGGTATGGGAGGTAGCTGAAGACGGAACTGTTGGCTCTGTGATTAAGACATTGACGTTCATGGAATCTGGTGGAGCAGAAGACATGCTTGTGGGATGTCTTTGGCAGAACGATCATCTCATTACAGTGTCTCTTGGCGGTACCATGTCCTTGTACTCTGCTGATGATATGGATAAGCCTCCCTTGCTCTTTTCTGGACATATAAAGAACGTCACATCTCTGGCTATTCTCGGGACAAACCAGAAGACGATTCTGTCTTGCAGCTATGATGGTCTCATTGTTAAATGGTTACAAGGGGTTGGGTACAGTTGCAAGCTACAAATGAAAGATAACACCAAAATCAAGCGCTTAGCGGCTACTGAATCTGGCCTTTTCTTATCCGGGTTTGATAACAAGGTAAAAAAAAAGTTCTGATCTCAAGATGCATGTCTTTCTTCAATGGGATTTGAGTTTGGATCGTTGTTGAAGTCGGTTACATCATCGAGTATGACTTCTTCAATTCTTGACAGGTGTGGAGAATTCCTTTAACTGGCAACGAATTTGGAGCTGCAGAACATGTAGATATAGGCCATCAGCCTTTGGACATAAGTATAGCCGTTGATTCACCTGAATCAACAGCACTAGTCTCGTTTGATTCTGGAGTTGCATTGCTCAATGGTCTAAGCATTTTGAGCAAGATCGATCTGGGTTTTGCGGTAGCAGCCTCTGTGATCTCACCTGATGGGAGAGAAGCGATAGTAGGAGGGCAAGACGGGAAGTTACACATTTACTCAGTCTCAGGGGACAACAGCCTCAAAGAAGAAGCAGTGCTAGAGAAACACAGAGGTGCTTTGACAGTGATACGTTACTCTCCTGACTTAACAATGTTTGCTTCTGGTGACGCCAACCGCGAAGCTGTAGTCTGGGATCGCGAGACCAAACAGGTGACGGGATTAGAGGCGTTCTTGTGTGTATTATTATATGTTTAATCATATGCTATATATAAATGCACGCTAATCTGGTAGTGCGGTGTTTTGGATTTGCAGGTGAAGCTAAACAACATGTTGTTCCACACGGCTCGTATAAACTGCTTGGCATGGTCACCAAACAACAGGATGGTGGCCACTGGGTCCATAGACACTTGCGTGATTGTATACGAAGTGGACAAGCCAGCTTCGAGTCGCATAACTGCAAGAAACGCTCATCTTGGCGGAGTGAACGCAGTTGGCTTTCTCGATGAATGCACAGTAGCAAGTTCCGGGGAAGATGCTTCAGTTCGTTTATGGCAGATCGAGCCTCAATGACCCAAACCAGAGTTGTTGTCATAAGCTTTTTTAATTATCCTTGAAAAATTGTCGTAGTCTCTATCTATTTGACTGTGATTTGTTTGTATTTAAAAGCTTTTAATAATAATAAGTATCTTATCATGGAATGTACACGTGTCTAAAACCTAGCGAATCTCAATGGTCAACTCACTCTGTCAATTTATACTACTACATAAAATGATGACGAGTCAAAGGACACATATGGTAAATTAATTACTGTAAGGGAAAATTAAAATTTAAACAAAGGTTAAATAATTAAGGGGAAGAGATAATGTTTGTTTGTTTTGGAGCCTAGCCTTTGCCTTGGTTGGTTCTTACTTGTTACTACTTTGCTTCGTACGGCGTTGAAGCTTTACCTCACCGGAGGTTCCAAGGAGAAGACGACACTACACTGATACAGGGAAACATATTATGGCGCCTTTTGGCGGGAAATCCATAGTCGACGCTGTTTCTGGCATCGGAGGGAACGGAGTTGGCCGGGCTCTGGCCGCGGTGGCCGCCGCTCTGTTGGTCCGCCTCTTCGCTGGACCCGGCATCGCCCTCCTACCTGAAAACGAAGCTGACGACGAATACGCTGAGACGGAAGACGGTGGTGATCCTTCTCCGGGTAAAATTCGCCCGGTGACAATCCGTTGGAGGAACATCACCTGCTCTCTCTCCGATAAGTCCTCCAAATCGGTGAGCACATTTCATCCTCCTCTTTTTTGCGTGCTGATATTAGTGTTTCGAACTCTTGCAATTTGAACATTATGTATATGATCCATTTCAATGTTGTTTTGATCTTTTACCTGAATCTTTTAACTTGCTTTGATTACTATGTGACTCTCTCTCTCTCTCTCTCAGGTGCGGTTCTTGTTGAAAAATGTCTCTGGAGAAGCAAAACCAGGGAGGTTGCTAGCGATTATGGGTCCTTCTGGATCTGGGAAGACAACATTGCTCAATGTTCTTGCTGGACAGCTTGGTTCATCACCACGTTTGCATTTGTCTGGTCTCTTGGAGGTCAATGGCAAATCCAGCTCTAGCAGGGCTTATAAGTAGGTCTTTTTTTTTTTTTGTGTTATACAAAGTCTTTATAGTTGTGTTAAATCTGATCTTTTGTTTGCAATGGCAGGCTTGCCTTTGTGAGACAGGAGGATCTCTTTTTTTCGCAGTTGACTGTCAGGGAAACACTTTCTTTCGCAACCGAGCTTCAGCTTCCGGAGATCTCTTCTGCTGATGAAAGGGACGAGTATGTGAACAACCTCCTGCTCAAACTTGGTCTGGTGAGCTGTCATTCATCTCTGCATTTTTTTCTTTCGATAATCTTGGAATTTGTTTCTTGATTATTCTTTGTTTCTCTCCAAAAGGTCAGCTGTGCAGATTCATGTGTTGGCGATGCAAAAGTCCGTGGGATCAGCGGTGGAGAGAAGAAGCGGCTGTCACTTGCTTGTGAATTAATCGCTAGTCCCTCTGTCATATTTGCTGATGAACCCACAACTGGTAGATGCCTCCTCCGTCTGATTCTAATCATTTTAATGGGTTGGGTTTAAAACTGATGAAATATTCATGTGGTCCTCAGGGCTTGACGCCTTCCAGGCTGAGAAAGTGATGGAGACATTGCAAAAGCTTGCACAGGATGGACACACTGTCATCTGCTCCATACACCAGCCTAGAGGTTCCGTGTACGCTAAATTTGACGACATTGTGTTGCTTACAGAAGGAGCTTTAGTCTATGCTGGCCCTGCAGGGAAAGAACCTCTGTCATATTTCGGGAACTTCGGGTAGTTTTTTCTGAACGTTTCCTTTTATATATCAAGCAAGTGCTTTAGGATTGTCATCTGAAAACTGTTCTTCTGATCCTTGAGCAGGTTCCTTTGCCCCGAGCACGTAAACCCGGCTGAGTTTCTTGCTGATCTTATATCAGTTGACTACAGTTCTTCAGAGAGTGTCTACTCTTCGCAGAAGAGAGTACATGCTCTTGTTGATGCCTTCTCTCAGCGTTCATCATCGGTTCTTTATGCCACTCCCCTCAGCATTAAAGATGAAACAAAGAACAGCATGAAACCTCGCAGAAAAGCCATTGTTGAGAGAAAAGATGGTTGGTGGAGACAGTTTTTCTTGCTGCTTAAGCGTGCATGGATGCAGGTATGCTCCTATCTATGCATGATCTAAAGAACTCTTTCTATAACCTGTTTTTGGATTGAAGAAAATATCTCTGACTTCAAAGAAATATCGGCATACGAATTTGAAGTAGTAAGAATGAAGGAAGACTCTTAGGAAATAGATATCTGGGAGAATCTTGGAATTGTCTACTGTCATGTTTGAATTGTACATACTATCATAACTTGACTGTTTTTCTAATTAATTTATTCATATGACTCCTTAGGCTTCTCGAGATGGGCCAACAAACAAGGTTCGTGCAAGAATGTCTGTTGCATCTGCTCTGATATTTGGGTCCGTTTTCTGGAGAATGGGGAAGTCTCAGACGTCAATTCAGGACAGAATGGGTTTGCTTCAGGTCTAACACATTTTTCATTTGCTATATACATCTCTCTTATTTGTGTTGTTTGAAACAATACTTAGTAAGCGTAGCTTTTATATATACTACTAAGCAATGATATATATGTACTTAAGGTTGCTGCAATAAACACGGCAATGGCAGCTCTCACAAAGACAGTTGGGGTCTTTCCTAAAGAGCGTGCCATTGTGGATAGAGAACGGTCCAAAGGGTCTTATTCTTTAGGCCCTTACCTGCTCTCCAAAACAATAGCTGAGATTCCCATTGGAGCTGCATTTCCTCTGATGTTTGGTGCTGTACTATACCCCATGGCTCGCCTAAATCCTGCTTTGTCAAGGTAATTCTTATGATTCCGATCTTTTGCTATTCCTGTGGCCAGGTGGTAAAGTCATTCACAGTCCCTAACCTGCATGGCACTGATAAGCCATTCTTGAGTTTTCTCCGTGTACTTGACCAACCAATGAACTCCAGTGAGAGATGTACATGACATGACAGCAATGTCCCTGACAAACAATTTTCTTGGCAGATTTGGAAAGTTTTGTGGGATAGTGACTGTGGAGTCTTTTGCTGCTTCTGCAATGGGTCTAACTGTTGGAGCTATGGTTCCAAGCACAGAAGCTGCAATGGCTGTGGGACCATCTCTCATGACAGTTTTCATCGTGTTTGGAGGTTACTATGTCAATGCAGACAACACCCCAATCATCTTCCGTTGGATTCCTCGTGCTTCATTGATCAGATGGTGAATCACCTCATCTCAAATTACCATACAGAAATGATAACCTCTCGCGTATTTATCTACTCTATTTACTCTTAGCATCCATTCTTCTTTGTTCAGGGCCTTCCAGGGACTCTCCATCAACGAATTCAGCGGCCTCAAGTTCGATCATCAGAACTCATTTGACGTCCAAACTGGAGAACAGGTAACAACGAGTTTATATCAATTTCATTGTCCCTGTCTTTGAGGTCATCGGAGTTTACGTGTTTGCTGCAGGCCTTAGAAAGACTGTCGTTTGGAGGAAGACAGATAAGGGAGACGATAGCAGCTCAAAGCCGGATTCTGATGTTCTGGTATAGCGCCACGTACCTTCTCTTGGAGAAAAACAAGCCAAAGTATCAAAAGCTTGAGCTTCTTCTTGACAATGGAGATACTGAGAATCCAAGAGTGCAGCTGGATGAAGCAGAGGTTGATCAAGGGGAGGAGGAGCCTGAAGATGATTTCAAGCAGCCACTTGACGAGCAAAGTAAAACATCGGACTCAGATGAGCTTGACGAAATCCGTCCCTTTGTCCTCGAAGGTTTGTAAAATTGTAGTTGCCTACTATAAATCATTGAAAAGAACATACTAAGAACAACAGGCATAATAACTAAAAAAAGGTGAAAGAAAGATCAATGTATACATACCACACATTCGTGATAGCTTATTACAGTTAGTAAATTGAGCGTTGTGGTGATTTTATGGATTCATCTCCATTCTCCAGCAGGTAGCAACTGAGAGAGAATAAAGGGATTTGAATAAAAGAGTTGCTCCTCTTACCTCTCTATGCCTTAAACCCAATGTAAGACCCATCTCCATTTCTTTAGGCTTCTTCGATTTCTTGTTCTTCTATCTACAATAAATATTAAAAAAAAAAAAAAAAAAACAAGGTTTTGACACTAATATTCATAATTTAGTATAGATTTTAGGTGAAGAAAAGGTCCATTGCGGTGACTTTCAAATAAAATGTGAAGAAGGAAAGAACGTAGTATATACTACTATGTCTGAAACATTTGAACGTTGGCAGAAAATTCAAATTCGATACTGGTAACGTCAGGACCGACGTCTGAAAGATTCCGATTCAACCAAATTCAACTTAAAAAATTTATTTTGCTTTATACTAATAACCGAATTAATTCACTAACTAAAGAATTGAATTAAGAAAAATACTAGTATAAAAGAAGCCGCCCATTGAGAGAAAGTCAAACACCCATCTGATTCATTATGAGTGGACGTGGCGTCCGGTCCAAAACATTCTCGTACCCTTTACGTTGCCAACAAGTATGTAGTATATTTTTTAACAAACTAAAGAAGACCAAAACGAAAACTTAAGGTTACAAAGTGCTGCATTAATTATGAGTTTTGGAGAAGACAAATAGAAGCTTCGAGTTGTGTACTAATAAAACATCCAATATTAAAGAATTAAGCGCAGGATTGAAGAGTAGGGCACCGACTTGTACGCCTTTTCAGGTGCAATTACATAAACAAATGGGAAAGTCAAATCTGTTATAAATAAATGGATATAATATTCTAGATTCTAGAGAGTTATATTTTATTAATATGGTTTTTTAGGAAAGAGTCGCTATATGCATTTTTGGGTACATACATCAATCAATTCATCATGTGCTATTATTTGTTAATGGAGGGGGGGTTCTCTTCTCAATTTCACATCACTTTCCTATTCCCGTGTCTCCCAATCCAACAAGCTATCATCAAATTAAGCTAACGTACCGTATGACGTTTTCACAATGCATAGTTCAATTGTACAAACCTTGTCAATGCATCGTCATCACCATCTTTCTTTTATCATTACCATATCTTATTTGATTGCACATTATACACGATTCTAAATCATCGAACGAGAATTTACAGATTAAATCTAAAATTTCCAAGTGTCTCAATTCCGGAAGCAGGATATATATCATTAACAACAACTAGGTCAAATATAAGCATATAGTATATCAATTAAAAATCAACATTTTCGAGCTGGATCGGAGTAGAAAAATGAAAATACAAAACACGAAACGAACAAGAATGGAATGGAAACACAGCCAAAGAAAACATACCTGAAAGAAGGATCGAATCAAGTCAAAAAGATAATATAACACAAGTTGGTTGATTTAATTTGATGGTGACTAGTAAAACAAACGTGTAATGTAAGCAGATTTTAGTAGCATCACCGAAATCCGAATGATACGAAAATGAAAATGACGTGAAGGAGAAGCCAAGTGGTTCCAATTAATCAAATTGAGAGGATGGCAACGCGCTTAATCATAAATCACATATATCCTCCTCACACCAGGTATATATATATATATTAATTAATGGATGTACTTATTAATTAGTATTTGTTGTTAATATAAAAATTGTTTTAATTATTGTTAATATAGATGATTCGGTTATAAATACCATTTCCAACTGTCCATCATCTTCTCCAACCAACAACAACAATACACATTCCAATCAAATCATAACACAAGAATCAATCTCACCAATGGAGGCTACACTGCTTTTCTCTTCGCCAGCTTCGGTTTCACCACTACGATTCCACCCACTGGTGTTACTACCATCTCGTAGAGCCACCGGAACGCAGAAGAAGATGAGCGTCTCTGCTGGGGCGTCTTCAGGAAAAGACCATTACTACTACGGAGGAGGGAGGTTGGTGGACGAGAACATGATCGTTCTTAGGAAACGCATACACGAGACGAAGATGGTTGAGCGTAACTACGAGCCTCCTTCTCACTGGATGGATTGGGAGAAACGCTTCTACAGCAGCTACGACTCTGTTATATGCGACTCCGTTGGTCTCCTTCAGAGCTTCCTCATGAACTCCCGCCCCACCGTAGCCATCGCAACGCTGCTCATCCTCCTCGTCAGCGTTCCCGTTTCCTCCACCGCCATCGCGTTTCGCCTTCTTGACCTCCTTCATTGGCTTCTCGCCGCCGCTACATCTGCCAGCGTGGCATGATATATATTTGATTATGTTAAATATTACTTGCTTAATTTGTAAACCAACCCATATTCTTTGATTATTTATCTTTTAATGTTTTTTTTTTTTTTTGCCTTAAGCCGTAAGATATGTGTACAGAGCTCGTTTATTTATTCTTTCATGTGATTTGTAATTTTCTTGATAATAGTATCTGTCAATGAATGCGATGGTAAAATAAAAAATTAATATGTGTTGACGGAGTTAGTGGAGTTTTTTTTTGTTGGTCCAATGTAATCATTTTGTTGGTAATTTCTATCCCCTAAAATTAAAGTAGGCGAGTGGACGATAGAACGGCGTCCCTGGTCGCTCCTTTTTGGTCCAATCAACTACTGCGTGACCTGTGAGGCTGTGACCATGTATATATAATCTTAACTTATAGTTGCTGACTGTATATTAATAGTAATCTAATCTAAAAATGGTACTCCCACTACAATATTTCAATTGATGAACAACGTTGTCCCAATGTTTTTCCTCATGTTCAAAAATTGACCCGTCAATCTCCGCCGTCACGGTTTTTTATTTTATGGCTCCATCATACTTTAAAAACGTTCATTCTAGTATTAATCTAAGCAACTTTACTAATTTAGGGGGTGCGTGTGCGTCAAAAGAGTTCAAAATGGGAAGGGATTGTGGAAATGGTCATTAGAGAGTTTGGTTGGGGTAGGTAGTTTATGAAAATAAGGACAATAAACGGGACAGAAATAAAAAAAAAAAAAAACTACAAAATCCGAAAGATTCGGGTCTGTCCTGCCCTCATTAATAACTAGGACCTCGAGAAAGACAAGTCTGTTGTGTGTCTTTTATGGTATTCGTTTGTTCTCTCTCTCTCTTCTCCCCACAGACACAAACACAAACACAAACCCTATCTTCTTCACTTTTAATTTTCTTTTCTCCGCCACCACACAAAACCACATTCTTCTTCTTTGCATATTTCTCACGCTATTATTTCTTCCATCTCTATCTTTATATATATGCACACAACACAACACAACACAACACAACACAACACAACACACTCCATTCATTCGACCTTGCATATTCTCATTCATCTTCCCTCAATCCCTAATTTCTCTAAAAATCAAACCTTTCTCCCAATTCTGCTTTCCCTTTCCAAAACGTTTTCTGCAAAATATAATCGAGAGGGTATCTATCGAATGGCGCTTGCGTATGATCCTCTCTTCATTTCCTCCTCCGCCATCGATGTTGCCTCACCGCCACACCCCATGGTTTTGACCCAAGACGAGCTCAAACGTATCGCCGCTTACAAAGCCGTCGAATTCGTCCAATCCGGCATGGTCCTCGGTCTCGGAACCGGCTCCACCGCCAAACACGCCGTCGACCGCATCGGCGAGCTTCTCCGCCATGGCAAACTCGACAACATCGTTGGTATACCGACGTCTAAGAAGACCCAGGAGCAGGCTCTGTCTCTCGGCATCCCTCTCTCTGATCTCGACGCACACCCCGTCATTGATCTCTCCATCGACGGCGCCGACGAGGTCGACCCTTATCTCAACCTCGTCAAAGGCAGAGGAGGGTCTCTGCTTCGTGAGAAGATGATCGAAGGAGCTTCCAAGAAGTTCGTGGTGATCGTGGACGAGTCCAAGATGGTGAAGCACCTTGGCGGAAGCAAGCTTGCTCTTCCCGTGGAGGTTGTGCCCTTCTGCTGGAAATTCACGGCGGAGATGCTCCGGAATCTGCTGGAGGGTACGGTTGTGAAGCCAATCTCAGACTCGGGGAGAAAGGTAAGCCCTTTGTGACGGACAATGGGAATTACATAGTGGATATGCACTTGGAGGAGGACATGGGTGATTTGGGAGCAGTGAGTGATGCCATTCTGAGGCTCCCTGGAGTTGTGGAGCATGGAATGTTTCTGGATATGGCTTCCACTGTTATCATTGCAGGTGAGCTTGGTGTTAAGATCAAGCACAAACACACCACCTCCTCTTGATTTTGTGTTTGGATAATATTTTAGGATTGTTTAAAGAGGATTCGTATGGGAGAAACGGATCTGATCAATCATGGTTGTTGTATTGGATTTAGATAGGTTTGGAGGATGTCACTGTGACTGTGAGGACTGAGGAGGGATTATGATTACTATTATTCACACAGTTTTGGATGCATTGACTATTCACAATTGACATCATTATCATCAATCTTTGTGTTGCTTCATTGCCCTTTTGTGTTTGAATGCTTCTCTTTCTCAAGTTGTTGGGCTTTGCTTTGATTCATAGGCTCGCTACTATGTTTTCAGTCAAAAGCCTTAAACTACAATCACATGTTGGGTTTGAATCCATACATAAACACTATATTAAGACAATCACTCACCCTAGTTTTTGCAACAAAGTAGACAGATTATACAGCTACTATATCATTTCCACAAGAGCAATAATACTCGACGCAATGGTTGGGCCATGAATGAGGTTGAGAAGGGGACAACTGATTATCATTTTAATTGGTTTTGGTGAAGTATTGGTTGGCTTAGAAAATCAAATCAAATACTATCCATAAACAAAAACTGTTGTTATTTGGTTAGTTTATCAACCTGTCAAATGATGCCACAACTCATTCCACCGTGACACGTTCACATACGTAACACTGGCACGTGTCTTGCAGTTCATGAAGAACAAACAAAACAAAACAATAAAAAAAAAAAAAAGAGGGAGAGAAACAATCCAACAAATTTGGTGGCTTTTTGTCAATTACATATATTGTTTAAGGTATTCTTATGTATGTTTGGGTTGTTTTCTTGGCCTAGCTACTTCTCTCGAATCATTTGCCTTTTAATTATTTAGTACTAGAAAATGTCCCATTTAGTTATTTTAAAATATATTCAATAATAATTAATATTAATAGTGTTACAAAATTTAAAAATTTATCTGAAAAATAAAATATAATATTTGTTGAAAAATTTGTCTCGATATTTATAAAAACATGTGTTATCAATATATTATTAGGTTTCTTTTGTTGACAAAAAAAAACAATATATTATTAGGAAGTTTTTAGCTTTTTTTTTGGTCAAAAAAATCATGGGAGTTAGTTATATTTGTATTTCAAAAAATAAATCTGTCATAGATTTTCTTTTTGTTTTTTTTTTCTTATTTTTTATAAAACATAAATTGTATGAAACTAATACATTAAAGTGTATTAATATGTTGAAAGTTTTTATTTTATTTTTTCAAACATCATGGGAGTTACATTTTAAAGAATTAATGTCCAATAAATTGTGATTATAATTATTATTAAATTAAAACAAAACATCATTATTATTTAATATCTTAAAATTATTTAAGAATAAAGTTGCTTATTGTTTTAAAATTATATAACAAATATTTTATTCTTGAATTACTGAAAATTATTGAAAATTACAATGTTATGGTTATAATATAAAATATTGATAAATGATACCTCAAAAGTAATATATTTACTTATAAAATATACTGTCCAATAAAACATATATTGTATTCCAATTAATACATTAAAGTGTATTAAAATGATGAGTTTTTTTTTTTTGTCATCAATAAATTTTTGTTTTCGGACAAATATTATGGGAGTTACATTTTAAAGAACTAATACATATACAATAAATTATGATTATGATTAAAATAAAGGAAAATAAACATATTATTTTATTTTATATCTTGAAATTATTTTTGATTATGATTCAAATTAAAGGAAAATAAAATATCATATCTTAAAAAATCTTGAAATTATTTAGAAAAAATGATTTGATCTTCTGGCATAAAAATTATAAACCAAATATTATATTTTTTGTCAACAAATAAATATTATAATATTTTCATATTTTTATATCTTGAGATTATTTTAAAATAACACTACCATAACTATAAATTTTCCAAAACTGTAATATTAATGTTTTATTCTTTAATTTTTGGGAAATTAATATTTGAGGAACTATAATGTTATGGTAAGTATATAAAATATTAATCAATGAAATATATATATATATATATAATAACTAAAAGGACATTGCTCAAATGTTAAGATATTTTTTAGGATATTTTGTTATGTATATAATCTTGAGAGGAATGAGTGTTACTTGTGAGTTTTTTAAAGTATGAGTTTGAAAAACTTTAACTTATTATACAAAAATAAAGAGATACACTAAGATAATGTTAGTTAAATATAAAAATTTATAGAATTTATAAACTTATGTAAGGTTTGAGATATGAGCATTATTGAGATGTGTATCTTTATTTTTATTAGAAAATTTAGAGTTAGAAACCTATTATAAATTGATTACTTAATTAGGTAGTTGATGCACTAATCCTTATATAAATTTATATCTATAAGAAGTTACATAAGCTATATGAAAGTTACAAAATGTAATAAATACATATTAATTTTTTTTCAACAACAAATACATATTAATATATTTTAAGATTTATTATGTTTCTAATTGTTATTAGCCAATCATTACAATACTAATAATATTATAGAAGTTACAAAAGTGTCAACATATAACAGAAATAAATAATTTCAATGAAATGAAATTTAGTATCTTAAAGATAGATATGATTATTAATATGAGAGTTACAAAAATGTGATAGAATATACAATTTACTAAAATATGTGAGAAGGTACATTTGTTAGTTGTTTTGAGTATTAATTTTTTTTAGTTAATATAACTATAAATATATGATAGGAATTTCAACCTAATTAAATTAATATGAGAGTTACAAAATATGTGATAAAATATAAAATTTAATCAAATATGTAAGAAGTGTAAATAAATACATTTATTATTTTTCAAATATAAATAATTACCATGACTAATAATATATGATAGGAATTTGAAGCAAAAAAAATTATAATTATATATATATGCATATATTTATTTCTTTCTTTAAAAAACAGATACTTTAGTTATTTCTCTCTAGCTATTTATAATCAAATATATATATATATACTTTATTTGTTTAAGTTAGAATCAAATGGAAATGTAATAATCAAATCATAGTAATTATTTTTATCAAAATTTAGAAATAAAAGAGAAAATCATTATTTTGGACAATATCTTACACAAACTAAACAAAAATTGAACATTTTATAATAAATAATATTAAATTATATTTTGTGTGAAATATAAATATAAATAATATAATATATTTCATATAAAGTTAATTGAAAAAATATATTAAAAATATTAAATAGCAAATAATAAATGTCATAAGAGGAAGAGAATGTTAAATAACAATTTTTTCAAAAAAGAATTTTATTTTATTAGATTCAAAGACCACGTGTATGTGTATCCATGTACTACTACTATATACGGATACGTCTCCAACTGATAATGATATATTTTTTCTTTTTCTTTTGGAGGTATAATAGAGTAAACTAACAATTATGAGATTCGAGAATCTATTACTCCATCTCTTTGCTTCATCTGTAAACACACACAACTTTATCTTTGATGCCCCTCTCTAAATCTAAACCTGACTGAGAATAATTCGGAAAAATCAGAGAGAAAGAAAGGAAGCTTTTGTGAAGGCTTTAGCGTCAGGAAAGGTAAAATTAAAAAAAAAAAAAAAAAAAATACGATTCTCGTCTTTTAAGTCTCCTTTTTCTTCGCTTTTCCACTTCTTCTTCTTCTTCTTCTTTTCTTCTTCTCTTCTTTTCAGACAATAACAGAACAAAACGGTACAACAACCATCATCCTTTGCTCTTTTCCTCCTGTCCTAAAATTTGGCTCTGCCTCTCGCTTCTTCCTCTGTTTTTGGTTTTTTTTTCTTTTTTCTTTGCTTTCTATTATCATTTTGTCTCGTAAGTACGATTTCGTATAAGCGTATTCTTGATTCATTCAAAAGCTTCTTTAATTTTTTGGGGGTATAATTCAGATCCCTTTAGCGACCTTCTTGTTCCTTTTCTTATATAGTCTCGAGTAAACCGTTTTATTTATTTGGTCAAAACTCAAAAGAAAAGTTACAGCTTTTGTGTTCTGGTAACCAAACCAGCTTTTGATTTAGCTTTACCTTAGCCACCATGGCTGGCAGAAAACTGTTTGCTTCCATCTAAATGTTTATCTTCATTAATGAGCAGCTTCTAATTTAATCCACATGTTCATGTTGCGTACGGAATCTCCTTTAGCATTGAATGCAGATATGCTGACCCCTAACCCCATTATTTTCTATTCGCAGCTAAAAAAAAAGAAAGTGAAAAACATATATAAGAGTTGTTTCTTCAGCTGCAAGTTTCTTTCTATACCGTGATAATAGAGAGAGGCGACATGGGAGATCATTTCGTGCTGCTGGTTGATCGGTTGATAACCGAATCCACCATCGAGGCTGCCATTCAGAGCAGGAACCGTATGTTGCAAGCTAATACACCCGTCGAGGAATGTACGGTCCTCGATGAGAAAACTCTTGAGAAGCTGCGTAACGGTGATTTGTCAATGGCGCAGTGCAGGATCTGTCACGACGAGGACTTGGATTCAAACATGGAGACTCCTTGTTCTTGCAGCGGCAGCTTGAAGGTAACACACAGAATTACAAAACTTTATTTTGCCCACTTAAGAGAATAAAGAGAACATCGTTTTGATTAGATGATCAATGTGTTTTTCGTTGTTGCTATTGGCAGTATGCGCATAGGAGGTGCGTGCAGAGATGGTGTAACGAGAAAGGTGATACCAACTGCGAGATTTGCCATCAGGTTTGTCTCCTCCTTCTCCTTCTCTCTCTCTCTTTTCCTTCTGAACGCAGCAGTCTCATCTGATCATATATGTATGATTTGTTCAGGAATTCAAGCCGGATTATACAGCACCGCCTCCTTTGCTAGAGTTGGGTCATGTTCCTCTCCATTTCAGGGGAAACTGGGGAATCTCTCAACGGGAGCATCGTTTCATCACAGTTGTACCTGCTGATTCCACTTTTATCGATCAACAGTATCCTCTTTCTTCCACCACAAGCTTTATCTGCTGCCGTTCCCTTGTCCTCATTGTACGGACCACCACTATCCTCTTTTTCCCCCACCAAACTAATACTCTGATGTCTTTACTCATCATGTTTATGTTTGTAATCTGCAGTTCATGGCTCTTCTCATTCTCCGACATACCCTCCCGTTAGTCCTCACCGGATCAAACCTCCATGTCTTCCCTTTGTTCACGGTGAGTTTATCACTCTCACAACAGATTCAAGGGAGTAAATTGATGAGCACTAATTGTTACTTTGGTTTTCAGTTGTTATTTCTAAGAGTACTCGGAATCATGCTACCCATCTATGTCGTCACCAAAGCAGTTGCTACCTGCCGCCGCCATTCTCAGACCTTAGACACCTCTTACTCGGAAGATTCATCGGATGATGAAACAGAATCATGGCGCCTGCCTCAAACGCAATCTTACATTATAGGCGTGCGATGAGCACCATTCTTTTCTTTCACACACACATAAAAGTCAAATGTCACTGTAAATATAATTTCTGGCTTATACATGTAAAATGTTGGATTGGTTTAACAGATTTAAAAATAGAAAAGAAAATTTATCTCATTCGCAAAGCTCTCTTCTCTTTCCCAGATCTACAAATTGCTTATGCAGATAGACAAAGACTCACCTTGAATTTCTTACACAACAACTCTAACCAGATAGTCCGATACAAAATTATAAAACACTATAAAGACTCCTATAAAAGATCCCAACATTCACAACTGTCTCTGTGTGTGTGTATCCCAATATTCAAGAGAAGAATCGAGACTATCTTTCAAAATCAGAGACAAAAGTTACAAGGAAAGGACCTGCAGCAAGCAACTTCGGGATCCCAACTCCAGACAAGAGCCCTTGTGTTTGTTGTCCGTAAGTTGTGAAGACATCAAGAGCTTCTTGTAGTTTAGTTCCAGCTTCTCCTCGGCCTGAAAAGAAAAGGTGGCCACAATTGGTAAGAAACACAGGAGTTGGTAGCTACCACTAGATTTATTATATAGATAGATGGAAGTAATACTTGCGATTCTTCTGCTGTGTCCTCCAGTAACAGGCAAGCGCCCCAAATGCACAGCTGGCGATGGCTATTGCCAATGCAGCTCCAATCGGCACAACCAGAGCGTTGGTGGCTACTGTCAAGTCTTCAGTGGCTGGAACAGTCTCTTCCTTGCTCCCGATAATGCTCTTTTCCTTGTAAAGAGAGACGAGCTTAGGCCCATAGTAGTTCTTCAAAAAATTGTAGACATGGTCGTGGTCCCACTCAATGCTTTTTTTATCACTTGAGAGATAGCACAATGGGCAGAGCTCCTTTGGTGGCCATATGATCTTGGGGAACTTGGGGTCACCTGTACCAAGAGAAGCTTCGTCTTTCATGAGCCTCTCGTTGACCTTGTTGTGTGTGCTCCACACCCACAAGACGAAATCACGTGCCTTTTTGAAAGGGGTTTTGACACTATCCATGAAACGCATCCATAAATGTGGCTTAGCCGTTTAGTTGAGCAAAATACCACGATTATTCGAGCTATGAGTTGTGTTATTAATTATAATTGTTACCTCAAACACATGTCGTTGAAATGCAGGCGGCATTCATCACACATGAAGAAGTTGTTGACGAAGTCGCATATTGCCGTGAATGCAAAATGACTTTCTCCATCCTCAACCCTCACGGAAAGTGAATGCATCAGAACCCATAATCCACAGCTACAGTCAAGCATTTTGAGAAATACTTCAGATACATACCAGTGGGAAAAATAGAATTGAAGGATCACGGTATTAAATTTAAAAACAAACTACAGTACCTGAATCCACGAGTATCGTTCTTGCTGCCACGGCAAAACATCTACCAAATAGGATATTAGGAATCAGATTTCTAATGTGGATACACATGAAAACAGTAATAGAGTTCGTAGCTAGCACTCACGTAGTATCCACGTGGAACATCCTTTCCACAAATAGGGAAATTTCCCAGGGTATCTTTCCCTCCAGATTTTTCGTAAGAGCAATTTCCAGAAGGGCATAAATCATCATAGTTCACTAGAATTTCTGCAGCTCCTTTCCGACACCTATAGAATATTAAATCACAATTAGTGTGGAAAAAGAGAGTTACCATTGGAATGCTTCTGACGGCATTAGAGTAATGAGACTTTAGTTTACCTCCTGGAAAGATGATGTGCTGCTAGAAGCTGGATAAATCTTACAAATGAAGCACTTGTTTCAGATGACTTAATGGCCTGTAGATGTGATTAAACTACTTGTTCATTGGAAAAACACTGAGCGAAAGGTAATAAACATTCACAATAATCATACAAATTTCTCTACCTTCTGCACTAAAATGATATCAAAAGCTTCTGCGGTTGCTTCCTCGACGTCATACACAGCCTGAGAAATCTGTGGAAAATCAACACCCGGATATCTTAAAGCTGTTTTAATCTTAAAAAAAATGCAAATAATCTCAGTAAAATTAGGCAGAGATCAGTCTCGAAACCTGGTTGTAGTCGGTAAGATTCGACAGGGCATGTTCGTTTTCGAATTTCTGATCATCCAAGGCATAAGAACTGCAAAATATGGAGAGAAAAAAACAGAGATAAGTAGGATGTGATTTCCCCAAAACTAGTTCAGAAAAATTATAGATACACTTAAAAGCTGGAAAAAAGTTTAGATATACAGTTCGAGCCAAAGCTGAAGATAAAAGTCCAGGGCACAAACCTGTGTATCTGCTTGTTAATCCAGTTGAGCAAGCGCTCAGCTGTGCGGCCGTCATCAATAACAAGGATCTCGCTTTTACCCTTTTTCGGTTCCCAAGTGGCAGAGACAAACTTGGTAGGAGGACCCCAAAAAAGCATTGGATAATGAGAAACAGAGAACTTGTCACAGAGCTTGGTATTCGTCTGTGCTGCCAGGGAAGTCATGATATGGACGGACTTAGCATCAGAAAACAGTGAACCAACAACATGATTCATTCATAGATGAATTTAGAACCGACCATGAAGTAAGTACCTTCACTGCACAATCAACTCTGGTCATCAAAACGATTCCGGGATGTATTGCGTCTGGTCCATTGAAGAGCCTTGCGACCTTCTCGTAATGAGGCTGCAGAGTATAAAAAGGTTTTAGGGAATTTCAATAAACAGGTAGAAGAACCAAAGATGGCGCTTTGAATGGTTATGTTACCTTGTAGTTTCTACAGGCAGGACACCTAGAATAAGTACACAGATCAGTATACGTCAAAAAAACTAGTACTGTGGAAAATAAAATAAAAAAGCATTTGCTAACCCATCTAGTAGCAATGATTAGAAAGAAGCATCACGAATAGGAAGGAAGACCATGAAGTTAAAAACTCTTAATTCTGATAAGAACACTTGCAACGCTAGATCCAGCAGCACCAAACTTTAGGTAGAAAAAAAGTGCAAAAGAACCAAAACCAAACCCAAAACTGGAGATTTTTAATTTCAAAGCAAATCCAATTTTAATAATAATAATTAATGGTCTGCGGGATGATTAGGGAGAACTGACCAGTGAGCGAAGAATTCGACGACGGCATACTTGGCGGGGGTGTCTTTAAGAACTGAATCGAAGTTGGAAGTGTTCAATTCAACAGCTCTGTCTTTTTGATCGGCGATTTCCCGGAGAATCAAGTGCGAGCCACGGGAAGAAGACGCGGCGATTACAAGGCCGAAGAACAAAAGCAGATGCACCAAAGACATCAAATCGAATCTTGTTGAAGACGAACCCCTCCCTCCTCTGAGATTTCCAAGTTTTTTTTTTTTTTTTTTTATCTTTTCCTTTTTGGTTTTCTCAACAAAGTGAGAGACAGAGGAGGAAGCGAAGAAGAAGATCTACAGAAAGCTTCTTCCCTCCTCTTCCATTGAGAAAACGAAGCTTCGTGATATAGAAGCTCTAGAACGACGTCGCACTCTTTGAACTCCGTTACTTTTCATTATGGGCTTTACTCATATAACGCTGTTGGGCCCTTTTGGGCTATCTATCACAGATCACCCCATTCGCAAACTTGATCATATTGTAGTATATATTATAATGTTTTTTTTTTTTCATTTTTTAATTAAACTCATAATTTGTGGTGGACCTTGGAAGCCAGGCAAAAAGAAGACTATAATTAGGTGGTCACGTGCACATCCATCTAATATATATATATATATATATAAAATTAACTTTTACTCATTCAGTTTCATATTTCTTTAAAAGCTCAATTCATTAGTAATATATGTTGTAGAAATAAAACTCTTCTCCAGTAAGCTCTACTCTGTCGTCCGCCGGTGTGCGACCTGAAACGTTCATTCCCTTCTTAATTCTTTCATCTCGGAACACCTAAAAAATATCTTTCAAATTAATTTTTAGCTTAAGAAAAAACAGTAAGATCATCCTCTAAAAATTTCCAAAATTCAAAATAAAAATATTTGTTTTCCTCCTTCATAAACATTACCTACGCCTTCAAAAGAATTTAAACAAGAGAACGAGAGAACATAACTGAAGTATAGCAAAAAAACAAACGATTGGGGAAAAAAAAAAAGTTCACCACTTACTATGACAACAAAAATAGAACATACAAGATCAACATATATTAAAGAAACTTCCCACAAACAATTTCAAAAACAGGTCTAAAAGTATTACGACCACAAGGAGATAGACATATGTAAAGAGGTATTTAGCTTCAGGGACACCTAGATCATAAAAAATGTCTTCGAAAAACATGACTATTAAAAATCAAAAGAAAAAACAACTCAAACGAAAAAAAAAAAAAAAGACAAGCACTTACAGATGATCAAGGAAACACAACTATACAGAAGAAAATGTAAGAGATACATACACCGTTAGTTGAGGGAAAAGATGTTGAAACTCGAATTCCAGATTTTGTTCACATTAGACTTAAATTGAATGACTTACTAAACCGGCCACAAAAATATACACCCCAAAATGTTTTTTAAAAAAGCATCATAGAAGCAAAAAATAAATTTTACAACACACAATTTACATCCAATTGAAACCACACTCTGGGGCCAACCGAAACAAAACTTAAAACTAAGATCTCAAAAACAATGGATAAATTAAATAGGAAATGAAAGGAAGAAAACAATTTTTTAAAAAAAAACAGATTTGCACACCAATTAACACTTAACTGGAACGAAAACATTAGGGGAGAACCAATTACCCCCTACAGATGCAAAGCAAATAGAAAAACACCAAATACACCAAAAAAAAAAATGTGTGCATCGATGAAAGGGATGAATGAAGAAGGATAACAAGCATCAAAGAAATAGTTTCAAAACTTTTACTGTCCTGTAGATCGCAAAAATGACTTCTCTGCTATCCGTTCACGAGACATCATATTTTCAAAGGGAACAAAACAATTCCAACCTCAATAACATACCACTAAAGATCCAATAGACCAACACAATTTTAAGGCTTACAGAAAATAAGGCCCAACGGCAGAAACACAAAAAAAAAAAAAAAAAAAAAAATGAAAACAAAATTGTAAGTAATTGAGATTTTTAAACATTTTTAATCAAAAATCACTAACTAATCACTACAAACACAAAAGTATTGACAAAAAGCTACTCGCACATGTTATTAATTAAATAATAAAATAATTAAAAAATGACATACAATCACATATAATAATACCAAATAACAATGCAACGACAAAATGATAAATACTTTTAATTAAAGTAACGATTAAAGCATGACAACAACTATTACTATACTATATTTTTTTAAACGAAAAAGAGATCATGATGATTTAAATTTATTAAAAATCGGAAAATTGACTACATTATACTAGCTGAAAAAACATACAGAAAAAAATAAATCAACAAAAGAGCAAAGGAAAACATACGAACAACATAACAAGACGAAAATAAAATAAATACATAACCAAAAATCAAATGAACAAAACCACCGAAAAAAACACCTTTATTTAACTTCTGCGCGTAGCACGAGTGAAATACTAGTAGTAAATATAATAAAGGCTACTTAACTGATAAAACTAGCCGGCTATTGCAGAATGCAGCAGATTCACTTGCACTATATTATAGTACAAACATATGAAATTGATAGCATTTCACTCGTATCAAGAGTTTTATGTTAAACATGTATTATTTGACTATAACAAATTTGAATGCCTAAAATATAAGAAAGACCCAGCAATTTAAAATGTTATGTTACTTTGATGTCATTGTCAATATTGAATGATGAGCGTAGTAGTAGTAGGTGGACAAATGCATTTTAGTTGAATCAAAATCTTGAATGGTATAGTAGTTTATATTCTTGAACATTGTGAAGCTTATCTCTACGAACGATGGGAAAAAACCAAAAAAAAAGATGGAGAAAGACCAAATGTTTAACAGCCATTCTTTTGTTTCTTTTAGCTGACTAAAAAGATATGCCAATTTGCCATAATATATAGATTTAAATCATCTTGTCAGCATCTAGGCAAGCAAGCAGGGCAGTATCCACCATTAATTTTAAAAGAAGCAGCCTCCCCTCTACCCCTAATATGGCTGGCTGGCTGGCTTTTCGGTGATATGCCTTTCTCTTTTTTTTTTTTTTTCATATATTTCTCATCAGATTTTACAGAGTTAGTTACATTCACAACCTCAAATTCTTGAAATGCAGCCAAAGAGCAGTCTAAAATATACTTTTTGCATCCATTATTTGCTGCTAGTTATGATTAACCTCTTTTAAGTAAGGCGTGGTGCACAAAAAAAAAAAAGAAAAAAAGTAAAGCGTAAGTTTGAATAAACGAAACTTTGGGGTAAACTTGTAACGAAATATCAAATGTGAGGGACAGAAATATGGTAAATCCAAAATCACGGAGGAGCTGATGATGTGTTATATTCACCAACCAATCGTATTGTTTTTCTTTTTCTGTTATTTCTCTAGAGCCTCATTTAGTCATTTCTGCTTCATTGACCTCTCTTTTTTGAAAATCCCAAAACTCATCTATTTCTCTCTCTCTCTACGTTACCCGAATCTCTTTGGATTCCCTCTTCCACTAATCGTTGCCTGTTTAATCGGAGCTTTAGATATCTCATCATCAAGGAAGGAGAGGCTTAAGAGGGATTTTTTTTTTTTTTTTTTTTTGCTTTGCTTGGTTCAACTTCAATCAATTCCATCTTTTTGTTTTTTGTTTTTTTTGTTTCTTTCCCAAATCTTAGAATCTCCGATTCGACCACAGCTTCCTCGCCGTCACATCGATCGGAGACACGTGTTTTTTTTTTTTTTGAACGAGCCAATAGAAATAAAAATCAACTCATTAAACTACGACGAGTACTGGTGGCGGCAAGGACGGACTGTGTGTCAGCTGTTTAAAAATCCGATCGAAGTCGGAGATGTTGGGGGCTGGATTTCAGTTGACGCGTGGTCGACACGGCGAGGATCCTTTCTACTGTTCCGCGAAAGCTCGCAGGGCCAATCATCAGCGCATCGATCAGCTCCGTCAAAGCGACGACGACGACGTCTCTAATGTCCCCACATCTGCTCCTTCCAAGGATTACCTCAACGATTCTAAACATTTTCTCCCGTCCTCCTCCGCCTCTTCTTCGTCTTCTAGTAGTAATCTTCAACGGTTTTTAGACTCCGTCACACCATCCGTTCCGGCTCAGTTTCTTTCTAAGGTTTTTTCTAGGACATTTCAAACTCACAAATTTCCCATACTTGGATTCTTTGTTGTTGTTGTAATGGGGAATGAATTATTAGGGATACAATATCCCACATTGGAAGTTGAGTAGGATGCTCTCCACTCATTGCCAATTGGTTTTGAGTTGGAAGCCAACTATCTAACATGGTATCAGAGCCAGGTCCGCATATGCTCAACCCAATCCATAATCGATCCGGCCCAATAGTTGGCCCGCCGATTCATGCCCGAACATACCGAGATTGATGGCTAAAGAAGCCATCATCTCGAGCGGGCGTATTAGGGAGCCTCTCCCACATTGGAAGTTGGGTAGAATCTATATATAAAATACGAACCTCTCCACTCATTGCCAATTGGTTTTGAGTTGGAAGCCCACTATCTAACATGAATCTCTCTGCAGACATCGCTACGGGAAAGAAGAGCCGATGCTGCTGATTATAAACCTGTGCCTTACTTTGTGCTTGGAGATATGTGGGAGTCATTTGCTGAGTGGAGTGCTTACGGCACCGGAGTGCCTCTTCTTTTGAATAACAACAACAAGGAGGATCGTGTTATCCAATACTATGTCCCTTCTTTGTCTGCCATTCAAATCTATGCTCATCCTCATCATCGTCCCTTTAATTCCTCTCTTCAACCTAGGTTGTTTTTTTTCTCTTCTCTTCTTTTATCCAAACATGTTTGATTGTTTTCATCACACACAGCCTTGGCTCTTATATATATATATCACTTCTCCTGTGGCAGGCGTCCAGGTGATAGTAGCGACAGCGATTTCCGGGATTCAAGTAGCGATGTCAGCAGCGATAGTGATTCTGAACGTGTTTCTGCTAGTCTGCACCTTATCTCATTGAGAGATCAACTCCAAGAAGATTCATCCAGTGACGACGGCGAACCTTTAACCTCTCAGGGTCGTTTGGTCTTTGAGTATCTTGAAAGAGACCTTCCTTACATCCGCGAACCTTTGGCTGATAAGGTTTCTTCTACTAGAATTACCTCACACATAGTTGTATTTCAAAAGCATGCCCTAGATACTAATTACTACTCATTAGCAGATATTATTCATCTCTTTATTTGATACTTACCCCTTAATTTGGGTCAACTGTTGGCTATCAACTAATTAGAATTGTTCAATCTTCTCATCATCTTCAACTTAAAACTAGACCACATTTCTTTCTTTCTTTCTTTCTTTCTTTGACAATAAATTACACCACATTCTAAACTCACACAAAAATGGGAACTTGCGTGAGTCTCTTGTTAATATTCGGCTCCCACTCATGACTAGTGCCTTTGTTGTAATACAGGTTTTTGACCTCGCAGCTCAGTTTCCCGAGCTGAAGACATTGAAAAGCTGTGACTTACTTCCGTCAAGCTGGTTCTCTGTGGCATGGTATTGTTACTTGTACTTTTTAGTACCAGTTTGCTTGCACTGTTCCAATGTATTCATTCTCTTAGAATCCATTCCATTATATACTTTTGCAGGTACCCAATTTACAGAATACCCACAGGACCTACACTCAAGGACCTGGATGCTTGTTTCTTGACGTATCATTCCCTACACACACCGTCTACTAGAGGTAAAGCATAACTGTTTTATTCTATTATTGAGAAACTTGCTTGGGAATTTTATCTTATCAGCCATGGTTCATTTGTACGAATGTTGAAAAAAATATACTTGAGTGGACGCAAAATGTAGCAATCTTTTAGTAGCATCATTTGACTATCGATCAACTCGACATCATAACTAGATGGATGTTCAGCACAAGAGTTAGAGACAGGTGTTGCGAAGTTAAAAATTTTGTTTGAAGGATAAGTGTTTGCTAGATAGATGTTTTCACAATGTGCGGCTATTGTAGGTGAAGATAGTGCACAACCAAGGGAGAGTGAGAAGATGTCATTGCCTGTATTTGGGCTTGCTTCGTACAAGTTAAGAGGTTCTTTATGGACGCCCGATGGGGGTTCAGAGCACCAGCTCGTGAACTCTCTGTTCCAAGCGGCTGACAAGTGGCTGCGTTCTTATCATGTCAGCCACCCTGATTTCCTCTTCTTCTGCCGCCGTTGAGTAGGATTATAAAAAGGAATTTTCGATAAAGGAAAAGATACGAGCTTGTGAAGCACTTTGAGTGAGTTTTAACAATAAACTCAAAACTGTTGATATGGGTTGTTGTCGGACAGACTCAGGTTTTAAAAGGAGTTGCTTTTTATTTATATATATATAATTTAAATCTGTAAGTTATAGATAAACGAATTTTGTTTGGTCAGATGATGTATGTGAACCCTGCCTGGGCTAGCCTTTTTTTTGTTGTATACACCAAATACTATTTGTTGTCTGCAATAGAAACTTAAAATGTGAATGTTCAAACAAAGTTAGTTGAGAAGGGAAGATGAGATGCCAATGTCAGGTTAAAGAGTAACCACAGATTGCCATATGTGTTCCTCCCCATTTTGCACATGAGGAAGTGGTTGACTTTGGCTGGGAGATGTTCCCACCCACCACTTCCCAGAGCCATTTCAAGAAGAAAAACTACAAATCTCAAAATTGGGCCTAATCAATTTGAATCGCGCGAATAATAAGATTATCGAACCGTAGATAAAAAATGATGGGCTTTTACCGTAGAGGCCCTATAAAGGAATAATGGGCTCGTGAGGCCCATAACTTTTCATACTTTAACCCTAATTTGAGAGGCAGAGACCATATATATAAAAACTCTCATCGCCGTATCGCCTCTGAGAAAATCCAGAGAGAGAGCTCCTACCACACCCAAGAGTTTTGGTTAGTGTCGTCTGTCTTTGTATTCGTCTCTCATCACTTCTTCAGAAGGTAAAAGAAAAAAAATCAAAATCTGGTGTTGATGTGCAGGATTTAGGAAATGGCAGAGTCGAAGGTTGTAGTTCCGGAGTCGGTGCTGAAGAAGAGGAAGAGAGAGGAAGAGTGGGCTCTGGAGAAGAAGCAGAATGCTGAAGCCGCCAAGAAGAAGAACGCCGAGAACAGGAAGCTCATCTTCAAAAGAGCCGAGCAGTACTCTAAGGAGTACGCTGAGAAGGTTACATTTCTGTCTTTTTTTTTCCCCTTCCAAATCTATGATTTTTGTTTTTGAAACTGAAGTTGATCTGTCGTTTCTGATTTTTACCAGGAGAAGGAGTTGATCTCGTTGAAACGCGAGGCCAAGCTTAAGGGAGGTTTCTATGTTGACCCTGAAGCTAAGCTCTTGTTCATCATCCGTATCCGTGGGTATGTTTGCTCTTTGTGTGAGTATTACCCATTTTGCAGAAACATGTTGCGATCTTGTTGTCCCTTAATCTGTTGTTCCTTGACTTATTATTTTGCAGTATCAATGCCATTGACCCTAAGACCAAGAAGATTCTCCAGCTTTTGCGTTTGAGACAGGTTTGTGTTCATTTATTTTTTATGTTGTTTCTTGCTGTGGTATATTTCTAATGTTAGGGTTTGTGTCTTTGGAAAAAATTGTCACTAAATAAAATGCTAGTGTGTTTGATTGCTGTGCAATCAGGTTTTGGATTTAAGAGATTGAATCATTCTCTTGTGTTTAGTTTATTTGATAATCAACTGGTCTGTTATTTGTCACATGTCTTAGCAAAGACAACTATACAAAATGTGCCATTTGGTATTTGAATTTGGCATTGTCTAATGCAGATCTTCAATGGTGTTTTCCTTAAAGTCAACAAGGCCACAATGAACATGCTTCGTCGTGTTGAGCCCTATGTGACTTACGGGTATACATCTCAGCCTTTCTAACCTTAAATCTTTGGCCATGATAGCAAGTCTTTTTTATTTATTTCACAGAGTAACCTCTCTTCTGTTTTAGATTCCCTAACTTGAAGAGTGTCAAGGAATTGATCTACAAGAGAGGTTATGGAAAGCTAAACCACCAGAGGATAGCTTTAACTGACAACTCTATCGTAGAGCAGGTTTGTTGTCTGCCTCTGTAACACTAATTTCTTCAATGTTGTTTTGATATGATGTAGTAGTTGTACTCACGATTTCTTTTTCCATACACTACTAACGAAAACAGGCTTTGGGAAAGCACGGGATCATCTGCACTGAGGATTTGATCCACGAGATTCTAACAGTTGGACCTCATTTCAAGGAAGCCAACAACTTCCTCTGGCCATTCCAGCTCAAGGCACCACTCGGTGGCCTCAAGAAGAAGAGAAATCACTACGTGGAAGGTGGTGATGCTGGAAACCGTGAGAACTTCATCAATGAGCTTATCAGGAGGATGAATTAGGATGTTTTCTTTATCCATGTCAAACTTCTCTGTGTTTTCCTTATATGCCTCCTCCTTGATTTTGATCTCCTTTCTTAAGTTAAAACGACATTTTGAATCTTCTCTTTTATTGTCTATGGACCTTAATATTGGTTGTGGACACCCCCAGGTGTTACCACACTTTCTTAAATGGCTTTTTTATGATACAGTCCACTTCTTGATGTCGATTTACTATCTAGATCAATCGGTGACAAGAAAAAAATCTGATATCTAAACAACTTTATCTACGATACAATTTTTTTTGGCATTCTCACATTGACGCATAAAACTTAGCAACATACAAAAAAAAGGCTCTGGTCCGTTTAACTATCTGGAGTCCGCAATATTAAGTTACGCTCTAAAACATCGAACCATAAACTAACAAAATTATCATATCACTAAAGTCAACCCATTGAGATATATACTAATCTTTTCTTTTTCGCCAAAAGATATATACTAATCTTCAATTTGGATCATTGTGATATGATTATTAGATTTTTGCCTGGTGTATCCTATATACATTTGGTTATTGAAAACTGGATTGAATTTCTTCATATGTAATGTGTATATAGCACATAAACATAATGTATTGATACATTCATTTGAAACTTGTGAAAAAATAAGAAATGTATATACAGTAATTTAAAATGGAAAGATTTAAATGAAAAAGAAAATACAAAAATTAGAAAACCGGGTTTAGGTAAAATATCAACGAAGTTACAAGTTATTTTGTATGCAAATGTTGTATCACATTACTGTATTAGTGTAGAAACGAGCCCCGTGGCGTTTGGTATATTAATGGCTATCATAAATAAGCGATGATTACAGTTTAATTAAGACTAAAAAGCATGCCAAAAGAAGCTGACTTGAGGAGATTAAATGGAGATTTATCTTACTTATATAATCACGATTGACTATGGTTTATGAACATTGCAAGTCTCGTTTCAAGAATCAACACAACATAACCAATGTCTCTTGTAAATCAAATACTTGGTGAAGGAGCAGGTGACGTTATCTCTAGTAAATCTGCTTTATCATGTTCTTATAGAAACACTGCTCTACTCTTGCTTATACGATTATGAGTACATACGTACCTTACGACTAACGCGTTGGAAATGATGTTGCAGTGGCGGATCTCTGTGTGTGGAAGGACAAGAAAAACTCGGGGATAGCACTTGTAACGGCCACACTTTTCTGGTTCCTCTTGGAGATCATGGAGGCTCGAATTGTTCCACTTCTCTGTTCGATCCTGTTACTCTTCATGCTTCTCCTCTTCCTTTGGGCCAAGTTCGGACAACACTTTATAACACGGTACCCTACCAAATACCAATATATAGATATCTTTTACAATCTAGTACGTCATTTATTATGAGAATGAACTTAGAAAACCAACACTAGAGCCCTCGTTTCACCAATTCTGTGCACAGGAGGCCTCCCACTCCAGAAGAGATAAATCTACCAGATTCCCGACTTAGAGCCTTTTTATTAAAGATGGAGGGCCTTCTCCTTATGCTCTATGAGATTGCATATGGGAAAGACATCAAAACCTTTCTCTGGGTGAATCTTTGCTACCTACGTTTACTCTATTTTCTTTAGTTTCCATACAAATATATGAAGATTCATTGTTTATTTATAATTAAACTTCATGCATGTGGCAGACCATCCTTTATGTGGCCATCTTAGACATCATTGGGAGCTACATCAGCTTCCTCACAATTTTGTATATATGTAAGTACACAACCTGTTATGATCTACTTCTCTTTTGATCATGTCCTCCTCCATTTGTCTCTAATAAACTATATCAACCAACACGCATCCAGGCTTAGTCTGCTCGATGACAACTCCGGTTTTGTACCTGCAACTTCAAGGGGCCATTGACAGTTTCATCGGGAAGGTATCGGAAGAGAAGAACAAGATACTTGGAGTATTCAAATCCAAAGTTGTCTCAAAAATTCCTAGGGCCATCAAGGTGGAGTAGTTGAGTTCATGTGAAATGAAAGCGCCTCTATATGCTATTATCATAGTTTAACTATATTTGATCTAGAAGGGATACTTGGCTGTTGTATTTCTTCCTAGCTATTACTCAAAAACCGTGTTTAAAGGATTACAGAAACAGAATAATAAAACTTTTGGGAGTTCTTGGACACCTCTATACAAAGTATAAGGTTGCAACTACAGTAGTATTACACCCAAGCATTGCAAGAACAAAGAAAATATCCTTTTCCAAGCTGGTGCAGCTCGTTTGTGCAATACGTAAGCATTCCATAATAACTAATAAAATGGAACAATAAAGATCATATCAAAAAGCAACTGCACAGAAGAAACTGTCTTGCGACCCCAAAACTTAATTGTGGGTCGAAAACTCATTAATTCGTGTATTATGAAGCAACACCCCTTTGGTTTTTTCTTATCTCGGTAGAGGATATATCCATCCGGAATTTTTCTGCTGGAATTGAGATAAACATGTCGATTAATTCCTCTGGAATATCCAGATCTTCAAGAACCTGCAGAGGAGCAAGGATAAGGCATTAGGCATACAATCTCATAGACAACCCTCAAGAGAGTAAATTTGAATTAATCGAACTTCTACTGCTCAAGTCAAACCTTAAATACACCATCTACATTGCGGCCACCAACAAGGAAAGTGCAACCTGTCCGTTTGCAATCACCAAGTATTTCCAACATCCTTTTGTAGCTTCCTTCATAGTACTTTGGCTGCAAGAAGTTCAGTTCCTTAATCAACTTTGATAGTATGGAATTGGAAGATAATAGAGCACCTCAAATGTCTGTGACTCAATAAGTTTTTAAGTCGCTGATCGCAACAGTGTAGCTTAAAATATAATTATAGTTTAAGGAAAGAAACAAAAAGAGGATCAGGAAAAGTTTCAGTAACTACATACATTGACAAGCCTTGCTGCAGTGTCAGCGCCAATTACAAAACTGCTTCCTGGGAAGAGCTCAGCTTTCTTGTAGAAGTATGGCTGATTTGAAACTATTACCGTCTTTCCTGCCAATCAGATACTAAACCAATATCAAATGATGGCAGGCACAAGCAAATAGACATAAAATTGCATTCAAACATTTATAGCTCGATTCTGGATCACAAAATGATTGGTCTTTCCCTTATTGGTCGCAATTGGATCATAAGATGGTTGTAACTTAGAGAGGCCAAAAAAAATGGTGCACGGAATTGAAAACATAAATAGATAGTGCGTGAATAAAAGATCCGCCTACCAACAGCTTCAAATTGATTTACACGATCTTTAATCTGTGCAACTGAAAGTGGTGGCTTGTCGGCATTTATTGCGGATATTTCAAAGCATGGGTACCCGCCCCCACAAACGCTGCATCAAAAAATCTGCTAGTAAGATAGTTTGCATTTTATCTTGCAGAGTAAAAGGACAGTTATCTGATTTGTTGTTTGGAGATAATAAAAAATTATTAAAATGGCAGTGGCCTCTCCAAAATCCAACCACAACGAAAGAAATTATGAATTACTACTTACGTTGCACAAAATAGCATATTAGATTCAACTAAGAAACAGAGAGTCAGCATGTCAAAAAAGAAACATAGAGCCATCAAAGAGTTAAAGACATAAAAGGTACAGAGAAGACTAAGGTTATACATATGATTAACATCAACCACGGTTTAGCTGGAAGAGAAATAGGAACTTGTAAAGCAAAAAATAAAGACATACTAGCCTACCTCATAGCAACTTCCAACAGCTTGAGGTGACCGTCATGTAATGGGTTAAAAGAGCCAGGCAGTATAATCTTTCTATCTTCATCAGACCCGTTTGCTTCTGCCACAAAGTTAGAATTACATCATTACTGGCAAGAAATGCCAGATTAAGTTTTTCTAAAAAAAACTTTTAATCTTCATTGGGTCAAATGACCAAGATCTTACCCCCAGAAAATGGATAAATCTTACAGCACAACTCCCCATTTATAAGCTGTTCTAGTTCTTGTTCTTCACTAAACTGGGTTTCAGACTCATAAGGCACCTCAGACTCGGTCAAGCCGGAGTCAAGAGTCCCAGAAACTTGGCATGCCTTGGCCATAGCCTAAGACATCGACAAGAAAGGTTTTAAGAAGTCAGTCCACATGATGAACCTCAAAGTACAATGATTTTCGAAAAGTTATGCTAGGAACGTATGAACAGTTACTGCCCCAGAAGAATATGTATCATAGTAATTCCGGATGTCAAAAGGTACTTAGAATCTTATACCAGTAAGAAAACTAACATGTCAATCTTCTTTTTTCCTTACAAGCAGAGAAAGGAAAATCCGAGAGCAATGCACTAGCTAATATAATTTAGCTATGTAACAAACCTGGATCAGTGCACAGCTTGACACCTTATCTTCTTCCTCTCGGCTACGTAGATTCTAAAGTATTAGGCAATAAGATAAAAGACATGAGTAGTTGATATTAAGGAGTAAAAGAGGACGGGAGAAAGAAGGTCGTAAAGACCTTGGTTAGAGTGACAGAAGATTCCAAGATCCGGTGGGATGCTCTCATAGACAAAAAGAACCTACTCGGGCAGCAACAAAACAACAACTATGAGTAACAGAAAGCAGCCTAAAAATGATTGTTTGGATAACAACCTACTGTCTGTGGTAGGCATTAAAACATTTCAAGAAAAATAATAAATATTTATTAAAAAGAGCAGGAATTGCATAACCAACCTGTGATCCCCACGCTTTGGAAGAGAAGTAGCCAAAGATCCAGTAAAGCCCACACCAAGAACCGGATATCCTAAGAAAACCCACCAGATAAAGACCAATCCGGGGGTTTACTAATAATACTAACAGTAACAAGCAAGCAAGGCAACAACGATGAAGAATGAGACCATATAATAATATAAGAAAACCTGGTCTAGAGAGCTTAAGAGCCCGATTGTAGGCTAACAAGGCCATCTCCTCGGCCATTGCTTGGCTGCAGTGTTGGCTCGGAACCTAAGAAAAAATCAGGAAGAGGATTGCTTGCTTTGCTGCCATATATAAAAAGAGAGAGAGAGAGGTATGTATGTATGAGATTACTGATTACGAACCCTGCCGAGTAATTGGACCATTGAAACTCTGGAATATGGAACCACGGCTTCGAGAAGCGTGTTCGAAGCTCCAGGAACCGTCATCAACCAACCTAAAGCCTGAGTATACATATATACAGTTTTCGTATCACTCAAAGCACAGAGAGCAATCACATATATACTGAAAGAGAGAGAGAGAGAGAGAGTGAAACCAGAGAGGCACCGCCGGAAAGATAGACGACGGCCTGCGTCGGAGAGGAGTGAATCGCTTCGACGATGGCACGAATCGCAGCCTCTCCCATTGTTTCTCTCGGTCTCGTCTCCACTGATGATCGTCGTTCCCAATCAAATCGTGCCACTGGGAAAAAAAAAATAGCCAAATTAGCCCCCCCCCCCAAATGTTTAAGTATTTACGCTCTGTTCCCCAAAATAGTTGAATATTACGCTAAAACCACAATTGTTTGAATTACTAGAATGTGACCCCGGCGCTCCCTCGGAGTCGTCGCCGTTAGTCCGTGAGTGGGAAATCAGGCCCACTGATTCTCTCTGTATATAGAGGTTTAGGGTCTTTCTCTATCCTAACTCAACTACGAAACGAAAAATCACACTCTCCTTCACGATCACAAGTGTGTCTCTACCTCTATAGTCTCTCTACTATTTAAATTGAGTTTTTTTTTTTTTTTTTGGCAGTCTTTTTAACTACTAATAATCATTCAACATCACAGTGTTTGATCAATTTAAGCTTTTACCATTTCTTTCTTCACAAAAAATTATACATTTCTTCTTTGAAAAAAACTAGTCTCCGTCTATTTCTCTTTTAAGATGTAATGGCATTGTGAATCCTGACAACTTATGTATATCATGATACGATTAATAAAAAGATGTTAGATGAGCTGTGATTTACTTCTTGAATGGTACTTATGTGGTAAAGTAAATAGAACTAAAAGATTAAGAAGCCTCGGGGAATAAAGAAACAAGGAGCGTGGTATCCTATTATGGTGACGTTCTCTAGTTATAATACTCCACGTTACATCTCTCTCTCACACGCCAAATTAGTTAGATCAATCAATGCTAATTTAAATAAACTTTACTTAAAATTGGTTTTTTTTTCTTCAATTACTGACTGTTGTTAACCAATCAACGCATATGTAATGTATTCTATATTTTAACAGTATGGTCTACAGGTCTAGTAATATGTAACAGCTGGTATTTTTGTGGAGTTTCGTGCTAGAGCCATATTAGGTGTGATTGGTAAACAAAAACAAAGCAGTACAAATAGTACATCTTTGAATTTTTACCAATCACAAAAGTTTTACTAAACACTTTATTAAAAACGTTAATTTCAGTTTTTTGTACAGCTTTCATGTACCGCTATTTCTTACAGTTTTACATCATTCCGTAAAAAATTTAACAAGTTTGGATATGTTATCAATCAGATCTATTATCTATCATTCATAAAATGATAATTTAATGGTAATTGAAGATGTATTGGTTGCAATATTGAGAAGGTTGATTGAATTAGAAAAAGACAAACACTGTAAATGTTAACCTACATTGACACTTGACACATCAATCAAAGGACCAATATAATAATTTTCAGAATAAAACAATAATCCTGACAAAAGGTATTTTTAATTTTTTTTAAAAGGATGTTTCTACTATTTGAATAAAAAAGTTCTGAACTAACATTTTTCCACTAAGATTTAATTTTTTAACGATCATATATTTTGGTCAAAAAGAGCTAAGAAATGACTGAGAGATGTTAATAAGTAAAGAAATGGATTAGTGGACAAATTAGCGTATGGATTAGTCCGCCATGGGCTTCTCTTTTGTCCAACTTTCACCTCTTTTCTCACGAACTTGTCATTTTTTTTTTGTTGCTTCTCTTCTCCCAATGCAAGAAATAAAAATAGCAGAGCTCTCTCTCTCTCTCTCTCTCTCTTCCTTTTGTATTCTTTCTTCTTCCTTTTTCTTCAACGAAGGTATCTTTTGTTTCTTCTTTATACTTTACTCTTTACTCCATCACTATCACTCTCTATATCACTCTCTTTTGTACAAAAGTCTTCTTAACTCTCGTTAATTTTGCATCTGAAATGTTGGCTTTGGTGATAATCGTCGTTGCTCTTCTCTGCAACTACAACTACATTCCCCTTGTGACTGTTAGTGGCTTAAACGACGAGGGCTTCGCGCTCTTAACGTTGAAGCAGAGCGTCCACGATGATCCTAGCGGTTCCCTCAGCAATTGGAACTCATCGGACGAGGACGCATGTTCGTGGAACGGTGTTACTTGCAAAGAACTCAGGGTGGTGTCTCTAAGCATTCCAAGGAAGAGCCTTTACGGTTCTCTCCCTTCGTCTCTAGGGTTTCTCTCCAGTCTCCGTCACTTGAATCTCCGGAGCAATAGGTTTTATGGGTCGTTGCCTGTTCAGCTTTTCCAGCTTCAAGGACTCCAAAGTTTAGTCCTTTACGGCAATTCCTTTGATGGGTCCTTGTCGGACGAGATCGGTAGGCTTAAGCTTCTTCAGACATTAGATTTGTCGCAGAACCTCTTTAACGGGTCGCTACCGCCTTCGATTCTGCAATGCAGCAGGTTGAGAACACTCGATGTCAGCCGCAACAGCCTGTCTGGTCCTTTGCCTGATGGGTTTGGCTCAGCGTTCGTCTCTCTGGAGAAACTCGACCTCGCCTTCAACCAAATCAACGGTTCGATCCCTAGTGACATCGGAAACCTCTCTAATCTACAAGGAACTGCTGATTTCTCTCATAATCACTTCACCGGTTCAATCCCACCTGCGCTGGGAGATCTTCCTGAAAAGGTTTACATTGATCTCACTTTCAACAATCTCTCCGGTCCCATTCCTCAAACTGGTGCTCTTATGAACAGAGGACCAACGGCGTTTATCGGCAACACTGGGCTATGCGGCCCGCCATTGAAAGACCTTTGCCCAGGATATGAGCTCGGCCTCAATGCCTCTTACCCTTTTATCCCAAGCAACAACCCGCCCGAAGATAAAGATTATGAATCCAAACAAAAATCAAGTGGTTTGAGCAAAAGCGCCGTCATTGCCATTGTTCTCTGCGACGTTGTCGGAATCTGCCTCGTGGGTTTGCTTTTCACTTACTGCTACTCAAAGTTCTGTCCTTGCAACCGCGAGAACCAGTTCGGATTCGAGAAAGAATCCAAGAAAAGGGCTGCAGAATGTCTGTGTTTCCGGAAAGACGAATCTGAAACGCTATCTGAAAACGCAGAGCATTGCGACATTGTGCCCCTTGACGCTCAGGTTGTGTTTAACCTCGAGGAGCTACTAAAAGCGTCAGCCTTTGTTCTAGGCAAGAGCGGAATCGGGATTGTGTACAAAGTGGTTCTAGAGAACGGTCTCACACTGGCCGTCCGGAGATTAGGTGAAGGAGGGTCTCAGAGATTCAAAGAGTTTCAGACTGAAGTTGAAGCCATAGGGAAACTGAGACATCCCAACATTGCTGGTCTTCGAGCTTATTATTGGTCTGTGGATGAGAAGCTTCTCATCTACGACTATGTTGCCAACGGCAACCTCGCAACCGCTCTCCACGGTGAGTCATTCTTTTTCTCATTTCGAGATGCATCCTTCGACTACATCATGTTAAGTCACTATGTACGTGGGGTGTGGTGCAGGAAAGCCAGGCGTGGTGACTAATGCTCCCTTAACATGGTCTGAACGGTTGAGAATAGTGAAAGGGATTACGACAGGGCTTGTTTATCTCCATGAGTTCAGTCCAAAAAAATACGTCCATGGAGACCTCAAACCCAGCAACATTCTCATCGGACAAGACATGGAACCTAAGATCTCTGATTTTGGACTAGCACGGTTGGCTAACATTGCTGGAGGATCTTCTCCGACCATACAGTCTAACAGAATCATCCAAACGGATCAACAGCCGCAAGAGAGGCAACAACACCATCACAAGAGTGTATCTTCGGAGTTCACTGCTCACTCATCGTCTGGATCCTACTATCAGGCACCCGAGACTCTCAAGATGGTAAAACCGTCACAGAAGTGGGATGTTTACTCTTTTGGGATCATATTACTGGAATTGATAGCGGGTAAGTCTCCGGCAATGGAGGTGGGGACATCGGAAATGGATCTAGTTCGGTTGATACAGGTATGCATTGAGGAGAAGAAACCATTATGTGATGTTCTTGATCCTTGTTTGGATCCTGAGGCAGATAAGGAAGAGGTGATTGTCGCTGTTCTGAAGATTGCAATCAGTTGCGTGAATAGCAGTCCAGAGAAAAGGCCTACCATGAGGCACGTTTCTGATACTCTCGACAGATTACCTGTGGCCGGCGATTGAGACATCTAGAGATATGCACATAAAGCTTGTTTTAAAAGATGAAGGTGCAATTACTTGGAGCATTTGCACCTGATGACGCTAATGTGGTTACCGTTTGTTTTGTTTGTGTTTTTTATTTGTCCCGTCTTTGTTAGTGTTTATTAATTAAGATGTGCCTCTCTTCATAATCGTTTTTATCGCTTAAAGTTTCTGGTACATCAGATGTTATATATTAGAACCACAAGCGAGCTAATTTGAATCTTAGATAAACAGTGAACGCCCTGGAAGAGGAGAGAAGCTTCGCCTTAAAAGCTAAGAACATTGTTTCTTGCAATTCTCATCCGATCCACGCTTTCGACGAACTCCCTATTGAGTTTCAGGCAAATTACAAAAGTGATTTACTAAAAAAAGTTTCTATAGAGAAAGTGTAAGAGCTTACTTCCATGGAACATCCCCAACATTCCTCCAGATACCTTCAATGTCTCTGTAGACCAAAGAGAACTCAGACTCTGTCTGGAACAGCCTCAGTCCTGACACGGTCTGCATCCCTGCAAATTCAAATTGATGTGGCAAAAGCTTTTGAACATACTAGTAGCTGGAAGCTTTGGGGATAAGAACACGGCTTACCAAACATATCGTCAAGCTGAAGAGCAAGACTTGAGTAAGCTCCTTGACTAAGAAGGCAAACCTTACGGCCCACCACTAGGCCATCTAGATTTACCTTTACATAAGTAAATGTTCCTCTGCTCTGTTTTTCATTATTGTAATATCCCTGAGCAAGTCTTTGGTTTCCAGTATCCTCACTCTTCAGCTGCGTATTTTTGTTATATCTGGTCTGCGACCAGTCTATGAAATCTCCATACCCGTCAAGACCTATCACTTTGATTCACATGTAGATATTGAAGATACTAAGTAAGGATGAAGAAAAGTAGTAACTAACAACGAGGTGAAAGCATAGTAATTCAGCAAAGAAACTCACTCTGCCCCGATGATGGGAGGTAAGTTTCATGTTGTATGGTCCTAAGGCTGAGACCTAGATCGATTACCCCACCACCCTTCTTGGTATGTGAGTAATATGTATTAAACTTGGAAGATCCTTGGAAGAAGTCTGCAGGTATGTTTGGGTCCATTGCCCGATGCTTCGTTATGTATACAGATGCAGAGAAGGGAAAGTAGCATGAGAAAAAAAAAACCACATTGATAAAGATTTATAGCATGAAGCTGATGCTGAAAGAGTGTCAGAAGAGTTTAAGAAAGAAAAAGACATAATCGCAGACATGAAATAGACAGACGACAAGAAGAACCCATTTAAGATACAGTTGGTTTGATGCAAGGGATGGGGAGCTGACAACAGAGAGATTTGGTTCAGATTTTGTAACCCAACCGGGCCAGCCGGTACTTCAATGCTTCTGATGCACAAAATCACAAAAATACATATCTGAAACTACGGATAACTCGATTGAGGGAGAGGCTATGTGTTATTTGTGTAAGAGCAGTGTAGTGCAAGAGTAAAATATCCTGAATCGAAAGTATGGGTAGAGAGAGCGAAAGGGTTGGGTCTGGTGTCACGTAATGACACAAGTGCTCTCTCTTTCTAGAGATAGTTATGTTGCTAAATTGGAAGACAGGTCAACTTTGTCACTACCTTTTTCACCCACACCTTGTCTGAGAGGTTGTAGGGTTGTGTGTGCTTTTGCAAGACCACACACATGGATTCATGTCTCTACTTATGCTCCCATGGATAAGAAAGAAGAAAGGACGAAGAGGAAGACATGCATTATTCCAAATATTACATGTTATACATCTCACAATCTCATGTGCCTTAAATCTCTGGGTCTTTCTAAACAATATTAGAGCCTTCTTAAGTATCCACCAAGTACGAAAACAAAAAAAGGGCGATGATCAAGGAGTGATACATTTACAATATAAAATGAATGATAATAATATGATATAATATCCAGGAAAATGGTAAGAGCACCACCAGTATCAATTGCAACTATAACGTAAAACCCCACGAAGCAGAGCACTACTTCCTTATTTTCTAATTACTCACACAACACGTATAACATAATCCATAATACCAAACCAACACGAAGCCAGACTCTTTTTTGATGCAGCAACTTGTAAAAAAAAAAAAAACAGTAATTTATATATTTATACGTTTAAAAACCAACCCAGGTTTTCTTCCTCCAAAATTTTGTGGTTCATCTTGATTGTTCTGTGTGTGTCACAATGGCTGTGAACTCCGTATCTGTTGAGTCATGTTCTCAGCTGGAAGCTTAGCAGCAGCAGCAGAACCATCAGGCATCACCATGGCAGATGGAGGTCCGGTCATTGTCTGGTACTGTGCGTGTCCCAGAGGTTGGGTGTAGTATATCTGTGTATGAGCATTGTCAGCGTATTCATATCCATAGTTAGGATTCCCAGCTGAACCAGACTGAGGTGGGTGATGGATCTGCGAATACCCCATGAACTGCTGCTGGCTTGTTGGAATCTGGTGAATCATCTGAGCACCGCCCACACCTGGGGCTGTTGTGTAAACCCCAGCCTGTCCCATCTCAGGTTTGGCACCAGTAACACTTCTCATGTGGTTGCTAGGAGGTGGAGGCATCATGGTAGATTTGGGAGGTGCTTGGAGATGGTTAGAAGACAGAGAACCTGGAGCCTCGCTAACAGTTGCAGATCGTGGCACAGGCATACTGTAGGGCCTAGGTGGGACTGGAGCAGTAACATAATAAACAGGATAAGGCTGCTGATCCAGTCGACCAGGGTGCTGGTGGAAAGACTGCGGCTGCTGCTGCTGCGAAGAGTAAACCTGGATGTAAGTGTGGAGAGGAAGGCCGCTAGAGGGATGGTGATGAATGTATTGAGGTGCAGCAGTAGTGTGTATGAACTGTTGCTGCTCGAATTGGGGGTGAAGGATGTAGCCTGGGTCCTGATTCTGATTGGGGGATAAAAGCGTGCTTGGATCCGAGGGGTTGATCATACCAGTAACAACGGTGGAAGCAGCAGAGGACATCTGAGCAATAGGTTCTTGATAGACAGAAGGTCTTTGGTGAAACATAGGGTTGCTCATACTGCTATCACTGAGGCAATAATATAGGAAACACAATCAGACAAAACGCACATGCAAGAAGAAGAGGAGGAGGAGGAGGAGGAGGAGGTACCTGGAAACGGAATTGGGTGATGGCAGCTCGCTATTAGAAGATTTGAGCTGAGGCGGCAGATTCTGCGGAGTGGGAGGTTTCCTGTATCCAGCAGGCACGCTGTGATCGGATCTCTCATCGTCAGAGATGACCCGCGTGTGGGACTCATTTGAAATGGTCGCAGCGATTGTGAGAGGCATCGGCGGTGGTGCAGCGAATCCGTCGTCCTGCTGTTGCTGGAGCTGCTTACTCCCAACGTTGAAGCGTGCGAACTGCTCCTCGATTCCCAGGTCTTTCTGATCTGGGAGAGTCCTAACGCCGGTGGGTTCCTTAACATGAACACGAATCGGTGGCAAATTGGCGAGAGAGGGAGAGGAAGAAGTAGAGCCAAAAGAAGAGGAGGTGTCCAACATGGGAGAATCAGGCAAGCAGTGCGGCTGCTGCTGCTGCTTGGCGCTTTTGACGGAGCCATCATCATCGCCTTCTCCAACATGGTCCAAACCAAGTAAACGATTGACGTTGGTGTCAGAATCAGAGAACCCTCGGTTGAGGAGACCAGCGCTATTGAGAGCGTTGAGGAACCAATCGTCGCTCTTGGCAGAGCTCTCGAGGATCTGACCCATAGACTGAGTAGCCTCAGGCTTGGAGGTGAAGAGAAACAAACGGAGGCGCGAGGGTTTGGTGGAATTGGAGATGGTACGTTCGTACTCCTCCATCATGTTGTCCAGATCTTCGTCGCTGGTGACGGAGATGAGAGAGTCAAGGTCTTCGCTGGGTAGCTGGTACTTGAGGGTGAAGGAGCGGCCGTCCAGGAGCGTGTTGGAGAGGCGAGCCAGGAGACAAGAGAGAGAGGTGTTACGGTCGACGACTACGATGCGAGTGTCGCCGCCCATGTAGCAGAGGGATTTATCGTGAGGACGAGGGAGGATATGACCGCCGTAACTGCACATGAGACGGATTTTTGAAGAGACGGTGCTTCCGCCACCACCGCCGGAAGGACCAGGGAGGTCATCCCAGCCATCGGTGGTGCGAGAACGAGGGGACGAGTCAAGAGACTCGGGGTAAGAAGAAGTCACATGAGGAGGTGGAGGAACAGGTGCGGTTGCGGCGGGGATGGAGGTGGAAGCCACCGCGGTGGAGGAGAGAGAAGGAGGCGGTGGTTCCATGTAATTCAATTCAGTCACTGTTTTACAAAATTACAACTAAAGTAATAATACTAAAGAGTTTATATACTAATTTTTATATTAAAAAAAAATTAGCAAAATTGAATTTGGGGAATTTGTTTTTTCTTCTAACTACGGAGAAAGAGAGAGAGAGAGTTATAATAGGTGCTGGTGCTGGTGCTGGTGCTGGTGCTGGTGCTGGTGCTGGTCCACCATTCGTATGTCTACTAATATAAGACTACAGCTGTTTTTTTTCTTTTCTTTCTTTCTTTATTTTCTCTTTTAAATTTAATTTAAATTATGGTATAAAATATTAAAACTATATGCTGTTTTTTTTTTCTTTGAATCTTTGTAATATTAAAACTATATGCTTTGCTGTTTAGTATTTACCCTATTATGGTGATGTTCCTTTCTCTTTCTAACCCTATTTCTTTCAGTGTCCTTTTTTATTCACTTTATTTAATAAATGATTTTAAATAGAATATCAGAATAACATTTCATGGAAAAAGTATCTTACGTTGTTAATCACATTATTGAAAAAATTTCAATATTTTGGGTATGTTTTATTAAATAAATAGAAAATTTATTGTTGAAAAATGTTTTTGGGCGAGAGTAGTATTAGGATGGGTGATCTCCCGGGAAGTCCTCGTGTTGCATCCCTCCTTCTTTGATGTTTTGTGTAAGCGGTGCGGATTGGCGACGGAAATGGAATCTATTAACCACGCACTGTTTGTTTGCTCCCGATCGCGTAGTATTTGGGAGTTGGTCCCGATGCTGTTGGAACCAGGAAGTTTCCCATTTGCCTCGATTTATGCGAATTTAGATTTCATATTTTGGAGGGCGACTTCTCAAGGCGAGGCTTCTGATATCATCTCTTCTCTTCTCTGGGTTTTATGGTCACTTTGGAAAGACATGAACAAAAAGGTTTTCCAGGGTATTGAGCTAGAGCCAATTGAGATTATAAATCAAGCGGCAACTGATAAGCTAATTTGGGAGGAAGCCAAATCTTATTCAGTAAACAATCCCTCCCTCCACCCGTAGTGGAGGTGAGGGATTCCTCTATTTTCTGTCAGGTTGATGGTTCATGGAAAGGGACCGACCCTTTTCAGGGTTTGGGTTGGTGGTGCTGTAATGGTGATGATATTACGCTTCTTTTAGGAGCTCGGAGCCTCAGACGTGGTCTTTCTCCCCTACATACAGAATTTCAAGCGTTGATCTGGGCTATGGAGTCTTTACTGGCGGCTGGAGTGAGTTGTCAAGCCTTCGAGACGGATTGTGCAGAGCTTGTTGCGATGGTGCAGTCGCCAGATGATTGGCCCGCTTTCACGAATTTATTGGCGGATTTCTCGCAGCTTTGCTCCTTCTATCCATCCTTCTCCCTCGTCAAGATTCCCCGCGACGTCAACGTAATAGCAGATTGTCTTGCTCGGTCTTCAAGATCTTTACCTTCCGAATCGTTATTTGTAAACTTTTATCCTCCTGTTTGGGCAAACCAATCTTGGAGTTCTCTTTTAATTAATTATTAATGTTTGGTTGAAAAAAAAAAAAATTTTAACTAGAATTGGGAATTAGTATTTTTCATATATATTAAATTTAAATCGCAAATTTTTGTATAAAGCTAGCTCTAGTTCAAGAAAAATGTTTGTAAAATGCAGAAATATGTTGCATAATAAATCATTCAGATGGCAATCACAATTCTCAAAATATTTTTAGTAAGTACTAAGTAGAATGATTTTTTTAAAGAAAAGAAGTTAATTGATGGCAATTTAGTTTTGTTACCAAATATTTATATATACATATATAAAGATATACCTTTATTCAGCCGTTATAAATAGAACTAGGTCACATGAAAAGGATGAATAAAACCCCAAAACAAAAATATTGTGGCACATAGCAACAAATGCAAGGAATTATTAACTTTTTCAGTTACTTTATTTTTAATATGTTGTTATTGTGTAATAGAAAGAAAAAGAAAAACGTATTAAATGAGAATAGAGTTGCCTAAAACGAAATGAAATACTAATTTGTTTAAGGTGAGAGAAGGTGTGCTAGACCTTCTCCATAACAACTCATATGAGTTGTTTTAAATTAAACTAATCATATAATTAATACTAGATAATATTCTGCGCAAATGCGCGGAATGTTGTATAATATAATATATTAATTAATTTAAATTTATTTGATAATCATAAAAAAATAATTTAAATGTCATTAATATTTTTTACACTTTTATACATCCAAATCATACAATATCAAAATATATAATTTATTTAAATATAATAATACATACATTATACATATCTTTTAAAGTTATTTGTTTTTTATTGTTCAACTTTGATAATAATTTTCATTAGTATTTTTGGGCATTTGAGGTAATAAAATATTATTAATAATAAAAACAAAATTTTACTATGTGATTTAAATATTATATGTCTTACAATTTTGTTGGATATAAGTGAGAGTTAAGAAAATTTTATTTGATAATTATATTACAATTGTTATAACAAGAAGTTTAGGAAATTATTCTCTTGTATTATTGATCTCTACTATAGGATACAACATATATATAGTGATACAACATTAGGGTTTTATGTTGTATACAAAATCTACTAATGGGCCGGTAATGGGCATCCACATAATACAATATATTCATAACACTCCCCCTTGGATGACCATTATAAAAATGTAGTTCCAAATGCGCATGTGAGATGCTGTCTCATTAAAAACCTTACTTGGAAAACCCAATGGAAAAAACCATAGTTAAGGGAAAAAGAGTGCAGCGCGCTTTTACTCCCCCTCTTGAGTACATCACTTGAAATCTTCGAGATGTCGCAATCCAATATGATGAAGTAACTTCTTGAAATAGTGTTTAAAAACGCCTTGGTAAATAGTTCACCAAATCTTCACTTCCACAAATTTGTAGGACATGTATATCACCGTACATCACAATTCTTCTGCAAGCTGTTGGTCTCATAGATGACTCATCTTGATTATTATCTTCGTCTCTCACGATCTCATCAATGTATATCAAAGACTTTGAAGATGATAGTCTTTCACCATTGGAATCATAATATTCCTCTGCAGATATTTATCTTTCGCGTGTTCTTTTATTGTCTCGTTAAAAACCTTTCATGGAAAAACCCAATAGGATAAAAACCATGATAAGGAAAAAGAGTACAACCACGCACATGATCATATTTCTCCCCCTGAAAGCATCATCTTCAGGTTATGCATTATGATCATATGTATCATCTTTCATGAACTGTTATAAACAGCGCTTTCAGGTACAAACTCATATGATCATCATATATTCTATTGGGTCATTGAACTTCAAGTCATTTGAACCCCTTTCATATAGAAGATCTATTTGAACTTTAAGTCCAAATCTTCTTTTACATACAATCTTCCAAACAATCATCTTATACATAGGAGTTATTCATAATCTCCTTGTAAAACTTTCTCTTTCGACTCTTTCTTAGTATGGCACTTCAAGACCATATTCTATGTAAGATACTTTTATCAACATACTTTACACTTGTTCTTGTACCTTTCTCTTAACAAAAACCACTTGTAAGTGCAGAGGAGATAAAAAAAAAACACAAATTTTTTTTTCTTTTAACGAGGTTCAGCAAAGGCCTACGTCCTCAAACTTTCTTGAAAATACTTCTTGAACACAATTACGATTAGTGTTCAATCTCAGATTTACACAACCCTAAGATATTCACTTAACTTGTTCCCGATTTATTTTCAACCCACTCTGAGATCCTTAAGATCAACAACAATGATTCTCTCATAGAGATAAACTCTCACCCTTTTCTCTCCAAAGGTGTCAAAAATCATCAAGACTTTTTTTTCTCGCTTTTACAATGTTCTTGAGAACTATAAATTATTGCCTCTAGCAATATAATCACTTTAAGTGATACTTCTGACAGTTTGGAAACCTTCTAGATAGACTGAATCAAGTCTTGCCTTGTTTTCAAACTCATAAGGGATCTACATAGTTGCTTCCACCATATGAGAGTGCATTTCTCATAATAAATATCAAGTATTTATGAGAATCATTGTACTACTACATGTACTTTATTTCTCAGAAAGATCTCCTTATGTCCTACTTATTTTACACTTTCAAGTGTAAGGACTACAAGTCCAAATATTATCTCTTTTTAGAGATTTGAACTATTTCATAATAGTTACTTCTTTCAATGATTAACCAATCATTCTTTGTGTACATTTTTCCATAGAACAATTTCTATTAACCACGCGGTTATGATCCTCAGATTTATCCATAACATAATCAACTGCAACACTGCATGCAAACATATTTACGACGTCGATTTGCTTTTTTAGGTTCCTTTTCTTTCGAGACATGACTCAACTTGTTGAGATTTCTTTTCATTATGATTCTCAGGTACCTGAATCTCTTTCTTACTCATGTCTACATCTCTTCTAGAGATTTTTCACAACTCTTTGCTTACTCGGTGCCATATTAATTTATGCTCCTTTTCTTTTCCGAGGATGCTTATATTTGGAACCATAAGTCTATCACACTTCATGCGATCTTTAGACTTACTAGCAGTTGATCTTATCCTTCTAGGACATTAATATTAATTGGAGCACAGCTGGTATATGTGTGACTTTGTCACTATCATGGTCAGCAAATGCTTCTTGCATTCTTTTGCTAAACTTTGCAAATAAATTATCTTTTCAATTTCTAGCGCACATTTCAAAGTAAGAGGATCCATATAATTTTTCCCAATATATTTATTTTCCAGCTGTTTATTTTCTCCCGCTCATGTTGGAAAGACTGACTCACTGAAACAATAGTCTCACAGTCTCTGTATCTTGACCCTCAAATTCTCGAGATATTCAATCATCAAAAGAGATTCATATCCAACATATTTCCAACATTCTTTCAAATTCCATCTTAATCACTTTGGTGGAGCAACTTAACATGTATAACACATTAGATGGAATATATCTGGTTTCTGACCCAAACCAATTGTATAGGGGAGTACTCATAATAATTCTTTGGCATGATGCGAATTATTTGACATATAGAGTCATTTATGTCAATTACTTGGCATGCTTTCACCACCATTGTCAATTAACCAAATACTCTCGCAAACTTCATGTTGCAATTTAATAACAAACATATATAGGCCCTGATTGGTGAAGACTTTTAAGACTTTAAAATCATTTAAAATTCTTAAAAGCATTTTATTTGCCAATCAAACTTTAATGATTTTTTTTTATTTTTTAAAGTTTCTACAGCCACTTTAATTTTTTCCTTCTTTATTTCCCTTTTTTTTTTAAAGCTTCAAAATGACGCTGTAAACCTTTTAAAACCAACAAGTTTAAATTCTTTTTTCTTTCTCCATCATAATTAAAAACTCTATATAATTATATATATATATATTTTTATACAAACATTTTTTTATAGATTAATTATCAGTATTTTTTTCTCTTTCTTTTGATATCCACTTCTCTTCACAAATTTATTATTTTTATCATCACCTTTGTATTTTCTTATAATTTTGTTTTTAATAAAATTACAGTCACAGTTTTAAAAGTTTGTTTTTTAACAATCAGATTTTAACACTAAAAGTATCCACAGCCAAAGTCTCTACAGCCAAATTTTATACAGCCAAATTTTTACAGTCAAAGTCTGTACAACCACAAATAACAGTCGTTACCAATCGGGGCCATAGTGGATGATCAGTCCACAATATCACTTTGTACATACCACAAAATTGACATTATCCAAATTCATGGGACTGGTGAAAACCATATAATCGGCTTGCTTTGTAAAGCAGCACACATAATAAATCACTAAGAAAACTCTTCAGGTTCTCTAGTGAATGTTTTCAGAAATTTCTGATTATTCTTTTGCATCATTATTGAACCGGAATGGCTTAACCGGTCATGCCAAACAGTGAGATTTTCATTAAACCTTCTGGTTTATTATAAGCATTTTATCTTCTAGATAACGCATGTAATCTCTAAAATACTTTTATTGCCTTGGGTAATACTTATGATTTCAAAGTATTTTCTTTGCTTATTGTCTCAACATGATTACGTTTCAAATCCTCAAGATTTGTTCTATCATATGAGTGATTAAACTCATTTTAGGTGTGAACTATTCTATCTATTCCATCACCTATGTATGTGGGATTCATCAATTCTCTCCCTCGAGATGATGACACTTCATGTCTATCAATCTCGATTTGAATCCCACTATGTAATCAATAACATTCTCAAATTGGGTCGTGTATTATATCTTAGACCCTTTTGATTTTGAGACTAATTGGGAGACTGTAACACATTTAATATCAAATTGTGTTCCCATAGACAATAGTATATATACTCTTCAAGAGCTTTCAATACTTTTTCTACTACTTCTTAATATTAGTAGAATAGTGGAAATTGTCTCACACTAGTTTCTTTCATCATATATATGGGATAAGTACATCTAGTACTTAATATTAACTTCTAGTGGAGAAACTACTTGATAACTTTATATATCTTATCCATATTTATGGCCACTTTTATATAGCAACTTTCTCATCAATGGTGTGGCTTTTTTATTTTATAACATAAAGTTATATTCACTTCAAAGAGTAAACCAAGTCAATAGGATGTGATTCACATCAACATCTCATAATTTACAGTCACAAATAACAAAATCATAATATTTTTTACTATATTTTGTCTACAAGACAAATATAAATTTGTGACTTTAAAAGTATATATGCTTTTACAGAATTTTAGTCATTTACTTTCTTTAGATTATTTTAAAGAACTAGTGAATTTTTATGGTCATATACTTGGACTTAAACCTCCTCCTAGAAGTGATGCCAAGAAAATATAAGCAACAATCATTATTTAGTAAATTTTCACTTGATTTTCAATTTATTCACCAAAGGTTGGAGACATTGATTTAAAATATTTCATCATGATACTATATCTAATTTTGATTAGATTTAAATTTGTGATTAAAATTCACAAACATTATAAACAGTCATATAAATGAGTGTTAAATAAGTAATAAGCATCATATATATATATAGATATTATTGTTATTATTATTTTTAATAACTTTTTTTTTCTTTTGTAAAACAATTAAGAAAATAATTTCATGATAAAATTTCTATAAAATCATGTCACTAAAATCGTAAACAATAAAATCATGATTTATATGTCTTTCACCTTAAAGTACTAATAACTTGGAGTTGACTGTTATAAATTGGAAAAATCACATTTCAAACATTCAAAGTGTAACTGAGTAGCACTTTAAACCTCGAGAGAATTTCACTAACACTATAAACCTTTAAAATGATTTTACTAACACTTTGAACCTTCAAAATCATTTTACTAACACTTTAAACCTTAAAACTAACTTTCATATTTGTAGCGCTATAAAAAATAACGGAATAATAATATTCGTCAATACAAAATAGTTAACTATGCTGGTTTAATTTAAAATTTAATTAGTTTTAGTTCTTATAAATAAATAAAAAGAGAAAAAGATTAATTTGTATTCATCTTCATTGTAGATAAAACTTTTACAACGTCACTCTTCACATTATTAATCTTTTTAATAAATGCATCTCCTCAGGATTCTGATTCAAATCGATTGACTTCTCATTGAAAACCAATGAATCTTTTAAATATGTTGTCGTCTTCAATTTTACATTTGTCAAATGTTTTAACCTTACCTCTGATTTTTCATTTTTTTTGCTTTGATGTTTTTTTGTTTTTTAATATTTTTTATCAACGTAATAAATAATTAAATTAAATTAAATTAGATAAATTAAACAAATATTTAAATCAAACCAGCATAGTTTAACTATTTCACTTTGACGGATATTACTGTTCCTTCATTTTTAATGGCGGTACAAACAAGAATGTTAGTTTTAAGGTTTAAAGCGTTAGTAAAATCATTTTAAAGGTTTATAGTGTTAGTGAAATAATCTCAAGATTTAAAGTGGTACTTACTGACACTTTGAAAGTTTAAAATGTGATTTTCTCGTTATAAATTAGTTAGCTAATACATAATTTTTAGTTTAATATGCGCAATACACATACACGTTCCTCGTGTACAATATGCATATATGCATAATTAAGCCAAATGATACTAAAGATCAATTGGTCACATAATAAAGTATATTTCGGTGTTTTAATGAAGTTTTAGTTTTAACTGTCAAACTTATAAAATTTGACTGACACAAGAAAATTATACTTAAATGCTTCATCTTATGACAAATATCATAAAACAGAAATACTTATCTCTCTGGTAATGGGTGATCGGAAAGCAGAAACGTCATTGAAGTTGAGACGCATCAGACCATACATCGGCTGGAGATTTTGGTGAGTAATTATTTCCTCAGTTCTCCATATTAAATCACGTTGCAGTAGTAAACTCTGAACAAATAAATCAAACAATTATATAAATGGGAAAATTGATTTAAAAGAACATTTTTTCTTCAATTTGTTCTACTATGCTTTTTTTTTTTTTTATAAGTTTGGTAGAATATGTTTTAGAATACAGAAAAACTCAGTTTTACCCTTAATAATTCTATTATACTCTTAATTGTAGAAAAAACCAAAATTTCCTTTTTCTGTATTTCTTTTTTTTTTTGTATACTTTCTATATTTAATCAAAATAATACTTTTTTTTTAATAATCCATTTCCTTATACATTTTTTACTTCTTTTTTGTATTACTTTTTTTTACTACTCACGTACCAAAAAGAATAAAATCTCGACATTATCGATCAATACCCACCGGCGAGTATCTCTCTCTCTCAAACGATATCGACTCCGGTAGCTTCTCCCACCGGCGAGGATCGACAACTCCGGCAGCTTCTCTCACCGGCGACGACTCCGGTAGCTCTCTCTCTCTCTCTCTCTCTCTCTCTCTCTCTCTCTCTCTCTCTCTCTCTCTCTCTCTCTCTCTCTCTCTCTCTCTCAATCGATGCATGCAATTGTTGGTTTGGATTGTTGTGGTTGTGTTTTTTTTCCCCAAATTTGATTTTTCCCCAAATTTGATAATGTATCGGTTGAAATTTGTTTCAATATAGTCAATATAGTTTCTATATGTGTTTGATTGTTGTGGGACAAATTTTTTTCCCCAAATTTGATAATGTATCGATTGAAATTTGTGTTTTTTCTTATAGTTAGTATAACTAATCAATTGAAATCATCTGTTTTTCTTTTGTTGTATGTTGATTTTTTAATGTTACCACATTCATTTGAGTTAGTTGAGCTATAAATTTTGAGATGGTTGGATTTGTTCTTGTGGTATTGAATTGGTTTATGGATAAAGTTTGGATTTTTATAGTTTGGATACATTTTTATTGTTTTGAGCTCACTCGTTCAAAATCTAATCTTTTTTTTTCATCTGTCGCTTTGAATTCTGAGGTTGAAGTTTAATGACTCTTGTATATGTTTTATAGAGAGGAGACACACGGTTTGAAGGTGGTGAGCTTTTGAGGTTCACCCGAGAACAACTGCTTCAGCTTAGAGAGGTAATTACTTACTTTTCATGCGTAGTTTTAGTCAAGTTGCTTTTTTGGTTTCTATGTTTTACTCAGATTATGAGGTATGCCCTGAATTAATTGTCTAATACTAGTTAGCATCCTTGAGGTCCAAGATGATTCCTTATGTAGGTCAATGGTTATATACCCTTGAACTTAGTCATTCACCAATTATGTTGTGCAGGCGATCCAAGTCTCTGATGAAATCCTGAAGCTTAGTCAGGAGATTGCATCTGATGTTTTTGGCGAAGAGCAGAGCTGGAGCCATTCAGAAAGTAAGGTGAGTGGTTTCCTCTTCCCCATGTTCCCTCTTGTTTCATTTTATTGTCTACATTTTATAGCTAATTGATTGAAATTTGTTCATCATACTAATGAATATCATTTTCTTAATTTTTTTTTGTGTAGCTATGGAAACAGAATTTCCTAAACGCCTGTTTAGAGATGGATTTGAGCCACAAGTGAAGAAGATTAACAATTCCTGTCGAATTTCTATCTTGGGCAAAGTCAAACAAGCATTACCTAAAGAGTATGAGACGGTGAAGAATGATCCAGTCTTTTCACATGTCTTTGCACTCTACGAGAATGGTTTAGGGTATTCAGGACGTTTGATACACAACATGATGTCTAGGCAGTTGGTTACAAAGAAAAAAAGAGAGATATGGTTTGTGTTTGGAGGGAAGCCACTCAGATTTTCAATGCAAGAGTTTCATGCTGTGACTAGGCTCAAATGCACTGCGGATTCTAGTTGTAATTTAGAGAATTGGAAAGATGATGGTGGGTTTTGGAGCAAATTGATGAAGAGAAAAGGTCCGACTATTAGCATTAAGAGCTTGGTTGATGTGCACTTACCTGTAATTCACAAATGGAATGAGGTAGATAGGATCCGATTGGTGTATCTTCTTGTGATAGCTGGGTTGGTTATGGCTAAGGATGAGAAAAAGTATATTCCACTCAAATACATCCAGATGGTAATGGATCTTGATAAGGTGAGGACTTATCCTTGGGGTCTTAAAGCTTTTAAAAGTCTTGCTAAGGCTATCATAGAAAAAATAGAAGATTTGAAGAAGATCAATAGCTATGCATTAGATGGTTTCTCATATGCATTTCAAATATGGGTGATGGAGGCAATTCCAGACATTGGAAAGTTGTTGGGAGAAAAGATTATCACAGAATTTAGAGAAGCTCCTCGATGTTCTAACTGGAAAGGCGCAGCCAAAGTATCATATGATGATATCATCCAACAAGAAAGTACATTTGGACCGAAGGTACTTTCTTTGCCAACCCAACTCTTATCACATGTTTTTTTGTTAATAGTTGATGTCATTGTTTAATCTTTAACTTCTACCTGTTTTTTTTTTTTTTTTTTAGGATATTGTTTATCCATACATATCTTTTACTGGCGATTTCGACGTTGTTGACTCCATTGAGTTTTTCTGGCATGATGAAACAAGCGATGGTGAAGTCGATAATTTCAAAGATAAGATCACTTCTGGAAATGATTTTGCAGACCATATTTGGGGAACTGTACAAGTTGATGATGTGGAGGGTGAACATATTCAATTAAAAGATGATGTTGGCAGTGAGGTGTGTGAAGAAAATCAAGGGTCTAGTGCAACAAAGAGTGGTGAGAGTATGCAAGCTGGTAATGATGAAGAGTCAGGTTGCAAGAGGAAGAGACAACCTGATCATGGTGCGGAGAGGAGGAAAAAGAAACTGCTCTATGAGCGAGCAGCAACAACACAGCGAGCTGCAACAGATGAACAAATGAAGTCCTTTATTAGTGTGTTTGAGACTTGTTTCAAGAGTTTTGAGAAGAAGGTTGACAGTCGATTGAAAAAAATAGAAAAAGATGTCTCACTCTTGAAGGATACTATAACTTCAGCTGGAATTACAATAAGCACTCAAGCCACGGTTGAGCAACCATCCATTCCAGCAGAAAAGAAGAGTAAATCTGTGGTACGTAAGACTTAAATCTCTATGTTATGTTTGTTTGTGTTTTTTTTTTTTTTTAAGACTCTAAAAGAATATGTAATCGGATATGTATGTTTGTGGGTGTAATAATAAGTGTTAATATTTTTGTTAAACTTTTTGTATGGACAAGATGAAACGTTTTTAGTTGATGATCTTTTCACTCATCATAGTGAAATAGATCTTAATTTGGATTCACAAGAATTTTTACAGAAATCAGTAGGGCACCTATCTCAAAAAGCAGATGTACTTGGGTTTGATCCTACACAAAATATATTGTGCAAAGATGACATACGGAGATTGAATACTACAAACGCGGGTGAATTTGACATGGATTCTGTTTTGGTGTTCGTTTCTGATGATCGATTCGATGCTTTTGCAAAGTGGCATAGTACAAGGGGGTAAGTTGTTCAATTATATTTTACTATAATTGTTACAGTGTTATGCTCTTTCGATGCTTATGCATAGTGTTTTCTTTTGTGTATTTGCAGAATGATTCAGTTGGGTCCAAGTGTAATTAACGAGGAATTACTAAATCGAGTGATGACAAGCAACGTTTGGCTTCATAATCCGGTACGTTGCAATATTTTTTTGTTTGTAATGCTATGTAATACTATAGTATATATATTTTTTGTAATACTTTTGTAATACGTTGCAATATTTTTTGTTTTTAATTGCAAATTTTTTTTTTTTGCAATGAAATATTTTTCAGGAAATGGATGCTATGATGTATATATTTCAGGAGAATACATCTTTAGCCCGACTGAAGTCAAATCGTGTTGGCTTCATGAATTGTTTGTTTAGCATGCAAATCAAAAACGAATATTTGAAGTTTAGAGAAGGTATAAAAGGCCACAAGTGGGATTCTATGATCTTGGGTTATGCAAACGGTGACTTGCCTTCTCATGGAAAGACGGGGAAGAAATGGGCATTAGACTTCGACAGAGTTTACGCTCCTGTGAACATCAATAATAATCACTGGATATTTTTGTGCATTAATTTTGGCCTAAGAACTGTTGAAGTATTTGATTGTTCTGGTCTAACCCACATAAGTCATGTGGATCCATTTGCAATCCTCATCCCTCGACTTGTGAAGGAAGTTCAGACCAAAAGCTATGGTAAATATCTTCATGTGTCTCCATATTCTATCATTTTTGCTTCAGTGCCACCAAATCTTAATAAGTCATGCTGTGATTGTGGAGTATATGCACTTAAATACATAGAGTGTCATATGTATAATCTGGATATGAGTTTGATAAACGATGACAACATGAAAGAAGCTCGTACGAAGATTGCAGTTGACTTGTGGGAAGTAGCATCTGATCCTGTGTTCATTGAGCGAATGGCGAAGTATGAGCCTCCATCTGTGTCGCCTCATATTGTAGACCTTAGTTAAAATTTTAATTGTGCTACGATTTTTATTGTTTCATCTTGTGCTTATTGGCATTATCATTTCTTTATTTATTTGGTTGTAATTCACGTCTTTTAGCTCATGTTTTTTATTTATGTTATCTTATTTAGTTTTTCAACACCATCGAGGCACACACAAATATTTCAAACACGTCTTCTATAACTTGGGGTGTCATGCTTCTAAAATTCACACAATCCAAAAACATTGACAATAAACATATGAAAAAAACATAAGAAATCCAATAACATGTATTTGAAACATAAGCAATTCAAAATTAAAAACATAAGAAAATTGATTTAACGTGAAATCCAATAATGTGAACTCCAAATAATGACAAAGAAGACTACATGTCATGCATCTAGACCTCCATGTAAGCTAACAAGACCAGCCTGGGATGAAAAAATATATATATATATTCATTGTTAAATTAAAGAAACTAAAACATGTATTTGAAATGATGTGTAAAAGTTGCTGAACAAACCTATTATTAGATCGTGTTTTCACATGTCGATCTATTGGGGCCTTCTTTACCACAACGGCCACACTTACGCCTCTTCGCTCCTTGTGACGATCTTATCTTGTCTTCCACTGATTCATATCTTCTTTTTCTTCTTCTACCAGCTCCTCTTCTTGTCTCAGGTGGTACAATTTTTACATCACCAACAGTTTCGGGAACACACCATTCATCTTCAGGAACACCTATAGGATTAATGTTTTCCTCGTACAATGATCTACATGCAGCAGTAGTGAACACATCATCAGCGTATGGGTACAGACTTTTCCCAATACTAAAACATGCTTTTATGGCATGTCTACAAGGAAGTTTTCCTATGTCGAACTTTCCACATGAACAAGTCCTCTTCTCCAAATCAACAATAAAATCTACTCTTTTACCTTTAATCTGTAATATGAATTGAGAAATAGGATAAGCTTTAAACTTTTCCCCCTTCTCTATTCTTCTAGAAATCTTCTGCTCCACCTCAATGGTTAAAGGGTCGTTCTGCTGCTCACTTAATTCCCTACGCTCATAAAACCAGCGGGTTAACATTTCTCTAATGCTATCTAACAAAGGAATTATTGGATACTCTCTCGGTGATCTCAATGCTGAATTTATTGATTCAGCAGGGTTGTTGGTGTTTATGTCATATCTATATCCAGGAAAATGACATCTAGCCCTTTTTTTCACATCAGCCTCCTGTAGATAACCTCCAATCACCAGACTGATATTGCAAATTTCCGCTAAATGTTTATCAAACTCAACAACTCTATAAGCTTTTGACGCTTTTGCAAGACGACCAGCCACACCTCTTCCTTTATAATTTGTTACCACATTACCTATCAAGTGGTGGATGCAAATACCATGTTTAGCCAACGGGTAGATTTTTCCAATCATTTTACCAATAGATATATGTCGATCTGACACAAAAGCTAAATCTTTGTCACCCGCAATAACAACCTTAAGCTGCATTAAAAACCACTCCCATGAAGCATCATTCTCAGAATCAGCAATCCCAAATGCAAGATACAAATTAGAGTTACCACCTACGGCTGTAGCAACTAGTAGAACTCCTTTGTACTTGTTCTTTAAAAACGTTCTGTCAACTACAATGACCTTCCGGATTTTTTTTGTAGAACCCTCTTATTGATTGCCCAAATGAAATGAATAGATACTTGAATCTACCATCACAATCAATATCATAATTTGTATGCGTACTAGAATTCGCCTCTTTTAGCATGTGCAAGTAGTTAGGTATCTTAGCAAAACTCTTCTCTGGGATTCCTCTTACTTCGTTAACTGCATACTCACGAGATTCCCAAGCTTGGGAATAAGTTAGCTCACATCCATTCTCCGTACGCATAATATTAATGATGTCATTGGGTTTAGGTCCCTCCTTGACACCTTCATAATTATGTTTGATGAGATTCCCGATTGTTCTTGCTGAAGGTGTTCTACCAAATTTCATTTTCCTTGAAGGAGCACAAGTATGGCTACCCACATACTTGTTGATTTTCCAACACGTAGACCCTTCGAAGCACTCAGCACGAACACGCCATTTGCAAACATTATCAATACAGCGTATACACCAAAATCTTGTACCAGATTTAGTAACTCTATAATCGAAGTTATATGTAATCGCAAAAATTTCTAAACTTGCATGTAAAGCTTCCTTGCTTTTGAAATATTGTCCCTTCTTTACCATAGAATCAACCGTCATAGATCTAGCACCAACTTCAGCGTCCTTAGAAGTTATGAAGTTAGAATCATTCGGTTTTGCTTTGTTCACAAATTTTGGCAGCTTTTCACACAGAAGATCGTCAACGCCTCCCTCACTTGAATTGATTGGTTCCTTATTCAGATCAATATTGCTTCTATCATTCACCGTGGCTTTAAACGTCACACACAACCGTATGTTATTCTTCATTCTCCAATAAGCAACAAAAATTTTCACTTGACGATCATTCATCATAACAACCGGAGAAGAATCAACACTGAGATCAAAGGGTAAATAACTAAATTCCATACAACCATATTTTGTTGTATTTCATAGTCTTCCAAAACCATCATCTTTAGCTCTTCAAAAGTTGAATTGGCTTGAAAAGTAAGAAGTCTCCACGTTTTTCTTCATCTACAATAAATCTCCATTCATTTTGGCCGATACATCTCCATACACCACATGTTATATAGATTTGCAACATACTGCAAAATGAACTCTTGAATGAAATTTAGGTTGGAAAATGTTGAAAAATCTTGAACAAAATCGATTAAAAATGTTGTTTAATGTTTTCAGAACACGTTTTCTAAACATGTTAGAACGTAATCTTAAGAATATATATGATTAGCATAATTTCGGGATTACGTAAATATTTTGTTTCCTTAAATTTCGGATTCAGTTTTCTTGTCTAACATAGTGTAGAATATACTTTCTAAATTATGAAGAACATAGAGGAAAATGTAGAATTAGTGTTCTAATTTTCGCAGGACACATGATAAAATGTAGATTTCATATTCTGACTTTAGTAGAATATGTATAAAGTGAAGAAAACAAATTCTAAAATTTGTAGAATATAGAGTTATGTGTAGAATTATGTAGAATTATATCTGGCAATACATATTCTAATTTCTGTAGAAAACATACAAAATCCGACTTCTAAAAGTTTTAGAAGATATATTTGTTCTAAAGTTTTCAGAACAAGTAGAGTGCGAAGAATTTGTAATCTACATTTTTTAGAACATGTACAATATGTAGAATTTATAATCTAATATCTTCAGAATATATACAATTAGTAGAACATGTATTCTAAATGTTGCAGAATATTTTTTTTCAATGTTAAAACACCAAATTTTCATCAAAATCACCTTATGGCAACATCAAAAGTTGGTTTTATTTTTTTTAAAGGGTAATTTAGACAAGTGGCAAATTTAGCGTAAAATGCATAATGGGACAAATTGAAGAAAAAATGTCACTTTAAATCAATTTTAGTTTAGTCTTTATGATCCGCAGTAACTAAACAATAGAACATGAATGTTTGTTTACTAACCAACGAGTTAAACAACCAAATAACAAAAGTAATAAAACAATAAGATTCCAGCAATAAAAGGAACCAACATACATGAGGACGATCTCATGATTATAATTATTTTTCATTTAGTTACGTACTGATATATCATATATTATAAAACATGAACTAATATATAGATCTCACAGATCAAAGAGAAGTTAGACATGTTTATAGAATACATGTATTATAGTGTAATATTTAATATAACAAAGCAATGAAATTCTCATCAAGAACAATCGGTTAGTGTTGGTGTCAGAATACGACCCAATAATTTACTAACCGGCTTAAACCAACGGAACAATAAAGAGATCTCATCGAACAATTATCGGTAACAATATACAGATCTCATGGAACAATAATTCATTAAGTATTAAACGATAAAGTATGAGGTTACTTATCTCTATAATAAGCGATAATGGTGAGACGACACTACGACGGCACAGATTTTGTGTGTTTGCTGGTTAGGGGACGTGGAGAAAAAGAATTCTGGAACGTACGGAAACGACGGCAGAGACGAAAGATGTTCGTAGTTGGAGAGTAGATAAGTCGAAAGCAGTAACCGCTGCTCAACGTCGGCAATTTTAGTGCTGATAATGTGTTATAAAAAGAGGTTTAGGGAATTATTCTCTAGTATTATTGATCTCTATTATAGGATATAACATATATATAGTGATACAACATTAGGGTTTTAGGTTGTATGCAAAGTCTATTAATGGGCTGGTAATGGACATCCACATAATATAATATATTCATAACAATAATTTTTAATATATTCCCTTTTATTTAAGTTATATTGCTAGGCTTAGTTTTAATTTTTCATCTTGTAGTAAAAGCTAGAGAGAAAATAAATATCAAATTTGTGTATAGCAAAATCCTTAAAGTACATATTTTTGAATTAAATTTTAAAATAATGATTTTTATATAATATATGTTTAATCACAAACTAAATATAATTATGAGTATTCTAAAATTTGTTTATTACAATTTTGTTGGAGGTAAGAGAGAGGTAAGAAAAATTGATTTGATAATTATATTACAAAATTTCTTTCATAAGAACATTTCAAATTTTAAGAATAAAATAAATATACATGAATTTGTAAGAACTAATCAAACATCTAAAGTAAAGAATTAAGATGTTTTCTTTAGCTTCATTCCCTTATTATGAGATGGTTATAACCAAAATATTATTATGGTCATCAAATTTGTATTATAAATATTAGAATACATATGTATTTTAAATCAAAATCATATAAGAAAACAAAGAAGAAAAGAAGAAGCACATAAAACAAAGAAACAATAAAATTTAAAACAATGTAAAATATATAGTAAACAAAAAATATAATCAAACTCTTAATTGGGTTTTCAACCTATGCAAAAACATTATAAAAAACAAAGAAAATATTTAAGGTTTGAGATATGGTGGAGGAGGATGTGAGAATGGTTATTTAAAACAATGTAAAATATATAGTAAACAAAAAAATATAATCAAACTCTTAATTGGGTTTTCAACCTATGCAAATACATTATAAAAAAAACAAAGAAAATTTAGGGTTTGAGATATGGTGGAGGAGGATGTGAGAATGGTTATTTATAGGATAAAAAGTGATAGAAGTTATATTTCTAAAATGATTAAATTATAAGGGTTACAATTATAATTAATAATGTGTTTAAATGAAAATGAATGGATGAAAAAAGTCAATTCACAATTTATGTAATTTCAGTTACAATTGAGTAGTAAAAAATGAATTTAAAGTATGCATAAATATATATGATTAAATGTGTTGTTTAATTAAAATATATAATAAAATTTTAATAATTAAATGTCAAATGGACCAATAAAGAGAGAGTAAAACCTTACTTTTATGTATATGATTAAACTAATCAAAGCAATCGACTAACAACTTTAAACAAAATAATCCTTCCACTATAAAATCTCTATCAAGATTGCTTAATTATTAAAATAATAAATTTTTAAACAATTGTTTATTATTATTAAATTTTAGTAAATTATTAAATAATCTAAAATGACAAAACAATTATTTTCATTACTTATATTACATTAAAATCAAAACAAAAATATTTTACATAATTTAGAAATATTAAACATAATTTACAAAATCAAAAAAATACGAACATAAATTGTAATAAAAGAAACGTGGTACAGGAACAAAAATGAACTCGGTTCTATTGTTGACTTGCACCAAATTCCACTTCCTTCTCCCTCATAGAACTCTAATGGATTATCTTCCACTATCATGTTATATTCAACTAAAAGGTTTGTATCGATTTTGAATAATAAGATGAGTGATTTTATTGGTTACCAAGTTTTAGACATCATATTAAATACGCTCAATCAAATAATTTAGCCATTCTACTTCCATCAACACAACAAAACAACAAAGTTTCAAATGATTTGAAGAGGTTGTCTTGCTTTTTATTTCCTGTAACTAGGGCAATGGTATTTGTACAATTCATCAGTAGTTTTATGGTGATGCTACATTTTAGTTATGAGACATGTATTACCAAGTTTATGGTTAAAGTCATTGAATCTCTTTGCTGTTTCTAGTTTCAGACATTTGAAGTTTTACTGTTAAGCTATTTCTATAGATGGCGTGCTTTTAGAAGTAGGCATTAGCTTACCCTGAAAAATTCTGTAAATGCTTGTTGCAATTGATCTTGTTATATGTTGTTAATGTGTGTAGTTGTTGCTCCCCTTTAGTTGAAGATAAGAAACATGCTTCTCATACGAACCTAGTTTTTTTTTTATTAAATGCCATCTACTAAGTCATCTGACATGACATTTGCAGGTCTATCAGGTGATTCCAAGGATATGAATGCATGAGTTAAGGCAGAATCTCATTCTTCTTCTAGCAAAACAGGCATAAAGAGATTGTATGAATGACCTTTGAGTTTGAGGTATTGTGTAGAATACATATATAGGGTGAACAGTTTCAAAGAGATTCATAGATATACTTATAAAGAACGATAAAACATAAATATTCATCAAGGCATAAAGAAAATAAAACTTGGGGTACAAAAAACCTTGTTGATCCAGAAGCTGAATCTGGACCTTGAGTCTCAAAAGGTCAAAACCAGAGGCTAAGTCGAATGGAGAAATTTTAATACTTTAAATGAAATTAATGTTGAGTTTCAAACTTAAAATGAGGTATCATAGTGACGCGAGAACGATACCCAATATGAAACTGATCAGAATTCAAAGAATCACCGTTGATCTCAATTCCTGAAGTAGAAGAGAAAGTATCATAAGAAGAAGAATCCGGAGATGAAGCCGCGGAGGCTGAGACGGAGGAGGTTCAACGGGGGGAACGTAGTGGTTATACTGATCGAGCATCCAAATCAAGTAGATTATGATCGATACACCGATGAAAGCTTGGATAAATTAAGGATCTTGAGAACATAAGCGAACAAGACATGACAGCAATTGTGATTGGAAGCCGATCCGAAAACAAATCGGTGTCATACACCAAAGCCCTCGAGTTTAATCAATTTTTCCGGATTTAAGGTGAATTGGCGATGGATTCGCCGTTAACATCGAGAGAGAAAAGAGAAAGGATCGCGAAAGAGAGAGAATAAAATGAAAAAATATATATATGTATATATATTTTTTATCCGACAACCAACCAAAATTTGACCCGTGCTGTTCTTTATGGGTTGTTTCTGCTCCTTATTTCAGAAGCGATTCTTGGATAATTGGCCTATATTATAGGATTTTTTTATTTATTTTTGGGTCATAAATAAGAGAGCAATCTATAGAGCACTCCCCAATGGAGATGCTCTTTGTGATTTAATTGCTACACTTTACTAAAAAGGAATAAAAAAAGAACTGGTGCGAAAAAACACTTGGAGGGGTATTGAACTTGACATTTTTAAAAGGATTTTAAAGTATTCTTAAAATCTTTTGTTATTCAATTGAGGATTTTAAAACATCGTGAAATCACATGTTATTCAATTAAAATTTATATAAAATTCTTTAAAATAATTCAGAATCTCTTGTTATTCAATTAATAGTTTATAAAACCAACTTCAAATCTCTTCTTATTCAAAATATCACAACTTTTTTTAGAGGGGATACTCAACTTATATTTTAAAGGATTTGGTAGGATTTTAACATTTTAGGATTTTGAAAAATTTAGGAGATTTAATTGTGTTTTAGATTTTTTATTTTTCTTTTTAGAAAATGAAATGTGATTCTATGAGATTCTATAAGATTTTATAGTAATTTACAACACAAAAAAATATCTAGCAAAATATTTATTAATTAATCGCTTATTTGTGAAGTTGTAAGAGATACAGATGTAACGCCCGCGTCCCGCGACTTTATAGGGGGCGGGTTGTTTTAAGGAAAATGATAGCTAGATAAGCTAAGGTAGCTAAGCTACTAGCCCAACTAGCTGGAAAATGAGCTGTACGAGCTGAACGAGTTCGATGAACAAGTGAGTTCAGCTACGGACAGCTAACGGCCGGCTGCGGGCAGCTATCGGCCAAGCTAGCGTAAGCTCGACCAGCTAGTGTTAGCTCGGTCAGCTAACATCCAACTAGCGTCAGCTCGACCAGCTGCCAGTCAGCTGCCACTAGCTCGACCAGCTGCCAAGGAGCTCAACCGAGCTCGGCCAGCTGGACGGTAGTGGACAGTGTACGGGTCAGCTGGGAGCTCGTTGGCGGTCATGGGACGTCGTGACCGAACAGGCATGACCGACCAGGCATGACCAAACAGGCATGACCGAACAGGCATGACCGAACAGGTATGACCGAACAGGCATGACCTAACATGCATGACCAACCAGGCATGACCGAACCGATGCGAACGATCGGTCATGGCCGAACAGGCACGGCCAAACAGGCACGGCCGAACGTACACGATCGAATGGTAGCGATGGAAGGGTCTTGTCGGACAGGTACCTTTTGGGACCTAGACTTCGGCCAGAACCCCATAAATAGAGGGCATTGCCTTCATTTTCCGATACCATCATCCATCCATCGTCCACCTATGCCTTAGAAGAAAAGGGGGTGCGGCTTGGCAAGTACTGTGGTACTTGTCCGAACTGATGCGCATGCTACCTCTCTATCGACGGTACGATGAGACGAGCGACGGTTCGACAATCGGGTCGAACCGATCGAAGGATAAGCGACGGTTCGGTCATGGAGTCGGACTGATCGCAGGATGATCGACGGTTCGATCATAGTATCGGACCGATCGAAAGGTCATCGACGATCCGCTCTAATGGACGGATCGATCGAGGATTGACCGGATATCCAATCGCTAGCCGGATCGGGCGATCCAAGGATCGACGATACGAGCCGTAGGTTGGATTGAACGTCAGGTGGTCGGCAAGTCTGTCGTAAGTATCGGTCCGGTCAGTGGTTGATCGGCGATTCGATTATGGGGTCGGATCGTTGGATCGGACCAGGCTCTGATACCAAGACCGACGCATTGACCGAGGTACCAAGGTATGACCGATAGGTCAACGGACGGTTCGTCCGGTACTAAGCTTCGGGACACGAGTGGAACGGGAAGCCAACAGTGCAACCAATCACCGTGAACCGAAGGGACTATAAGTCCCCATCCCTAATATGTGGAAAGCCTGTGGGGTTGGTTGGTTGTATGGCTAAGCACAAAGGGATGGGTCAAGGTTAAAATGATATTCCGCTGCGTATAAGGTTGACGAAGCAAGGCCGTGAGCCAAAGCTAAGTAACCGGTTTAATGGATATTCGGCCTGGGATAGGGCCGAATGGAAGCCGTGACCGCGGACGCTGTGACGTCCGGGTCGGGGTCTTTCAAGTTGGTATCAGAGCATGCGCGATCCTGTTAGGACGTATGTGATTGTGCTATGTGTTCGAACGAAATGAAAAAAATCTCTGATAAGAGCGGCAGCATGCTTGGGAACGGAAATGTGTTCGCCAAGATGCACCCGTGAATCAAGTGATGGTTTAAAACGTCGATCACATAGCATATCGACCAGAAGGTCGAGAATTATGACTACGTCCAGGAAGGACTAAGGTCAAAAATTATGACCGCGCCCAGGAAGGGCCACGGTCAGGAAAAATCAACCAAAAGATCGGACTGACGACCGAGTCCGTAAAGGACCATGGTCGGGAAATTGTCCTAGTCGGAATGGAACTAGGACAGGAAAAGACTTGATCTATTCGGAAACAGAACAAGATCAAGCAAACTAGATTACGTCGCGAAAGACGTAGATCAAATAAACATGACCAAGTCCCAAAATTGAGCAAGATCGAGAATAGATTAAGTCTCAAGTGGACAAGGGTCAGGAATCTCTACACCGACCGAATTCGAGGACGAATTCATTTTAAGGGGGGTAGACTTGTAACGCCCGCGTCCCGCGACTTTATAGGGGGGCGGTTTGTTTTAAGGAAAATGATAGCTAGATAAGCTAAGGTAGCTAAGCTACTAGCCCAACTAGCTGGAAAATGAGCTGTACGAGCTGAACGAGTTCGATGAACAAGTGAGTTCAGCTACGGACAGCTAACGGCCGGCTGCGGGCAGCTATCGGCCAAGCTAGCGTCAGCTCGGCCAGCTAGTGTTAGCTCGGTCAGCTAACATCCAACTAGCGTCAGCTCGACCAGCTGCCAGTCAGCTGCCACTAGCTCAACCAGCTGCCAAGGAGCTCAACCGAGCTCGGCCAGCTGGACGGTAGTGGACAGTGTACGGGTCAGCTGGGAGCTCGTTGGCGGTCATGGGACGTCGTGACCGAACATGCATGACCGACTAGGCATGACCGAACAGGCATGACCGAACATGCATGACCGAACAGGCATGACCGAACAGGCATGACCGAACCGATGCGAACGATCGGTCATGGCCGAACAGGCACGGCCAAACAGGCACGGCCGAACGTACACGATCGAACGGTAGCGATCGAAGGGTCTTGTCGGACAGGTACCTTTTGGGACCTAGATTTCGGCCAGAACCCTATAAATAGAGGGCATTGCCTTCATTTTCCGATACCATCATCCATCCATCGTCCATCTATGCCTTAGAAGAAAAGGGGGTGCGGCTTGGCAAGTACTGTGGTACTTGTCCGAACTGATGCGCATGCTACCTCTCTATTGACGGTACGATGAGACGAGCGACGGTTCGGCCATGGAGTCGGACTGATCGCAGGATGATCGACGGTTCGATCATAGTATCGGACCGATCGAAAGGTCATCGACGATCCGCTCTAATGGACGGATCGATCGAGGATTGAACGGATATCCAATCGCTAGCCGGATCGGGCGATCCAAGGATCGACGATACGAGCCGTAGGTTGGATTAAACGTCAGGTGGTCGGCAAGTCTGTCGGAAGTATCGGTCCAGTCAGTGGTTGATCGGCGATTCGATTATGGGGTCGGATCGTTGGATCGGACCAGGCTCTGATACCAAGACCGACGCGTCGACCGAGGTACCAAGGTATGACTAATAGGTCAACAGACGGTTCGTTCGGTACCAAGCTTCGGGACACGAGTGGAACGGGAAGCAAACAGTGCAACCAATCACCGTGAACCGAAGGGACTGTAAGTCTCCATCCCTAATATGTGGAAAGCCTGTGGGGTTGGTTGGTTGTATGGCTAAGCACAAAGGGATGGGTCAAGGTTAAAATGATATTCCGCTGCGTATAAGGTTGACGAAGCAAGGCCGTGAGCCAAAGCTAAGTAACCAGTTTAATGGATATTCGGCCAGGGATAGGGCCGAATGGAAGCCGTGATCGCGGACGCTGTGACGTCCGGGTCGGGGTCTTTCAAGTTGGTATCAGAGCATGCGCGATCCTGTTAGGACGTATGCGATTGTGCTATGTGTTCGAACGAAATGAAAAAAATCTCTGATAAGAGCGACAACATGCTTGGGAACGGAAATGTGTTCGCCAAGATGCCCCGTGAATCAAGCGATGGTTTAAAACGTCGAACACATAGCATATCGACCAGAAGGTCGAGAATTATGACCACGTCCAGGAAGGACTAAGGTAAAAAATTATGACCGCGCCCAGGAAGGGCCACGGTCAGGAAAAATCAACCAAAAGGTCGGAATGACGACCGAGTCCGTAAAGGACCATGGTCGGGAAATTGTCCTAGTCGGAATGGAACTAGGACGGGAAAATACTTGATCTTCGGAAACAGACCAAGATCAAGCAAACTAGATTACGTCGCGAAAGACGTAGATCAAATAAACATGACCAAGTCCCAAAATTGAGCAAGATCGAGAATAGACCAAGTCTCCAGTGGACAAGGGTCAGGAATCTCTACACCCACCGAATTCGAGGACGAATTCATTTTAAGGGGGGTAGACTTGTAACGCCCGCGTCCCGCGACTTTATAGGGGGGCGGTTTGTTTTAAGGAAAATGATAGCTAGATAAGCTAAGGTAGCTAAGCTACTAGCCCAACTATCTGTAAAATGAGCTGTACGAGCTGAACGAGTTCGATGAACAAGTGAGTTCAGCTACGGACAGCTAACGGCTGGCTGCGGGCAGCTATCGGCCAAGCTAGCGTTAGCTCGACCAGCTAGTGTTAGCTCGGTCAGCTAACATCCAACTAGCGTCAGCTCGACCAGCTGCCAGTCAGCTGCCACTAGCTCGACCAGCTGCCAAGGAGCTCAACCGAGCTCGGCCAGCTGGACGGTAGTGGACAGTGTACGGGTCAGCTGGGAGCTCGTTGGCGGTCATGGGACGTCGTGACCGAACAGGCATGACCGACCAGGCATGACCGAACAGGCATGACCGAACAGGCATGGCTGAACAGGCATGACCGAACAGGCATGACCGAACCGATGCGAACGATCGGTCATGGCCGAACAGGCACGGCCAAACAGGCACGGCCGAACGTACACGATCGAACGGTAGCGATCGAAGGGTCTTGTCGGACAGGTACCTTTTGGGACCTAGACTTCGGCCAGAACCCTATAAATAGAGGGCATTGCCTTCATTTTCCGATACCATCATCCATCCATCGTCCATCTATGCCTTAGAAGAAAAGGGGGTGCGGCTCGGCAAGTACTGTGGTACTTGTCCGAACTGATGCGCATGCTACCTCTCTATCGACGGTACGATGAGACGAGCGACGGTTCGACAATCGGGTCAAACCGATCGAAGGATAAGCGACGGTTCGGCCATGGAGTCGGACTGATCGCAGGATGATCGACGGTTCGATCATAGTATCGGACCGATCGAAAGGTCATCGACGATCCGCTCTAATGGACGGATCGATCGAGGATTGACCGGATATCCAATCGCTAGCCGGATCGGGCGATCCAAGGATCGACGATACGAGCCGTAGGTTGGATTGAACGTCAGGTGGTCGGCAAGTCTGTCGGAAGTATCGGTCCGGTCAGTGGTTGATCGGTGATTCGATTATGGGGTCGGATCGTTGGATCGGATCAGGCTCTGATACCAAGACCGATGCGTCGACCGAGGTACCAAGGTATGACCGATAGGTCAACGGACGGTTCGTCCGGTACCAAGCTTCGGGACACGAGTGGAACGGGAAGCCAACAGTGCAACCAATCACCGTGAATCGAAGGGACTATAAGTCCCCATACCTAATATGTGGAAAGCCTGTGGGGTTGGTTGGTTGTATGGCTAAGCACAAAGGGATGGGTCAAGGTTAAAATGATATTCCGCTGCGTATAAGGTTGACGAAGCAAGGCCGTGAGCCAAAGCTAAGTAACCGGTTTAATGGATATTCGTCCTGGGATAGGGCCGAATGGAAGCCGTGAGTGCGGACGCTGTGACGTCCGGGTCGGGGTCTTTCACAAAATATTTATTAATTAATATTTTTTCACAAAATATTTATTAAACTAGCAAAATATTTATTAATTAATCGCTTATTTGTGAAGTTATAAGAGATACATATGTAAATTTATCGAGACACCACCACAGAGTCTAAATCCTGCAACAAAAAAACGAAGCTTTAAGTGAGATGAAGAACAGAAGATGAAGCTAAATGAAGAAGATAAGCAAAAGGAAGAAATGTCGTGAAGAAGGTAAAGGTTTTGTGTGTGTGTGTTGTAAGAAAAAATCCACATGATCCGATATTTCAATGGTTCTCTCAATAACCAAAACAGAGAGAGAGAGAGAGAGAGAGAGAGAGAGAGAGAGAGAGAGAGAGAGAGAGAGAGAGAGGGAGAGAGAGAGGGAGAGAGAGAGAGAGAAAGAGAGAGAGAAGCAAACATGAAATGTGAATGTGACAAAAACCAAAATAGAGGAAATAAAGTGTCGTGAATAAAAACAATCTAAAATATAACATAGTCGTCAGCATCAAACGTGAATTTGACAAAAATCAAAACAGAGGAAACAAAGTGTCGTAAATGAAAACAATCTAAAATAACGCATAGTCGTATGCATCATGACCCCATATTCATAGCATCCTTCATCATGCTTGCAGCTATATTTGCTCTCTAGATATTAGCAAGCACTCTTTGTTGTTCCTGAGTACCATGAATATGTTCTTCCTCATTATTCTCCTCACCATTTTTTGATCAATGTTAGTTTCTTCGAGAACATCTTCTTCTGGAGGAAACAAATCGGAACAACATTCTTTACGGAGAAAATTATTTAAACCTACACAAGCAATTACAACTTTACTTGCGTCTTATATGGAAAGGGTGGTGCATATTTGAAGATGTGAAATCTTGACTTGAAGATGCCAAAAATCCTCTCTAATACATTTTGCAAGCTAAAATGACTATTGTTGAACAACTCGTTTGGATTTACTGGATCTTTCCCTTTTCCTCTTAAGTCTTGGAAATGATAGCGAGTACTTCAAAATGGAGCTAAAAAATTGCATCGATTGACAAATCCACAATCAACTAGATAAAATTCCATGAACCACTTTGTTAGTCGCTAATTTAGTGACTATTTAGAGATAATATTCACAACTTCCTTGTTTCGTCGCTATTTAGTCACCATTCACCGACTAATTTAGCGACTAAATTCTTTTGTCGCAATTTAACAACTAATTAAGGACTATGTTGTATTGGTCACTAAACAGTCGCCACGTAATAGCTAAATAGTAGCTAAGTTTGGCGACTACAGTTTTAGTCGCTGATTGTAGTCGAAAATACCATATTTTCTTGTAGTGTAAATCTTCCAAAATCTTAAAATGTAAAAATCTTACTAAGGGGGGTGTATTCAACTTGACATTTTAAGTGATTTGTGTAAGAGTTACAAATCCTATGTTATTCAATCATGTATTTTAAAAATTCTTCTAAAATCCACCGTTATTGAACTGATGATTTAAAAATCTACTTTAAAATCCACTAAAATCCCTTGTTATTGAACTGATGATTTTGAAAATCTACTTTAAAATCCACTGTTATTCAAAACAGTTTTGTGGATTATAATTTTAATAACTTTTAGGATTCTAGAAGATTATGGGGGATTTGTTTAGTTAAAAATACAGAAATCCAAATCTCATGGTTTTAGGTGGGATTTGAAAGAATTTTACAGAAAATCATATGAACTTCCCTAAAATCTATCAAAATTCTAAATTTCCTAAATCCCATCAAATTCTCCAAAATCATGGTTTGAATACACCCCTTAAATCTTGCATTCAACAAAAGAAAAAAAGACAACAAATTGTAACTGACAACGTCGGTTATTATATCTGTATTCCCATCATCCTATTTTATGGGCCAAATACGAAGGCGGAGCCATCTCACTCCTATGTGACGTCGTGGGTGGAGAGAGTAAAATAAGGTACAACGCAGTTTTCACGCGTTTTGAAATTTTTTTTAAATAACAAAAAAGAAAAAGGCGCGTGAAGTAAAAAAAAAAAGAGCGTGAGTTAAAAGTTCAGACAAATAAAAAATCTCGCATCAAAGCTCCATCCAAGCGGCGCTCATGCAAGCAAAATAGTACCACTTTGCAAAAACATTGCATAATTTAATCTCATCTTTAATCTTTTTTTTTTTTGCGTGTGGTCAAATCTTATCTTTAATCTTTTACACTTAGTTAACAACATTGTAGATTACGAAAAAAATTGGGTTCACCCCTACAGATAAACCTCTTTTATTCACTCTTTTTAATTAACCAATTAAAATATAATAAAATGTCATGTCGTATTATATTTATAAAATAAATCAAAATATAAATAAAAAGACAAAACAAAATAAAGAAATAAATTCTGTAAATTTATTAATAAAAAAATAATGTCAATTTAGGTTTATAAAAGAATGACTAGAATGTAGTTTTACAATTAAACAAAATCATATGTTGGTTTGGATTTACAAAAAAGTAATTAGGGTTTTGATTTTACAATTAAACAAAATTATATGTCGGTTTGGGTTTACAAAATAGTGGTTAGGGTTTAGATTTTATAATTAAACAAATTTATATGTCGATTTGGGTTTATAAAAGAGTGGTTAGGGTTTAGATTTTAAAATTAAAGAAAATTATATGTCGGTTTGGGTTAATAAAAGAGTGGTTAGGGTTTAGATTTTACAATTAAAGAAAATTGTATTTCAATTTGGGTTTATAAAAGAATGATTAGGGTTTAAATTATACATTTAAACAAAACTATATGTCGGTTTGGGTTTATAAAAAAGTAATTTTGATTTACATATTATAATTAAAAACTATAATATAATGTTTAGAATTAATAACTTTAAAATTGAATGATATACAAATTTTGTTTCTTTAATTAATAATTTGTTTCCTTAATTAAGTGGGGGTGAATAAGAGAGGTTCACCCCTAGGAATTGTCCGTAGGTTAATACGTATTATTGAAAAGAGAAAGGACAATTTTTGGATTCACCCCTAGGGTTGAACCTCTCTTATTCACCCCCTTTAAATTAAGAAAACAATTCTTAATTAAGAAAACAAATTTTATAGATCAATCAATTTTAAAATTGTTAATTCTAATATTATATTATAATTTTTAACTATCACATCTAAACCCTAACCATTTTTTAGATATCCAAACTGATATATAATTTTGTTTAATAGTAAAATCTAAATTCTAACCATTCTTTTATAAACCAAACCGACATATAATTTTGTTTAATTGTAAAATCAAAATCCTAACTACTCTTTTGTAAACCCAAACCGATATATAATTTTATTTTATTGTAAAATGTAAACCCTAACCACTATTTTGTAAATCCAAATCGACATATAATTTTGTTTAATTGTAAAATCTAAACTTTAACTACTCTTTTGTAAACCCAAACCGACATATAATTTCGTTTAATTGTAAAATCTAAACCCTAACCACTCTTTTGTAAACCCAAACCGACATCTAATTTTGTTTAATTATAAAATCTAAATCCTAACCATTCTTTTATAATCCCAAACCGATATATAATTTTAAAAATTATAAATTTAAACCATAATCCTCTTTTATAAATTCAAATCGACATAGTTTTTTAATAGAATATTTACATAATTTATTTTCTTAATTTGTTTTGTCTTTTAAATTTAATTTTGATTTATTTTTTAAATATGATATATTCTAATTGATTAATTAAGAAGGGGTGAATGAGAGTTGTTCATCTCTACAAATGAATTCATTAATTTTTCAAATAAAAATCAAAAGAAAGGGGGTTGGTTGAGTAATTGAGAAATACGATCGTATTGTAATCTTGCAAGCAACACAAAACCTTAAACTATATACTACTACTAGTTTACAACCAACTCTAGCTGTTTTACATATATATACATTACCGAGGGTAGTAAACATACATATTTTCCTTGTATAATTTTATTTATCTTTCTTCTTTCAGTTGTAGTCAACACTTTTTTAATTTTCATTTTCTATTGAGTGTATAATTCCAATGGGGTCAACTCTCTAGCTACGTACGACATGTGCTCATCACTTGGCTTTGTGTAAGAGGAGGTGATTACGACGTTACATAAAAAGAAAAAAAAGAAGAAGACGATAAGTAGTATATCTATAAATCAAGAAAAATATCTTAAAATAACATTTTCTAAAACTTTTCTTCTAAAATAGCACATATGTTGTAAACTAGAGAATCCGAAGGGAGAAATTCTCTTAATCTTATTCATTGTGATCGAAGGAGGTTACATATTTATAGGGTGGGTTAGGAGTAGCCCTAAGTCCAAAACAGAATAGGAAATACAAAGTATGAATGGGCCATTGACTATGGGCCTAATGGGCTGAACCCATGAACTAATGGGCTGGACCTAAGTACCCAATGGGCTGGACAGTAAATGGGCCGGTCTAATGGAGTCCACTTAAGTGTTTTACAACACTCCCCCTTGGACGATATGACCGTGCCTATGTTGGATGGGATCGCTGCAATGTGCTTAGGGGATGCTGCCTCATTAAAACCTTACCAGGAAAACCCAGTGGGACAAAACCTTGGTGAAGGAAAAAGAGTACAGCACACATTGCTCCCCCTGTTCCAAACATCACTCCAAGTCCTTAAGCCTCCGCATTCCAATCTGGTGCGCGAGCTTCTTGAATGTCGTGGTCGGTAGTGCTTTGGTAAAGAGGTCAGCTGAATTGTCGCATGACTGAACTTGCACCACTTGAACTTCTCCGGCCTTTTGTAGTTCATGTGTGAAGAAGAACTTGGGCAGTATGTGCTTCGTCCGATCTCCCTTAATGTAACCATCTTTAAGTTGTGCAATGCAGGCGGTATTGTTCTCATGTATGATCGTAGCTTCCTTGTTTTTCGACCATACACACTTAAACTTTCTTTGTTATAACCTGCATTAGCAAAACCAACTAAAACCTTCTTTGTTATAGTTAGTATAATATAAACCCAAATTTAAAATACCTTGTAGGTAACATGACAAATACTTAATTTCACTCTAGTGCCTTTGGGTTAGTCAAGTACTAATTCTTGCTAGGAGGTTTACAGCAAAACTTATGTTTGGTCTAGTGTGGCTAGCCAAGACATTAACTCTCCTATAGCACTGAGCTATGGCATTTCAGGAGTGAGAACTTCCTCATTGTCCTTCTTTGGACCAATGGATCTTTTATCCAAATCAATGCTCCTTACAACCATTGGGCTAGTCAATGGGTGAGCTTAGTCCTTATTAAACCTCTTGAGTACTTTTCTATATATGCCATTTGATGCACAAGGATTCTATCTTTTATGTACTCAAGTTATAACCCCAAACAGAATTTTCTTTCTCTCTTGCCTAGGCCTTTTATTTAAAATTCTTTCTACTGTTTGGGCGATTAACCAGGGGTTCCAAGGATGTTTAAGTCATCCATATACACTGCTATGATTACAAACCCTTTGTTTGCAAACTTCTCTAAAAACATGGACTGATGGGATCATTCTTATAGCCCTCTTTGGCTTGGTACTTACTCAATCTATTGTACCATATACACCCATTTTGTTTCAGTCCAGTAAGGGATTTGTCTAGCCTTATGCAGTATTTTCTCGAGAACCACTCTTATCTTTGAGCTCTATACCCTCTGGTAATCTCATAAATTTCATTTCCCAGTGGACCATATAAGTATACGATTTTAACATCCATTAACCGTAAATCCAGTTTTCTTTTATAGCCAGACTTATTAAAGTCGTTGCATCCATCACAGGGGAGTAAGTCTCCTCATAATCTATGCCAGGTCTTTGAGAGAATCCTTGTGCTACAAGCCGTGTCTTAACTCACGCTTTCATTACTCTCATTTCTCTTTCTTACAAAGACCAACTTATGTCCAACTGGTTTTATATCAAGTGTTGTCCTTAAGGTCGGACCAAACACATTCCTCTTCTTCTAAGAGTTTAACTCCACGTCAATGGCTTATTTCCATTTTAGCCAATCTCTACTTTGAGTGCACTTTAACATAGACGTGAGTTTCTGATCCTCATTTAGTTCAAGTGCTACCTTGCATGCAAATATTTCATTTATGTCGACATCTTTGCAGTTCCATTTTATTCTAGACATGATATGATTTATGGAGCTCTCATTATTATCAATACCATCAGGACCTTGAGGTTTAGCGTCCCAAACCTCATTGTTGGTACCTTAGGATTTGCCGCGGCCATGTCTATATTTTCTCTTAACCTCGGTTTCTTTTGCACCTTTCTTAAATTTCCGAAGGTTCTTTTCTATGGAACATATTGGTCTATTTAGACTCTGTAGCAACTTGATTATTGTGTCCCTTTTGAACATCAATACGTACTGGTGCATTACAAGCTGGTATGTACGATTTTCTTATTCTCTTTGGGTCAAAAGGAATCGGCAATTTATTAGCTAGCTTTTGCATATAAATAATCTTTTGGACCTCTGCATCATAGGCTAGAGTCCGAGGATCTTGCCAATTTAAGGATGTTTGATTCCATAATATTTTCTTTGACCAGCTTGTTTATCTCTCCACCCAACATAGAAAACTCGGATTCAACTAAGTGACAATCCGTGTATCTGGCCACATAAATAAATCACCCTTGGCTCAAGATACTTAGCAATGGTGGGAGAATCATATTCATCATATATTCCCATCCTCTCTTAGGATCCCATTTTTGTTCTCTGTGATGATGCAATATAAACGGCACACCCGAATAATATTTGAGATGGGATATGTCTGGCTCATGACCCGTTAGTAATTAGGATGGTGAATATTCTATTCTCACTAGATGGCCAGATGCGTATAAGCTTTACTGCATGTAATATTGTGTGTCCCCAAGCCGACACAGGAAGCTTCGACCTCATGAGTGATGGCCGAGCAATGGTTAATGAAGGATTCATCTAATCCATTCTCTGTATGTTCATGTTCCACAGGGTGGTCCACACTTCCCCCCATGGACATACCATTATTATTAAACGCTTGGGATATAAATTCACCAGCACTGTCTAGACTTATAGTCTTAAGTGGATAATTTATTTATTTACTGGTGATGGCCTTATAATGAGTTTTCCTTGTGTACATGCTACACACGTGAGATTCTTAGGAATAACTCTTCTCTCTTAGGAGTGTGCCCATTTTAATATCTGCTTACGCATCATGTTAGAACTCGGATGGCCAATCCGGTCATGCCATAAAGTGAATCATTGAACATTTTGTTCATTGCCATATTAGCCTCTATCATTTTAATCTTAGCATGGTAAAACCAGTGGCTAGTACAGGTATAGGCTCTAGGACTTTCTTATGTCCTTGGGTGATTTCAATAATATATAGGAACTCTCTGTTTCCTTCACCCTTTATTTCAATATGGAAACCATTCAAATGAATGTCCATAAGGCTCAATAAGCTTCTCTTAGAGCTGGGTGAATATAAAGCATCACTTAGTTCAAATGTGTGCCATAAAATATATGCCTGGCCGTAGCCTTCACTTAGGCTTGCTATACCCGCTTATCTTTGCTAATATTGGCATTTTTCAAAATTTGTGTGGCTTAATCCACTATCCACCACACTTATGTTCTTGCCCTTAGCCATTTCCAATAATGGACAAGATTTTATATTTTAATATATATTGAAGGAAATAAAATTGAATTTAAACCAAAATAATAAATCAATCAAATGCAAAGCATAGAAATTAAATTAATACACCACATGAGTTTAATTATTTTCTTTAGGCAATTACAAATCTCATAATCCAATTTAGTCATCTTTCTCATGGTTTAAATTTCCTTTACCATCGAGATGAACCAGGTTAGTTTCTGGATTTATTTTCTTTATTTTCAAACTCTCTTAATAGAGATCAACAAGGTGCTTAGGAGTTTTGTATGTCTTTATCTAATGGTTTTCTATACCATAATTATTACAAGTGGACTTTGGTCTTATGTTGCGGTTTAAGTAACCCGCGGCCTATTCCCCGACCATGGCCGAAGCCTAATCGGTTTATATGGCCTTGACCATCATAATTATATCATTGGTAAGTCCCACGACCAGGACCACCACGTCCACTTCTTCCTTGGCCACGGCCACACTTGTCCTTATGGACATAGTTAGAGACCTTAGTCTCTTTTGGCTCTTTTAGGCTCTTGAGGATTTTTCTTTGTAATGTTAACCTTGTGAGCTTCATTGCACTTTTCATTAATAATTGCTCATTGTTTTGCTCAGCAAGTAGCAAACAAGAGATGAGGTCTGCATAGGTCTTAAACCTTTTAGTGTGAAAAGCAGAGAATGTATTCTCTAGCAGTTCTTTCTTAGTAACCTTAGTACCACACAACCTTAGGATAGAGACAATCTTAAAAGCTCTGAGTTATACTCATTCCAAGGATTTGAATTCCTGGATCCTTAGGTTTTTCCAATCAAATTGAGCCTTTGGTAGGAGCACCATCTGTTGGTGTCCATATTTGTTTTTCAACTCTGTCCAAAGGTCAATAGGATTTTCTATGGTGAGGTACTGATTCTTGAGACTCTCAGTAAGGTGATGGTGCATATGCATAATCACCTTGTATATATATTCTTAGTGCAATCATTATCATCTTTAATACACTCACATAGGTCCTTAGATTTTACAAAACATGCACCCGATTATATCATGCGGTTTTTAAGACCGAACCATGTAATTAATTTTGGATCATGCCATGCGGTGTTTAAGACCGAACCATGGAATCATTTTAGTCTTAGGTCATGCGGTATTTGAGACCGAAACATGCCTTGCCTTTATTCATAATTTCGAACTTAGGTCATGCGGTATTTAAGACCGAAACATGCCATCATATTTAATCTTTAGGCCATGCGGTGTTTAAGACCGAACCATGCCTTTATTATACTCAATTTCGTGGCTTTATTATGCATGAGGAACAACAAACCTAGATAGGAACTAGCATGCATGCAACAATTTCCTTTTAGCATGATTTCCTTTTAGCAAATTTCCTTTTTCTTAAGTTTCCTTTTATCTTAGCAAAATTTCCTTTTACTAATGGGAACTAGGTTTGATTTTATCAGCCCTAAAACAAACTATCAAATTCGATTTAGGGTTCATGCAGCTTGATCATTTTTCAATAAACGAATCTATAACATCCTATATATGATTCGATTTTATACTTATGATGCATGAATGATCAAAGTTTTAATATCCTAGAACAGTTTGATTTATTTCTTTCTTATGAATCTAACAATTTGATTCTAGGTTCTTATGCAACAATCAATCAAGCCATATTAATCAATCAACCAAATTCAAGCTTGATATCTTTTGGTGCAATTTCACAAACAATCTAACAATCCTATGCAATCCGATTTTAAGTTTTAGGATTTTAGGAAAATAAGAACTTGTTTGTTGATTGTCTACTTGTAGATTTTAGGGTTCCATTAAATTTAAAATCAGATTCGATTTCATAGGTTCCAAGGGGATTTAATTATTGTTTACCATCCACCGTTTGGGGTTGACTGGAATTGATCTGGGAGCTAAAGACCTCAGATTTTCCCTTGATCGCGAACCATGAATCTCGAACAGGAACTGCTACTGCCGCCAACGAACGGATCCCGAACCGCTCACGTACCGGACCGCGAACCTCGATCCACGAATCGCTATCGACCTGATTCTCGTCCCGCTCACGTACTGCTCTCGTCCGGATCCCGTACTGCTCTCGTCCGGATCCCGTACTGCTCTCGTCCGGAATATCGTATCTGTTCTCGTCCGGATCCCGTACTGCTCTCGTCCGGAATATCGTACTGTTCTCGTCCGGATCCCGTACTGCTCTCGGATGCTTCCGGACTGCTCTCGGATGTTTCCGGACTGCTCTCGGATGCTTCCGGACTGCTCTCGGATGCTTCCGGACTGCTCTCGGATGCTTCCGGACTGCTCTCGGGCGGATTCTCGTATCGTTCCCGTACCGCTCTCGGATGGATCCTCGTACCGCCGCTATCGATCAGATCCTCGTACCGCTATCGATCGGATCCTCGTACCGCTATCGATCGGATCCTCGTACTGCTATCGATCAGCAGAAGATCGGCGGCTGCTTTAGGGTTTAGGGCTAGAAAGAGATCGGCGGCTGCCTTTAGGGTTTTTAGGGTTTGAGGCTATCGTGCTGATAACGTGTTGTAAACTAGAGAATCCGAAGGGAGAAATTCTCTTAGTCTTATTCATTATGATCGAAGGAGGTTACATATTTATAGGGTTAGGAGTAGCCCTAAGTCCAAAACAGAATAGGAAATACAAAGTATGAATGGGCCATTGACTATGGGCCTAATGGGCTGAACCCATGAACTAATGGGCTGGACCTAAGTACCCAATGGGCTGGACAGTAAATGGGCCGGTCTAATGGAGTCCACTTAAGTGTTTTACAACAACATATACTTAAATTTTCCAAATATAGCATTTGTGATATTGAGTATTAATTTATTAACTTAAATACTAAAATTTATTATATTAAAAATTTAATTCACGATTTTAAATTTTTCCGACGAACCTTGTTTTGAGTCCTCCGATCTGAGATCTCAGTTTCTAAGTTCATCCTCATCAATTTCTAAGAGATGCGCCAGAACGATTCGTTTGTTTAATTCATTGTATTCCACCGGTTTAGCCGCTGCAACCTCCACCGTTGCAAGAATAACCCGACATGTACTCCGGACTCACGACGAGACTCTCCTCCTAATCGAATCATACAAAGGGAGAGGGTATGGAATTGATCGTGGTCCTCTCAAATCAACCCACTGGGAAGAGACCACCATCGCCGTCTCAGCTCGTTCTAGCGTTGGAGACAACGAAGCTTATAGGCGGAAGAAATGAGCGAGAGCCATAGCAGCGGAGATGGTGGTGTGAGGCGGAGGAAATGAGCGATGGTGGTGAAACAACGATGGAGATGGAGATGGTGGTGAGAGGCGGAGGAACAACGATGGAGATGGTGGTGAGAGGCGGAGGAAATGAGCGAGAGTCGTAGCAGCGGAGATTAGAGCTTTTCCTGAGAGAGTTATGGTAATGGAGAAGAAGATGATGAAATATGCGATGGAGACAATGAAGCTTTGTAAATAGATGGAGTTAAGAAGGATTGATTTGATTAAAACTTCTCAAGCTCAACTTCTTCAGTATCTCAACTCTTCCTTTGATTCTTCTTTCTAACTAGAACAAATTATTAATTAAGCCAATAAAACAAAAGATGATGATATAGTTGTTGTGGAAGACAAAAAAAGTGTTATGGGACGCAATGTGAACTTTTTTTAACCGTAAGAGATGGAGATTAGAAGGATTGATTTGATTAAGACTACTCAAGATTATTTTATTTCGTTTCTCAAATCTTTCTGCATCTAATGCTTACAATTTTTCACAGAACATACAACTTGCAAATCTAAAGTTGCCTATGTAAATGTTGGTTTCATATATTTAGGAAGACCTTCATAAAATTCAAGATCGTCTTCCTAAACATTATGAAATCTTTCCTAAACTGAGAAAAACATGTTTAAAATCTCTTTATTTATTTTTCTCTCTGACACGATAACCGAGGCGTCCCGCTTTCCACCTTCTTCCGACGCCGGTAGAGCCCAGGCTCGTCGGCGTCGGGATCTCTCAGTATCTCCGACCCCTCTCTCCTTCTGTCTGCAAATCTTGTTTGTGCTTTTGTTTTCTTTCACCGGAGTCCCCTTGAGATTCCGGATCTCAGCTCCGGCTCTGCTTTAGCTTCATTCACCGTCCATCGTTCCTCTACTTCCGCCCTCCTCTCTCAGTTTAGCTGCTCGACTGAGTACCCTACAGCCTGAGCTCATCCCTCAACCCCCCGATTGGCCTGATTTCCTTGGTGATAAGCTCTCGATATGGTTTTCTCCACAGTCAACCATAACACCTCACCGATCCTCGGATTCATATCCTCTCTCCAAGTGGTTTACTTGGCTGCAGCGGGACGGGAGCTCTGTGTTGACGCCGGTGCCTCTAAAGATCTTGACGAAGAACACCTTACCTCCGGCTACTTCTGTCCCAACCTCGTTAACTCTTTGGCCCAGGTTTGCTCCCCAATCTTACTTTGGAACCCTGGTAGATAGTCTACTCTGCTTAGGCTACGATGCATCGCTGCACTGGAATATCCCTCGATCTGTTTATACTTGCTCTATATCAAGCTCAAATTACATGGTACCGGTGTTATCTGTTTGGTCAAGACGAGGTCCCCTCGATAGCAGATCTTTGGTTCTTTTTAATTTGCTTGTAAACCTTTTGTGTCGAGTTCAGTGTGAATCCAGGTTTGGTCAAAACTCCACTCTCTCCCTCCCCAATCAATGCTTGGTTAGCTCAATGGTATCACTAGTTCGAAGGCTACTTTTGATATCAAAGCCGTCAGAATTGTTAGACTGGTATGAGAGTTATTTGAAAACCACTTTTGATGGATATCACGGGGATGATTCCCTTGAGGAAATTTGTTTGGTGAAGCTTGGCATTATGATCCCACCGTTACAATGTTGGGGTTACCTTGCCTTCGCCAACATCCTCTATCCACCTCACCCGACTCCTGAACCATTTCATGAACTAATTTACATCTCTATGGAACTATCATTTATCTCTGCTTGGTCAAGACAAGTCTTTCTTGGTAGCAGAGCATCGGTGTCTCCAAAGTTTCCTATTAGATTATTTTGTCGAGGTCAGTCTCTTAACCCTGTCCGGATGCTTGCTCTGTCTAGCCATATTTTTGAATCTAATCCGACAGCCTGCCTGAAAACTATCCTTGAACCCCTTAAACCCCTGCTCTTTTTACTGTCATTAGATAGAAAACTTGGGTATGTCGATCTAGTCCAGGAACAAACTGTTTACGCGCCTTGTATGGAAACCATTTACCTCCATTGCCATGAGAGGGATGATCCATCTGTGTTGTTACGGCCTGTTACCTTTCCATTGAGAGCCATGTTTCCATCTTGTTCAATTGCCATGATCTCCCGTCAATCATCTCACCCCTTAGTCTCCTCAATGGAGCACACTTTTAAAAGCTCCAATGCGTATACCGTAAGAGCGTTGTATGACCACCTGCTGGTCAGAGATTTACTGAAGCTTGCCTTCAAATCTGAATCCTACAAGACACCAAAAGATCTTCCACCCTTTGCAAACTCCTCAAGGTTGTGCATCACTTTGGAAGACTCATGTAGTCTTTATCTTTATCTTTTTTGTAACATTTTGTTTCTAAGTTGTAAGAACATCCTCCTTTGAGGTTTTAAGTTTAATGAAAGTTTGTTGTGTTCAAAAAAAAAAAAAAAAGTCTCTTTATTTATCTTTTTTCTTAATGTATCACAAATACTCCATTAATAAGGGTAATGTATCAAAGACCCACCAATGTCCTAATTTTATGAAGGCATTTCAAAATTTCAATAAGTTTTTCCTAAATTATTAGTAAGGGATAATCTTTTTTCATGATAGTTTTCCTGAAACTCGAGAAATCTTTCCTAAATATATGGGAATCCTTCTTAATATTCAATGAATCCTTCATGAATTTAAATAAATGTTCTTATATTCTTTTTTTTTATGTTTTGCCTCAAATCTATCACAACTTACTCCATTAATGAGAGTAATAATCTATTAAAAGCTTACCTTGGTCTAATACAATACTCAATGGTCATGCTTTTGAATCTTTCTAGGGGCTGTATGCTCTGTTTTTTTTTTTTTTTTTTGATAAAGGTCTTCATGAAATTCAAGAAATCCTTCTTAAATATTTTGGCATCCTTCCTAAATGTTTGATTTAGGGAGGTCGTCCACAATATTATGAAATTCTTCCTAAATTTTCAAATCAAGCATGTAATTCCTCCAATTAAGCCAATAAGAATGACACAACGATTCATCATTCTAAGAGTAGAGCTTATTTGACTATAACTCTATTACTGGACGATGGCCATCAATGCTGAAGTTTGCGGATCTTTGTGCAATTCCCTAAAAGTTTTATTGAACTTTTCTTTTTCTTCTTTCTTAGGTAGACCCTAGTATATAACAATCAACTAGAACAAGAGTTAAAATGAAGCATAATGACTTTTTTAATGAACCTATATGCCACCCATCACACCACATCACATCTAAACTTACTTGAAAAGAGTATCAATCAATTTCTCTGAGATCGTAGTCAAAAATCATCTCACTTTCTCGACTTTCCCATATGATTTCAGCTTTTTTCCTTGATCTCTTCAATGGACTAAACACACAAATGCAACCAATCTACAAAGAACCCAGAGATATGATATCTAACTATCAAGAGCACAAAAGACAGTGAAAAATATTAATCTAAAATAAAATTCAATCATCTAATTTACAAAACAAATTCACACACATAATTCTCTTAATTATCCAACATCAACAACACTATTTCATCTACCTACTTGATTACATAGACCTAAGAAAACGCATGGCCAGGTGAGGCAGACATTGAATGAGTCATCGATGAGAATTTGGCGAGAAGTTTCATCTCGAGACAAGCTTTCTTCGTCAAAACAGAGAAAGCGGATTCCTTGAATCCTCCCTTCTTCATTCCACGTGCTATGTCCATGTGTCACAAGAACCATTCGCGTCGTCGTCTTGACGATGCCTAGGTCTTGTAATCTCGTTGATGATGGGATTAAGAGGCGGTGACAAATCGGATTTTCCCGGACAAGTTTGGCTCATTTCTTTTTGAAACCGCTTCATCTTTTCCCGATTAGAGCTCATCGCCGGTAAAAATGAGATTTCAAAAAGTTCTAGATCAAAAAATAAGATCCAGTTTATGTAGAGATGACGAAGAGCCATCGAGAAAGATGGAGACTTTTATTATTTATATTAATTAATAAGTTCAATACTTTTAATATTAAATTAGAATATATGTGCTAAATCTGGAAAATGTGAGATTGTGTGCTAGATTTGGAAAAAAAAACATAATTTAGTGCTATTTTTGAAAATCTAAACATAAATTTAGAAAAAGTAAGTAACTTGTCATTCTAAACTAACGTTACAGTAATTTCATGCCAAAGGAACACACGATAAATATGCATCCAATCTAAAAGAGTTGTTTTAATTGACAAAGATGGGGGAGGTTGGATTATTACAAAAATGGTCGATAAGAATTCTTTTTTTTGTTTTCCTTTATTTTTGTTAATCCAAAAGAATATGATCAGGCTTGCAGATATGCTGATACTGTACTAGTTTTTGGAGGGTCCACCATGCATACATTTCGTCAATTTAGATGGAAAAAAAAAAAGAAAAAGAAATGAATTATCCATTTCATCATAACAACAAAGCATACATTTTGGAAAATATAAGAATATAAGAAAACATTGGTGAGTATGATGAATAGATTTTTGTTAGACCATTAATATTGGGATGAAGTTTATCCAACTTTTTGATATGATCGGGATTGTCAGTATACAAGCTTTGTGAATTCTGTCCCTCACCCTCAGTTGAATGGGACGATCTTTCATTTATAATCTATGAAGAAGACTAGTTAAGAAAAGAGTAGACGCCTGTTTCTTCTGTGCAAGTCTTGAGTGTCATGTATATATGAGTTGTCTTTCTTCTCTTCTCTTCTCTCGATTAATAATAATATGCAAATAGACCGTCAGGGGTGTGTATATTGCATTGTTGGTGGTGGGTGTGATAATTGAAAGAGGATTATGTTTTGAAAAAATAAAATAAAAAAGTGAAGGAAACTAAAAGGATGAAACAATAAGAAGAAAGAGAAGATTGGGTCCAACCAACTGAGAGGTGGAACAAACAAACGGACAGCTCAGCCAAGGATGCTTTTTTGGAGCTGGCTTACCTTCTAAATAATCTTTTTTTTTTTTTTTTCTTTTTAACGAACAAACCCCATATACTAAGTTATTGGAAGGTAGCCAGTTAAGTACCGACGGGATTACGTGAGAAAAACAGAAATCTCGTGCTCTTGCATATTTTTGTAAGTTTATCGGCACGGATATTTTCCTTTCGGAGAATAAATCTAATACTAAAACTAGCAAATCTATCTCTGAAATGAATAAAATCCTTCAGTTCTGAGGAAAAGGTTGGTCAATCTTCGACATTAGACGTCATCAACAGGAGATTCGAGCAATCCGTAGCAAAAAGAGCTTTATCCAAGTCTAAGGCCAATAAGCACCTCATAGCCCAAACAAGTGTGTCCAACTCTGCATGTAAAGGTGAGGGGCTACGTCGCGATCCTTTTAGCCCCATATGTAAGATTCTATCACCAATAGACGCAATCCAACCGTGTCCACTCCTATCTACCTCTGTATGCCAAGATCCATCGATAAAGCAGACAATGAAATCTTGTGGGATTGGGATCAAAGGTATGCCCGCGCCTACCACCACTGGTGGTGTGTCTCTATTGTTTGCTCTTCTCCATACTTCTTCTTCTTGGGTAGCTTTCTCCAAAGTATCTTGTGGAGATTCAGAGATATTTTCAAAGACTTTCTTATTTCTTGCCTTCCAAATGTACCACATCACCCAAGGGAACGTTCTCAAGTTCTGATCGAGTGCGCCAAAGTCTCTGCCACACCCATATAGATAGTCGAGGTTGCTATATAGGGAAGATGAAGGAAACACCATAGGGTGAGAAGGGATTGTCGATAAGGCCCACACTTGACGAGCTGGTGGACATTCAAATAGCATATGATTAATAGTTTCCTCTTCCTTGCTATTTGAATGTCCACCAGCTCGTCAAGTGTGGGCCTTATCGACAGTTGTTTTTTGGTAGTAATTTTTTATTTTAATACTTATATAGTAAATATTAAATTCGTTTCATTACATTTGTTTTTTGGTAGTAATTTTTTTTTTAATAGATGCTTGACTCGAAAGGAAAAAAAGTCCTTTTTTCTTCGCCTTTTGGTCTCTCTCCCAAAGAAGAGTTCGCCCTAGCCGTCAACAAGCTTCAGTTCTCCGTTTGCCCTCTCCGGTGGTCGGCGCTCCTCGCCGCTGCCGTGAGAGGGTACCTTAGTCTCTCTTTTGCTGTTGTTGTTTAGTTCCTTGCTTCCTTTAACTCTTGGATTTCGGTGGAGATTGGTTCACTTTGGTTGAGACGGCAGATCTTCACCGCGGGGCTTGCGAGTTTGGTCGGCGGCCAGCTTCTCCTGATAGAGTTGTTTCTTTGGTCTACTAGATCTATTATTTGGAAGATTCGACAGAGTTTTGAGTTTCATGGTGATTCCCAAAATTTGCTCTCGAATATGTGGCTGTGGTCTCGCTTGTTTCTTTAGCTCGGTAAGCTGACCTTCTGATATCTTCCTCACCGTTGTCTAGAGCTAAATGGAACTGTTTTAGTTTGTTTCAATTTCTTGGGTTAGTCGTTTAAGTAGATGTTTGGCTTTGGACTAGGGAATCTTTTGGCTTGCTTCGAGTATCAATTTGGGTTTGTGGAGGCGGTTGGAAGTGTCATTTTACATAGATTATGCTAGCAATTCCGGATCTGGTAGATCCACGGTATGACTCGAAGAATAAGGTATCTTCTTTGCTAGGTCCTTCTCTGTGTTCATTCGTTCATGTGTTGCTTGATTGGAAACTGTCAGTGTTGTGTGGTTGTGATTGCGTTACCCGCCCAGCCTTTACCTTCCTATCCCCCTTGTTTATCTCGTCCTTCCTTTGATTCCCAAAAGGCTTGTTCCCTCTCTAAGCTTTGGCTCCGTTTTGATTGAAGAAATGCTAGTCTCCTTTGTCTGCAGTTGGTTCTTCTCATTGTTGTGGTTTGTTGTGGTTGACAGTTGTCTCGGTTAGACTTCGCTCCTTGTCTTGCTTTGCAAATCTGTTTAGATTTGATTGCGTTTTGAAGGCTTCTATCTAGACGTTATGGGATGATGTAGTCGTCGTCGTATCCAGAAACGTTCGAGTCTTGTTTGCTGGGTTATGAAGTTCTTGGTTCTTGTTTGGAGAGATTGGCTCTCATATTGATAGGAGGTGGTGGTTGTTATTTTTGGATTGGCCTTGGGCATCCTTGGTAAAACTCAGCTTCAAGAGCTTCAGAAGAAGAAACCTTGCGGTTTGGGACTAGTTTATTTCTTAAAGGTTCATCCTAGTTTGCCTTTGTTTTTAGCTCTTGGGTTCATCCTCTTTCCAAAGTTAAATTTTCTTTTGCTTTGTTGTTTGTTTTCTTTGTTGGTTTTTCTTATGTTTCTGGGGATTTATACTCATCCGCCGGCTTTGTTTCCCTTGTTTGGGCATTAGATTCTGGGGAAATCTTGTCTTCCGCCGGCTTAAGTTGTATTTCACAATGTATTCCATCTAGTTTATTAATATTACCAGATGACAAAAACAAAAAAAAAGATGCCTGACTCGAAGGCCGAGATGTCATCAAACACCTTCGGATTGACCTCTTTGTCTCTCCGTTTGCCTTTTTCTTCTTAGTATATTTTCTTTATAAAAAATTATTTATAACCTTAATTTTATTTATCAAAAAAAAAATTAACCTTACAAAACCGTCTTAAATAATTAAAACTATTATAAGATTGAATGCATTAACATATGTAAAATATATCTTTATAATGAATATAGATATTTTATTAATTAATAAAAGGATATATATTATTCTATAAAACAGTTTTTTTTCTAATACTATATAAAATTTATACAAAAAAAAGAATTTGGTCAATATTGGTCAACGCCGGTCAAACATGGTCAATGTCGGATTCTGACAAACAGTATACCGGAATAAAATAATCGTGATGTTGAACACATGTCATCATATAGTTGGTATATGTGACCATACAATACATTTACTTGGTGTAGTTGACAATACATTTTTAAAGTTGCGATGTATAGTCATGTATTGAGCTATACTTCGTGTAGTTGAACATCTTTTAAAAAATCATTATGACAAAGTGATCATAATTGAGAATATTGAACTAATGGTTTTAATGAGTAAATATAATTTTCTATTAAATAAATATAATTAAAAAATATTTAATAGTAAGTGAAACTGTATCAACGAAAAATTAAAATTAAAATATACAACTTTTAAAAACAAAATAAATAAATGAAAATAGTTTTTAACGAAAGTTATGATAAATAAACACAACTGTAAATTCTATATTAAGTTTTATTAAGTTTCTATATTGCTGTAATAATTTCTAAAATTTTATTTAGATTATAGAATAACGTTGGATATTAGATATTAATATCCAAATTATTTAGGTTCAACGTAAAACGGAAAATTTGTTTCAACGAACAATGATTTTTTAGTTATTGATGAAGAGACAAAATATATAGAAAGTTCAAAAGACATGACTGTTTAAATAGTGATGCATACCTTGGCCCTACCTGAGGGCTCTGGAGTGTGGATTGATGACTCTTCTGTTTGGGAACAGGTTTCGGATTTGGAGCATCAGTTTTGGACAAGCTTTGTCGTGGTCGTGGAGGGGTGTCGATCGATACCCCCTTGGTGGCATCGATCGACACTGAGCCTGATGCTCGTGTTGCAGAAACTTTTTCAACATAAAAAGTCTGTCCATCAATAGTAGAAGCCCTCCTCAGCTTATCCATCTCAAATTTCAAACTCAAACCATCCACATTCAGTGCTATGTGTCCCTTCTTCAGATCGAAGATGGCACCAGCTGTAGCCAAGAAAGATCTTCCTAAGATGAGAGGATCTTTAGGCTCTTGATCATACTTCAGCAGCACAAAGTCAGTGGGAATCATGAAGTTGCCAACCTTAACTGGAATATCCTCTAAAACACCTTCAGGAGTTCTTCGGGAGTGATCAGCCAAGATAAGAGAAATCTGAGTTGGCTTGAATTCTGTCATCCCAAGTCTCACAGCAACAGAATGTGGCATCAAGTTGATGCTAGAGCCAAGGTCACAAAGTGAGTGAGAAAACCTTCCTGCTGAGATTGAGCAATCAACACAAAGCTTCCAGGATCTGGTAGCTTCTTAGAAGTCCTACATTGAATGATTGCATTCACTTCCTTAGAGACAACCACTTCCTGCTTCTTCTCTTTCTTCCTCTGTGGAGGCTGGTTTAACAGAATTGCACTGACATCCTTAGTAAGCAGTGCTCCTTCCTCAGGGCTCAAACCATTGGATACCATTCTCTTCACATACCGCTTAAGAGGTGGTGAAAGCTTTACTGCATCAATTAAAGGCATCTCAATCATCACCTTGTCCATCATTGCTTTGCATCTAGCTTCCTCCATCTCTTGCTTAGACTTTCTTGGCTTGGGAAAAGGAACCTTAGGCTTGTAGACCCTTTCAGCAGCTGGAACCTGAGATTTTGCAGTTTCTGGGTTCGTCTGAGAGGAGTGTCGATCGACACCATCATCTGAAACCGAGAGATTTGTCGATTTCTCTCCGTTTTCTGCAGAAACAAATTCACCATCACCTTCATCTCTCACTGATATGGCATTGCAAGCATGCTTGGGGTTTGACTCAGTTCTTCCAGGAAGAAAACCCTCTTGTCTTTTGACAGACCCAGCAGTCTGAATAACCTGATTCTCTAACTTCTTGACATGAATGTTTAATGCTTCTATCTTCCCATTCAGCTCAGAGTAGACATTGTCAATCTTTCCATTGAATGTCACTGTCAAATGCTCATGTCCTTGCAAAAGCTGCTCAAGCATAGCCTCCATTCTACTCTCAGAAGAAGTCTTAGGAGGTGGAGACTGATAAGATGAATTCCCATAGGTTCTTGTATAGCCATTGTTTTGTTGCTGCTTCTGGTCAACATTGTAAGGTCTGTTGCCTTGCTGATTACCAAATCTATGTCCCTTGATATCCAGCTCCATACACATAGTTGACATTCTCCTCTGTATTCTCTGGCTCTGGCTCAAATTTCTCAACTTCAGCAGCAAATTGGACTGACTTCTTACCCACAAGGAGATTATGTACTGAATCCAGCTTAGCATTAACATAAGCTAACTGGTTTGAATCAAACTCTCCATGCAGTCTCTTTCTTTCAGCATCAGCTCTTTTAGTGTTATTGCTAGAAGCCAAATTCTCAATCAAAACTTCAGCATCTTCTGAAAATCTTGTCTTGAAGTTCCCATGACTTGCAGCATCCAAAGCTAACTGATACTTCCAGTCACACCCTCTAAAGAAGATACTCAACAGTTGTACCCTTGAAAAACCATGGTGTGGACAGTCCCTTTGATAAGCTTTGAATCTCACCCAAGCTGCCTTGAAAGCTTCATCATGTCCTTGCTTGAATGAAGAGATCTTGACTCTCAGCTCATCTGACATTGCATCATCATAGAAATGGTTGAGGAAAGCCACTTTGACTTGTTGCCAAGATGTCAAAGATCCAACTGGCAATTGCTTCAACCACTGAGATGCCTCTCCTGCAAGTGAGTATGAGAAGAGCTTGCAGAATATGAAGTCCTCAGTCACCCCATTAGCCTTGATACTGGTCACAAGATCCTCAAAGTGCTCAATATGGTCCAGAGGCTTCTCATGGGGAAGGTTAGAGAAAGGTCTCTGCCCAACTAGCTGGAAGTCAGCAGGCTTCAGCTCAAAGTCATTCCTCTGGAATGGTGGAGGAACAATAGCAGACCGGTTCTCATACACAAGATCAGCACGGTTGTAGTCAGCAATGGTCTTGATCAAGTCTCGGTTCTGATCCTGTCTTCGAACCGGGTTTTGGACGTGGTTGGCAGCTCCACGTCCGTCTGCTGCAGGTGGGTGTCGATCGATGCCACCTGGTTGGTGTCGATCGACACCAAGGTTTGGCTCATCAACGACGACAGCTTGCTGATTCACGACAGCCTGCTCGTTGACAACAAGTTCAGCAATCACGTTTCCTTCTGCATCAAGCTTTTGGCCCTGCTCATTGCGCAAGTGGCCCTCTTGATCCCTCAAAACACCAGCCTCATCACGCATCAGAATGATCGTATTAACCATTTTCAGAGATTTAGCTGCTTTTCTGTTCTCACGCTCAAGCTTCCCCAACTCTTGGTTTGAAAGATTCACAGTAGGACCAGACTTGTTGCTCCTTGTGTGAGGTCTTTGAGGCATGCACCTGAAACACCAAAGAGAAGAAAAACCAAAACGTGTAAGTAGAAAATAAAAAGAAAAATTTAGACAAAATCTAAAACTCAAATCTAATGGTAGATCAAAGAGTCCCCGGCAACGGCGCCAAAATTTGATATGCTCAAATTAATCCCTAGAGCTACTCTCTCAAATTAAGAGATCACTGCAGTACTTAGGGGTCGAATTCCACAAGGACTCAAGACTACGCAATAAATTATAGAGTTTTTCAATTATGCTAAACAGATTAAATTAAAATAAAAGCAATGCAAAATATTAAATAAATTCAGAAGATCAAAAAGCTAGGCCTAGGGAATTTTTCACGAAATTATGAAATATTAAATCAATCGATAAATTAGGATTCAAACAATTATGAACAGATCTATAACTCTAAATACTTTTGTAAATTAAATCAGTTCTCACTGCAAATAATATCTAAATTTAAAACCAGAAAATCCAAATCTCTTTGTAAAATTCTAGGTTAAAAATCAGCAATAAAATCAGGTTTAGATTGTTCACAAAATTATTAAATCAAATCTCTTTGCAAGAAATAATTTTGCTCATCAAATGGTTTTATCAGGAAAATTAATTATATTCTCATATCAATTTATTTTCCTAGGGTATTAATTCTAGATGGCCAATCAAGGATTAATATGAAGAACAACCTAAGATGAAGATCTAGATAGATAAAGAATCCTAAATAAACAGATCTAATAAATCATAAAATCCCTGTGAAAAACTCTAAACCTAACAAGCAAACTACTCAGATATGATCAATGAAGAACAAAACATCTTTCTGAATAATAAGCAATTGAAATTAAAAGAGTAAAGAGAGTTCAAGAAATTCTTCTCTACAAAGCAGATCTCTCTCTCTCCAAAGCTCTCAAAATCTCTCAGGATTGCAGGAAAAATAAAAATTGATAGAATAAAAACTTCAGGGTTTGGAAAACCTAAAAACTATATATATATATATATATATATATATATATATATATATATATCCTAAAACACGTCAGGGACTAGTCTTGCAAATATGGAAAACTTCGGGCAACTTTGTAAAACTTCCAAAACTTGGGTCTTGAGTCGGCAAAGATGAGTGTCGATCGATGCTCCCTTATGTGGTGTCGGTCGATGCTCCTCATAGGATCAGACTCCAAATTGATTTCCTCCGAATTGATGCTCCAAAATGATCCAAATTGCTCTATTTTGCTCCTTTCATGCCAAAATCCTAGAAAACCTGTAAATACTCAAAAACATACTAGAAAACAAATCAAAAGACTCTAAAAGACTCCTTATATCATGGTTAAAAACCACAAAAACCATGATATATCAAATAGACACATCTATTAGAACGAAAAATTGTGATGAAAAATATGAATAAAATATAGTGAAAACACACAACTCTACAATGAATAGATATAACTGTTTGAGTTTTTAAAAAACAAATAAAAACAATTTTTTCAAAAAAATACTACAAAAATTGTAACTGTTGTTTGCATTTATTCAGATTGTCATTATTATTTTAAATATTAACTATTTTAAAAGAAAAGCTACGATAAATATATGCAAATGTTTTTCTTTATTAAGTTTTATTAAGTTTCTCTATTGCTAAAATAATTTCTAAAATTTTATTTAGATTATAGAATAACGTTGATTTATTAGATATTTATATTCAATTATTTAGTTTCAACATAAAATGGAAAATTTGTTTCAACGAACTTGTTAGTTACTAATGAAGAGACAAATATAAAGAGAGTTCAAAAGAGATGACTATTTAAATAGACACACCTATTAGAACGAAAAGTTGTGATGAAAAAATATAAATAAAATATAGTGAAAAGACACAACTCTACAATGAACAGATACAACTGTTTCATTTTGTTTTCAAAAAAACAAATAAAAACAAAAAATTTACGAAAAGGTACAACGAAAAATAGTAACTGTTGTGTCTGCACTTGATTATTTTATACTTATAATCCATATAAACTGCTTTTAAATAGAAGGCATCTTTATTACCATATTGAATAGTCAAATTCAAAAACTCACTATATAACCCATCTAACTCTTGGAAAAAAATTAACAGGTATTTTTATCAAACTTTTAGATTTAAAATTAACAAAAAGTTGTAAATAAGATTCATCATTCCAAAAATCTTTTGTTAAATAAAAAATTGGAGGAATTTCTTTACTTTTCAAAGAATGAATGCTAGAGAATAATTTAGAAAGGTGTAAACTGTTGAGATTGAAAGTTTATATTATTTTGTGTCATGGCAAAAAATGAAAACAGTTCAAAGAGACAAATATATATAGATTTTAAAAGATACGAATATTCAAATATACACAATTCTACAATAAAAAGTTGCAACTTTACAAAAAAAACATTACAATGAATAATTGCAACATTTTGTAAAACACAATTTAATTTTTTTACAGATTTTCATGGAAATTTATCCAAAATATACGATTGAAAAAACATAACTTTTGGTGGCATTTATTCGGATTGCTATTATATTCATCATTCCAAAAATCTTTTGTTAAATCAAGAATTAGAGGAATTTCTTGACTTTTAAAAGAATAAATGCTAGATTATAATTTAGAAAAATGTACAAACCGTTGAGATTGAAATTTTAGTTGATTTTCATGACAAAAAAATGAAAACAGTTCAAACAGACTAATATATATATATATAGGTTTCAAAAGATATGAATGTTCCAATAATCACAATTTTACGGTGAACAGTTGCAACTTTTCATAAATAACCGTTTTAATGATCCATCACGACTTTTCGAAAAATATCCAAAAAATACGATTGAGAAAACACAATTGTTGGTCGTATTTTTTTGGATTGTTATTATATATAGATCAGTAGTATTCCTTTTATATCAGTCCTTATACAACTATTAGTAATCAGACACAGACTACAAATATATAATTGGTTGGTAAAAAGATAGCTAGCTGCAAAGGAAATTACGTGAAAAAGGTTGTTCTCGGTCCGATTACGTGCTCCACAAACTCATGTTCGAAGTATTTATTAGTTCGACCATAGATTTGTTTGAAAGTCCATCGGCGTCACGTCCGAGTCAAGTTGCCATGTATGTATATGCAGACAAGAGTTGTGAGTTTGTGACTTTTCGACCCTCTCTCATTACTTACTTCATTTTCTTCAAGTCTTTGGGCATCCACCCCCTCCCCCACAAACAAACAGTAGTTTCCACTTTCTTCGTCAATTTGTGATCCGATTTTGGGTGCGTTTCGAAGAAAATGCCGCTGGTATAGGGAGGGGATGGCTGGGCTTCCAAAATGATATATGGGCCGGGTATCAAAGTTTGAAATATGAATATGACTCACAGTCATCACTCGTAAATAAAATTTAAAAGATGTAAAAAAGAAAGGAGAGCAGTACTGAAGAAGGCCCAAATGAAGGTCCAAGTTCTGATTTCCGAAACTTCCTAAAACATGCGGAGGGACCCACCACAGCACGCGGCTGAGAAGAAGGCCAGATTAGACAGACCCCGACGATTAACTGAAAAGTCAAACCACGCAACCGAGCGAAAAAATATACTCCTGTAATGAGTTTCTTTCTTTCTTCAACCGTCGTCGTCAGGTGGAAGGGAAAAAAAAAAAAAAAAGAGATATTTAGAAATTTAACGAAGACACAAACGCGTCTTCTTCTTCTTCTTCTTCTTCTTCTTCTTCTTCTTCTTCTTCCTCGCTCCTCTGTTCCTCTTTTAAAGTTATTATAACACACAGTCATCGCACCAAATCAGATTTATTTCGTCTGCGTCGTCTCTTTTTTTACTCCTAATAAGTTTCGATCCACATTGGTTTTTTTTTTTTTTTTATCCCAAGTCTGAAGTCTCTCTCTCTCTCCCTATCTCTACTGGTCTATTATTTGGAGAAACTTAATCGAGATCTTTGCTTTCCCGATGACAATTGGCTCGTTTTTCTCTTCTCTCAAGTTCTGGGGCACTTCTCAGGTAACCACCCACCCCCAAAGCGACTCTTCTCTGTTCTCTCCTTCCTTCAAAATTATCCTCTCGTTTTTTTTTTATTATTAATCATTATAAATTCAAAAAAAAATACATTTTTCTCTAAGAAAGGAAAAACAAAACCGAACTTGTTGCAAGTTAAAATCAAGTCAACGAAAACATTGTTAATGAAATAGCCCTCCCCTGACTACAACTGTGCTTAGCACAACGAATCAGACAGACAAAAACTGGCTGGATCCAATTGATGTCATGTCTTCGTGCCTTTGACAAAGTTCTTTTTGTGTTTAAACTCTTCTTTCTGCCTTTTTTTTACCAATTTATTTTGTTCATCCGAAAGATGATGAATTGCATTCCGTTATTACTATCACCCAAACCGGAGGTTTCAAACCCTCCTCATCCCCAAGTATTTACATACATTTCTTAGTTTGTTGTTTGGATCCAACAAAAATTAAATTAGGTTGTGGTTGATTGTGATTGTACTTTCTTTTTTTTTTTTTTGGGCAGGAGCAGCAGGAGCCACAGAGAGGGAGGATGCAAGAGATTGATCTTGGTGTTCACACTATTAAGAGCCATGGAGGGCGAGTCGCCTCTAAACACAAGCACGATTGGATCATACTCGTCATCTTGATTGCCATCGAGATCGGCCTCAACCTCATCTCTCCTTTCTACCGTTACGTCGGAAAGGACATGATGACTGACCTCAAGTACCCTTTCAAGGACAACACCGTCCCCGTCTGGTCTGTCCCCGTCTACGCTGTTCTTCTTCCCATCCTAGTGTTCGTCTGCTTCTACCTGAAGAGGACTTGTGTGTACGATCTGCACCACAGCATCCTCGGTCTGCTCTTCTCCGTTCTGATTACTGGTGTCATCACCGACTCCATCAAGGTCGCCACCGGACGCCCTCGTCCTAACTTCTACTGGCGCTGCTTCCCCGACGGCAAAGAGCTGTATGATGCCTTGGGTGGTGTGATCTGCCACGGCAAATCAGGAGAGGTCAAGGAAGGCCACAAGAGCTTCCCGAGCGGACACACCTCCTGGTCCTTTGCGGGGCTCACCTTCCTCTCCCTCTACCTCTCTGGCAAAATCAAGGCCTTCAACGGAGAAGGACACGTGGCTAAGCTCTGCCTCGTGATCTTCCCTCTTCTCGCCGCTTGCCTTGTTGGGATATCTCGTGTGGATGACTACTGGCACCACTGGCAAGACGTCTTCGCCGGAGCTCTCATCGGATCCCTTGTAGCCGCTTTCTGCTACCGTCAGTTCTACCCAAACCCTTACCACGAAGAAGGATGGGGTCCCTACGCATATTTCAAGGCAGCTCAAGAACGAGGAGTCCCTATGACCTCCCAACACGGAGATGCCCTGAGGACAATGTCTCTGCAGATGGATTCAACTTCTCTAGAAAACATGGAATCTGGCACTTCCACTGCTCCCAGCTGATGATGATGATGATCCTTCTTCTATTCCATTATTTGATTCATTATTTGTTTTTTTCATTTTGGTCGTTTGTGAGATTGTGGATGGTACGGTATAGCTACGTTTACGTATGTATGTATGTATGTGTATTCAACCCTCTACCTAAAACCCTTGCATTTGTAAATGTACTCTTTTTTTTTTTAAGAGAGACAAATTTGTTTTGATAAAATTCGAACATACAGTTTGAGTTGGGTTTTCATGAGTTATGGTGGTGGTTATGTTCATGATAGTATGTGGTGGATCTAAGTGGGAAATAAGTGAGCAATTTCCACCGTTGAAAACTGAAGAGAAGTTGATCCTCTCGTAACTGAGAGCTTATGCTATCTCCATGCCAATGAAGGCGGAGCCTAGAGCTGTCAAAGTGGGCGTCCATGTCCATTTTGACCCGTCCAACATTGTCCAATTTGATTTTGGACAAACAGTTGTCCGTGTCCATTAACGTCCGGTCCATTATCGACCATGCCCACTTATGCCCATAATATTATGGGCTGTCCATGGGTGTCTATTGGACAACAATAGAACAAATTTTGTAAAATGAGAAAAAATGGTGTAACTAGCTTAGAACATAAACATAAATGATCCTTTTGTGCTGCCAATCATTTTGATCAATATATAAAACATAAAAGATGGATCCAAAAGCAATAAAGCATAAATGTTTTCATCTAGAACAAGAATGATAAACATCCAAACACAATGATAAACATCCAAACACAATGATCAACACCCACAGCTTATGAACACCGTAATCCACAGCCTGCAATAACATATGAACCCTTGTGAATATCCAAAATACCACAAACTGAGACTCAAAACTTCGTTATATGCTTTAATGCTTGTGAAAACCCCAAAATCCATAATTTTCTATATCTCACTTAAGAAACCTAAATCTCAAATGGGTATCTCGCAAAATCGAAAGAGAAGAAGAGAAGGAAGGAAGAAACCTAAATCTCAAATGGGTATCTCGCAAAATCGAAAGAGAAGAAGAGAAGCGGATGGGTCTCTTAGTTTCGTAGTTTTGTACCTGAAATCGATGGAGATTAAACGGAAGAAGATGGTATCGCCGGAGAAATCGCCAGAGAAAATCGCCGACAAAGTTAGAAGAAAATGAAAATTGTGTTTTACGATTTCCCCCAAATCAATTTTGACCTAGAATTGTTTGTCCAATGGGCCGCCCAATGTCCAGGTTGTCCACGCCCGTTTTGTCTGTGGGCTTTGTTGTCCAAGCCCACTTAAGTCCGTTTCAATTATGGGCTTGTCCATGACCGGTCCATAATGAATTGGACATGGTCCGCCCATGGACAGCCCGCCCGTTTATTGAACACGGCATTTACGTGTCGTGGTCGAATTAATTTTTGAAAGAAAATCATATTTAACAACATAATACCAAATAATTAACGTTAAAATCATATAAAAGTAAGGTTTTGGTCTCTCCTTATTGGTTGATTTTCATTTAAAAATTTTTAATTTTTTTTTTGTTTGTTTTCTAATTGTTTAATTGCTTTAAATAATATTTAAGAACCAATTAATACAATACATTTAATTCATACATTAAAATAAAATTATAACTGAAAATAAAGTAAATTATGCATTAATCATATTATAGCATTCAATTTTATTCAAACACAATAAATGATATTTGTAACTTTAATAATTCTAAATGTAACTTCCATCAATTATTATCATATAAATAAGCATTGCATCATTCTCTCATATTGGCATTTTTTACTTTCTCATTTTCACATTCTCTCATTCTCTTCCACTTCTCTTCCACGATATCTCAAATCATTTTTTGTTTGTTTTTTATGTTTTCAATTTCTTATTTTTGTTGTATGGGTTACAAAAACCAAATGAAATATCATTGTAAATTTTTAATGCTAAATTTTAATTTTAGAGACTACATGATATATATATATATATATATATATATTTATTTTACATTGTTTTTATATTTAAAAATTCATCTCCATTATCTAATTTGGATTATCATCTTATAAGTAATCATTATCTCCTCCTTTCTCACCAATATCAAATGTTGTTATATCTAATATGTGTTGTAAGAGTTTGATTCTATATTTTAATTTAGAAAGTATTATATATAATTAACATTGTTTTCAATTTTTATTTATTTATAAAAATAAAATACTTCTTTTATATTTCTTGCCTTTCTAATCTATTCATATTTATTTCTAAAATTTTCATAGTTAAATTTAAATTCACATATGTTGGTTTTAACAAAAAATCAAGTTTATTTGAGAATCTGTTTAAAAGGTTTATCTTCATTATCTATTTTAGATTAGCATCTTATAATTCATTGTTTTCATACTCTTACAATATTCACCACACAATAAGGTCATGAAGTTGAAAAAATTCATTTCTAATTCTCTATTATGTACTCTGGTTATCTCACATATTCATGTATCATTTTTAATAATTTAGAATGATCAATATAATTATCAATTTATAAAGTCTATTTTATTTTGTAAAGTCTATTTCGTTTTGTGATCCAATAGATAAATATGTAAGAATCAATATAATTTTTATATTGTTTAAGATTAGAGGTTTTTGAAAACAAAAAGAACTTTATAATAAAAAATGATTTTTTTTATTTAAGCAAAATGAAAAAATGATTCAAAAAAGAAATCATGTTTAACTGGAAGTGAAATATAGAAAATAATGTAATTATTAAAATACCATTTAACTAAATCCTCTAAAGATGAAACTATTAGTATGAAATCTAGTACTATAAATTAAATTGATGAGTGAAAAACAAAAAAAAAAACAAAAGGGTTGAAGTTATTCTAGGGGTTTTAAAAAATCTTTAGATTGAAATTCATATAATTTTTAAAAAAAAACTAATTTATTTTGTCACTTCAAAAGTAATATTTTCAATTTGGAATACAATGTGTGAGTGTTGAGTTTATATCAACAAAACAATCAAAAAGTGTAAGTTTAAATTTTGATTGAGCCACTTGGTATTCCTTTTCTTTTAAGTCAAAAATAAATTAAAATATTTATTTATAATTAACCCACTTTTAAAGGCATTTAACTCCATTTAACTCAAATGTAACTCCTACCCAATAATTTTAGATTCATTCCTCCAAATAATATATTTATCTTTCAAGAAAAAATGTCTTTGGTAAAAGTTTAATATTTTAAAATTATTTGAATTGCTTTAAACTTTGAAATGAGGAATATTCTATAAACAATAATATATGTAGTTACTAAAAATTTTGATAATTTTATTTGATTCAATTTTACTATACTACAGTCTTACGTTTACAATGTCATTAAGAAAAAATATTTAAATCAATGTCTAACCTCTATAAACCATGATCATAAACATAGATTCTCTCATATTAGGAAAATATTTAAATTTCTATATTATTATATATATTAATATATAGCTAATCAATTTGTAATAATTTTTTGTAGTATTGGTTAATTTTTGATTTATAGAAAAGTTCATATATTTTAAATTTTGTATAATAAATAACCATACCAAAAAAATGTTGACAGGAATGTTATTTTGAGAAATTGTTATAAAAAAAATTTGAGATTCATACATTAGTATATTTTTTTTTGAGATTACATTAGTAAAAAAATATTTTAGTTTAAGAAAATAAAAGAAATATAATCAAAATTATTGTGCATACAACCATGCATTGTATGGACTAATTACCTAGTGATAGAGGATGAATAAACTTTTTATTTTGTAATAGACTAATAATGTCTAGGAGAATTGGCAGAAATAACATAAAAAAAAATTATAATTCATCGGGTGACTACTCTAACCATAAGGAGTTAATATAGTCTGTATAATATATAATATTTCCCCTCTTACCCTCGTTGCATGAGCAATAGTTGCATACTGTTCTATTCTATTGGTTCAACATTCTATTCCATTTTCTAGTTTTGCAAACAATTATTCTATATCATGTTCGTGTGCAATGTTATTACCCAGTTGGGTTCTCAAAGTAGTATCTTGTAGGGTTTAGTGAACCTTCTTTTTATGCTTTAAATTCAAAATTGTTCTAATTTATGGATGTGTAATTCTTTTCAAACTTCTGAGGTCTGTCATTTACATCTTTACATCTATAAAATTATTTATCATTGTATCTATATACAGAATTTTTAAATTTTAAAAATAAAATTGCAAATTTATTTTTATTCTTATGGTCCCCTGCAATGCAATTTCAAACTTAAATATGGGTTTTATACTATAATAGAGATATTGAGTTAATTTGACATTAAATACAGCTACTTAACTATTAAGAAAAATACTTATGTTCACCCTTAGGGGTGAACCTCTTTGTTCACCTCATATTCTCTCAGCCAATCAGAATCTTCCATCTAATATTTTATTTAAAAATAAATCAAAATTAAATTAAAAAGCAAAACAAATTAAGGAAACAAATTCTATATACTTTTAATTAAGGAAAGTTAAATATTGGCTTTGTTTAGATTTTTAAAATTAGAACAAAATTATATGTCGGTTTGGGTTTACAAATGAAATGGTTAGGATTTAGATTTTACAATTAAAACAAAATTATATGTCGGTTTGGGTTTACAAATGAGGTGGTTAGGGTTTGGATTTTACAATTGGAACGAAATTATTTGTCAGTTTGGGTTCACAAATGAGATGATTAGAGTTTAGATTTTACAAGTAGAACGAAATTATATGTCGGTTTGGGTTCACAAATAAGATGTTAGGGTTAGATTTTGCAATTAGAACGAAATTATATGTCGGTTTGGGTTCACAAATGAGATGGTTAGGGTTTAGATTTTATAAGTAGAACGAAATTATATGTCGATTTGGGTTCACAAATGAGATGGTTAGGGTTTAAATTTTACAAGTATAACGAAATTATATGTCGGTTTGAGTTTATTACAGAGCGATTTAAGTTTTTAATTTTATAATAATATATACAGATATTATATATCAGTTTGAATTTATTACAAACGGTTTAAGTTATTAATTTTATAATAATGTATCAGATTTTGTTTTTTTATTTTATAAGGGGATGAACGAAGAGATTCACCCTAAGTATTGTTAAACTATTAAACTACGTTCTTCCAAAAAAACTGGTGTAACAAAATTATAAGGTTATGTTAGTAATTAATTTAGACATACACACTAAACACACCTACAAAACTAGACCAACACGTCATTTGTACCCATTGCCACAACAACAGCACATGTTTGCCACATGAGAGTAGTTTGGTGGTTGGCCGGGGAGTAAATCGGTAAAATCACACAGCCCTCTGATTAGTTACTTAATTTCATCGATTAGCATGCTATATTCTTTATTTCATTAGTAAATTTGGTTATACACCTAATTGGCCCTAATGTCTACTGCAATAGTTTTGTTTGTCACAAATATGGAATGGTAATGGTAGTATGAGGACCAAGAAAATTGTCAACTAGAGATAGTATGGTCAAAGACTCTTAACGGTTTTTTTATTACTCGAGTTTTACAAATATATAGATTTCTCTTAAAATGTATAAAAGGTAAAAGAAATAAAATAAACTTTGGAGGAGAAAAATATCTCATCCGGAAGAATCAGACAGGTCAACAAACTAACAAGTGTGGACTCCGAGGATTATGGGCGGAGACTCCGGCGATTATCAGCCCGCCATGGATTCCGGTCAAGTCCGTCTCAAGGAGCTCGGCTACAAGCAAGAGCTTAAGCGTGATCTCTCGTCTGTCTCCGCTCTTTATTTCTTCTTCTTCTAGATTTCAATATCTGTAAGCTTTTAAAAAAAAAAAAAAAAACAATGGTTAAATATTGTCAGGGTCTTCTCCAATTTCGCCATCTCCTTCTCCATCATATCGGTGCTCACGGGGATCACCACCACCTACAACACGGGCTTGAGGTTCGGGGGCACCGTCACTCTTGTCTACGGATGGTTCGTGGCCGGCTCCTTCACAATGTGTGTTGGCTTATCGATGGCCGAGATCTGCTCCTCTTACCCAACCTCCGGGGGTCTCTACTACTGGAGTGCTATGCTCGCCGGCCCTCGATGGGCTCCACTTGCCTCTTGGATGACCGGCTGGTACGATTTTTTGTAACTGTAATTTGAATTTGAAATGGAATCAACGTCTGATTGATTTTTTTGATGTTGTTGCTTTTCACAATCTTTCTCAGGTTCAACATCGTTGGTCAGGTGACATTTCATCAGCTTCACTTTTTTTTTTTATTTTATTAGATTACTGTTTAGGCTAAAAGTACGTTTTGTTTGCAGTGGGCTGTGACGGCGAGCGTTGACTTCTCTCTGGCACAGCTGATCCAGGTGATCGTGCTTCTCTCCACCGGCGGTAGAAACGGCGGCGGATATGAAGGTTCCGACTATGTTGTGATTGGCATCCATGGTGGAATCCTCTTCATCCATGCTCTTCTCAACAGCCTCCCCATCTCCGTCTTGTCTTTCATTGGACAGCTTGCTGCTCTGTGGAATCTCCTCGGTACCCGTCTCTTTCTTTCTTCTTCTTTTGTAACTTGCGTGTTTCATACCATACCATTGCTCTCTTATCAACACAAGTAATCAAGCATCTCTTCTTATATATAAATATCCCACCACCAGGGGTTTTGGTGCTCATGATTCTGATTCCTTTGGTTTCTACGGAAAGAGCCACCACTAAGTTTGTCTTCACCAATTTCAACACTGATAATGACCTCGGCATCACCAGCTACGCTTACATATTCGTTCTGGGGCTCCTCATGAGCCAGTACACCATTACAGGGTATGATGCCTCTGCCCACATGGTCAGTCTCCACACTTAAACAAGTCATATTTTGTATTTTGTCTATTCCTCATGATGGAACCAAAAAAATTTGCAAAATTGCAGACAGAGGAGACGGTCGACGCAGACAAGAACGGGCCAAGAGGAATAATCAGTGCAATTGGGATATCGATTATCTTTGGATGGGGTTATATTTTGGGCATAAGCTATGCGGTCACAGACATACCTTCCCTTCTGAGTGAGACCAACAACTCTGGTGGGTACGCCATTGCTGAGATCTTCTACTTAGCTTTCAAGAATAGGTTTGGGAGCGGTACTGGTGGAATCCTGTGCTTAGGCATTGTTGCCGTTGCTGTGTTTTTCTGCGGCATGAGCTCTGTCACCAGCAATTCCAGGTATATATATTCATCTTTGGTCATACTGCATTTTTTTCATTTAGGGCTTTGATCATATGCATGTATGTTTGGGTTAATCAGGATGGCTTATGCGTTTTCGAGAGACGGAGCGATGCCATTGTCGCCGTTATGGCACAAAGTGAACAGCAGAGAGGTCCCCATTAATGCAGTTTGGCTCTCTGCCCTCATATCATTCTGTATGGCCCTCACCGTAAGTCCCTCTCTCTCTCTCTCTCTCTCTCTCTCTTTCTGTGTTGGGATTACTGTTTGATTAACGAGATGAAACTGGCAGTCCCTGGGGAGCATAGTGGCGTTCCAAGCAATGGTGTCGATAGCAACGATTGGACTGTACATAGCGTACGCAATCCCGATCATTTTGAGGGTGACGCTTGCACGCAACACCTTTGTGCCTGGACCATTCAGCCTGGGGAGGTACGGAATGCTAGTCGGTTGGGTGGCAGTCGTTTGGGTTGCAACCATCTCCGTCCTTTTCTCCTTGCCTGTAGCATATCCAATAACCGCGGAGACACTCAACTACACTCCAGTAGCGGTCGCTGGTTTGGTGGCCATAACCCTCTCATATTGGCTTCTCAGCGCCCGGCACTGGTTTACGGGTCCTGTCTCCAATATTCTTAGCTGAAATAACGTTTCAATCGATATAGTAAAGCCATTCAAACTGTAATTGACTCTTTTTTTTTTTTTTATGTACAACAAGCAACAACATGTCAGTAATCTCACATTTTCCCTATTTCATCATTACTGCTCTAAACTTTAAACAAATGAAGTACTTACGAAGCCCATTAAAGAAAACTAAGGCCCGACAAGACGACGTAAAGGAATTAAAAATTCGCTAGAAGGAGGGGTTGAACCTCCGACCTTGTGGTTAACAGCCACACGCTCTAACCAACTGAGCTATTCCAGCATTTTGATTACTTGAGTTAGTTATAATATTAGTAACTTTTACTAAAACTATAAACTATCCAAGAAAATGAATGCCAGTGTATTGTGTTACAAAATGAGGTGCTATGATATTTTTTTGGAGAAACTGGAACACAATAATAAATATTCTCCTTCCATTCACTTGAATAGCAATAAATGCGAAATGTGGAAACGAGAACAAAGTCCGCAAAATTCAAGCCCAGTATGTTGTTGATGTTCCCAGGATGGAGGTATATCCAAAAACCAAATCCATTCAGAAACTAAGATGTCAGGAAGACTTAGATGTGATAGTAGGCAAGAAAGAGAGGGGAAGAGACATGAAAAAGAAATGGCTCGGATCAGAAATCTCAACAACTTAACTAAAAAGTCCCCTTTTTATTCTCATATGTAGATGTCAAAACAACTCTAAAGGGATCCTTAACTCACTAATTGTCAAAATGGTAACAATTCTTGTCTAAACTCTCCTAAGACCATGGGCAACAGCGATGATTCGGGCCGTCCTTAGTTTTTTTTTTTATAATTTAAATCGAAAAGGCCCATTATCGAAAAAACAGATTTTATGTTGGGATGTTTTTCGTCCGTTTTCTTCGCCACGTGCTCTATTCTGATTGGGTGCCGAATTCTCTAGGGTTAAACAAAAAAAAATTGTCGAGACAAAATTTGTTCGACTTCTTTCTTCTCTCGACGCCAACGACAAAGGCGATACACATCGTCGACGATTTCACGAAGCCGTTCCGTTCTTCTCACTGGAATTTCTTGACAAATTACCGAAGCCGATCTTCTGTTTCTCCCGAAGCCGGTCCGATCATCTGTCCCGAAGCTTGTCCGACGGTTCGATCTTCTCTCCCGAAGCGATCTTCTCTGTCTCCCGATGCTTGTCCGGCTGTTCAATCGTGCTAATAAAGGTTTGTCTTCTTCCCCCAATATGAGAGTTCTCTCATTATCGCTGATTATCGAATTAGGGTTAGAGAATTGGGATTATCGAATTAGGGTTATCGAATTAGGGTTATTGAATTAGGGTTATTGAATTAGGGTTATCGAATTAGGTTTTGTTGCTTTGGTCTCGTTCTGTTTTTTCATGTGTAAAGATCGATTTGTATCTGTTTAAAGATCGATTTGTCTCTGTCTAAAGGTCGATTTGTTTCTGTGTCATTTGCTGTTGATAGTTTACCAAATCTTATGGTTGCTAAAATTGTTTTTAACATTGAATTTTGGTAAAACTTTGGTTTTTTTTGTCTTAATTGTTAAAGGATCATTGGTATATAGAAACTCTATTATAGGTTTTAAATTTGGTGATTGTTGTGTCGTTTGCTGTTGATAAGTACTCGTATGGTTGCTAAAATGTTTTTTACATTGATTTTGATACAACTTTTGTTTTTTTTTGTCTTAATTGATAAAGGATTTTAGGTTACTCATTTGGTAGTTGTAATGTGTACTTCTAATAAATTGTGATTGTTGTGTAGTTGATTGTATTTAATTTTGCTGTGGTTTGTTCATAGTTTCTTGTTTAATTTGGTAGTTGTAATGTGTACTTGTCATAAATTGTGATTAGACATTGGTTGTTTGGTCTTTATGTTTTGTTACTTATTGCAAGTTATCTTTTAAACCCCAACCATCTTCTTCTTTATATTTCCATCATAAATCTCTTTCATTAAGTAACCCCTTCTCACTTGTACTCGCTTATCACTTCTCTTCTATACTCGCTTCTCTTCTCTTCTCTTCTCATTCCTTCTCTTCCTTATTCGTTTCTTCATATGGATTCTACGAATCCCTTCTTTCAGTCTTCTTCTTACTTTAACCTGCTTAACAGTCAAGAAGAAGGTGCTTTAAATGAAAACTTTCGTTGGGAAAGTTATCCACCTTCTGGACAGAGCTCCCAACCTTCTCCTCACAACTCCCAACCTTCTGAAGCGCCAACTCTTTCGCAAGAAACACCATTGGAGCCCAAGAAGAGAAAGACATGGACACCTGCTGATGATGAAGTCTTGATCTCCGCATGGCTCAACACTTCAAAAGATGCCATCGTTGCAAATCAACAAAAGGGAGGAAGCTTCTGGCAAAGGATTCAAAAATACTATGCTCACACTCCTCATGCTAGAAATGGTGGTGAACAGATGCTGGTGACACATTGCAAGCAGCGTTGGCACAAGATAAATGACCAAACTAACAAGTTCTGTGCGGCATTCGCAGCTGCAGAGAGACATAACAGCTCTGGTCATTCTGAAAATGATATCTTAAAGAATGCACATGATATCTACTTCGCTTACCATAAGAAGAGATTAACCTTGAACATTGTTGGTTTCGGTTAAGGTTTGAGCAGAAATTTCTATCCCTGAACACTATTAACACGCCCCCATCTCAGCCTGCAACAAAGAGGAAACAAGCTGCTGAAGGTTCACAATCATCAAGCTGCAATGTTGAGGAGTATGAGAAAAGGCCAGAAGGGATCAAGGCTGCGAAGGTGAAGAGGAACAATGCTCAGTCCACAAACGTGAAGACTCTTGCTGAGTATAAGAGCATGTGGGATGTCAAGAAAGAGGAATTGGCTGAAAAGGAGAAACTACAGAAGTTGGCCATCCTAGACACTCTCCTAGCCAAAAAAGAACCCTTGAATGCGAGTGAAGAAGTTATCATGAACAAGATAATGTCCCAGTATTTCTGATATTAGAGCATGTGTTTGTTGTTTGTTTTTCTTGCTTAAATCTCGGCTTATGTATTTGATTTGTATTCCCTGTTTGTTTAATTGTATTTCCTGTTTTAGTGCAACCTGTTTGATTTGTATTTTCTGTTTAAAACTAAATTAATATAAGTCTATTTTAATTTCTAGTAACTTGGCTATTGTATTAACTAACTTAATCAGATTGTTAGTTCTTTAAAACAATTGTTGTACTTAGTCTAATCTGCTTATTCTTGTTTATCTTCACGTTAAGTAAGAAATGGGCCAAGACTATAGCTATTCTCAGCCTGAATCATCCTACATGGCTGATAAGTACTCAGAGGACACTGTGGATAGAGAGCTAGAGGCTTTAATTCGTATCAATGAAGTCGAGTCGAGGCAATACCCACCTCAACCTGAGGTGGAGCATGGATTCCCGAAGGAATGCTACTGTGGTGCGCAGCCTATTCTATCCAACTGCTACAACAGAAGGTATGTGATTTTAATTTTATTGAAGTATAAGTTTCGCTATACATGCTAACTCTTTTAACTATTGCAGGTTCTTCACATGTCCAAATGTCGATGATGGAGATATGCATATTCACAAGTGGTGGGATGTGGCTGTAATGGAGGAGTTGAGGGACAATGATAGACGATATGAATTGATGGCTGAGAAGGTAGATTACTTAACCTTGTTCAATGAATATGAATAAGACATCAATCAGGTTAGAGATCAGAGTTACGCAACTGAACAGAAGATGGTTATGTTGGAGAATGTAGTTAACGAGATACGTAAGGAAAATAGGTTTACATACTTAACTGATTTTCTGGTTGTTGGTGTAATGGCTATTTTCGCATGTATTTTGTTCATGTTGGTGTAATGATTTACACGGGTACTTGTTGTTTTCTTATGCTATGTATGTTGGTTTGTTTTGGTCTCTCACGGGTACTTGTTGTTTAATGTGACTATGTACGTTGTTTTGTTTTGTAATATCACAGGTACCTTGTTTTGTTTTGTTGAGGCTCACGGGTTACAAAATAATGGAACTCCATTTTTTAATATCACGGGCACTAGTCTTCTATTATATATATGATAACTCTTCACTCACACCAAACAAGACCAAAGCAACAAAACATTCTCAAGAAACACCATCAAAGCAACAAAATACTCACACCAAACAAGATCAAAGCAACAACACTTTCTCTTCCTTTCTCTTCCTTTCTCTTCCTTTCTCTTCCTTTCTCTTCTTTTCTCTTCAATACAAGTTATTTCTTCATTTCTTTTCCTTTCTCTTGAAATGGGATCATCTTCAAACCATTATCACTACCAAGCCGATGATAATCATTATCACTACCAAGCCGATGATAATGATCATTTTGAGGGCTATTTAGAAAACATTTATGATGTTTCGCATATTATTCCGGAACCAAACCAGCCAAACGATAGGATTTTTATCGAGCGAAACCGAGAAGAAGGCCACAATAATCTTTGGAATAATTATTTTAGTGACACTCCAACATATCCAGAATATTTATTCTGGCGACGGTTTCGCATGCACAAGCCAATGTTCATGCGAATTGTGCAACGTCTCTCTACCGAAATCGAATATTTCCGCCAAAACCAGGATGCAACCGGACGGGCTGGTCTTTCACCTATACAAAAATGTATTGCAGCAATTCGTCAATTGGCATATGGTATTTCGTCTGACAGTGTTGACGAGTATGTACGAATTGGTGCTTCGACAGCCAGGAAATGTTTGCACGAGTTTACCGCCGACATCATCCAAGTGTTTGGAGATGAATACCTAAGACGTCCTACATAGGAGGATCTACAAAGACTACTCTATCAGAATGAACATCGTGGATTTCTGGGGATGATTGGTAGCATTGACTGTATGCATTGGGGGTGGAAGAATTGTCCCACGGCTTGGAAAGGCATGTATTCACAATCAACCAGAAAACCTAAAATCGTGTTGGAAGCGGTAGCTTCGTATGACCTCTGGATATGGCATGCCTTTTTTGGAGCTCCAGGTACTATGAACGATCTTAATATTCTTGATCGATCTAATGTTTTTGATGACATAATAACCAGTCAAGCTCCGGAAGTCAACTTCGTTGTCAACGGAAGGGAGTACAATTTGGCGTACTATCTCACTGATGGTATTTATCCAAACTGGGCAACTTTTATTCAATCAATCCGACTTCCACAAGGTAGGAAAAAATCTCTCTTTTCTAAAAAACAAGAAGCTGTGAGGAAAGATGTTGAGCGTGCCTTTGAAGTCTTGCAAGCTAGATTCGCCGTTATTAAAAATCTATCTCGTTTATGGGATAAAAACAAAATGGCAAATGTAATAAGATCATGCATAATACTCCATAATATAATTGTCGAAGATGAACGACATACATACAGTTACCAAAACATTGTTTTTGAATTTCAACACGGAGAACATGTGGATCAAACATATACCGTTGGTGCCGCCGGTGTGGGTTCAAATATCAGCAGTACGATTACTCGTCAAACAAGACTTCGGGATAAACAAGCCCATGACCAACTAAAACATGATTTAATTGAGCATATTTGGACTAACTTTGGACATCTCCCGGATAATGAAGATTGATTTTAAAATTTATATGAGTTGAATAAAATGTTTGTTTTTGTTTTGATGTTTTTATGTTACATGTTTTCTGTTATTAATTTTTTAACTGTATGTTTTTGTTTTTTCAACTTTAAATAATTAATGTTTAAGCTTTCAAAATATTATTATTTTATTTAGAGGACCAAATATAAATAGACACCAATGTTTATACTAAAAATAATAAACTTTCAAAATATTATTATTAAATGTGAGGGACCAAAAAAAGTTCCCAACCGATATGCAACAGATTTACAGACCACTCAGCCACTCTCCCCTTCCCGGACCGAGGCTCTCTCAATGGATAAAAGATAGAGAGAGAAGTACGCAAAATGAATTACTACTAGTTGTCAATCTTGTGCAAAAATATTTATTCTCTATATCATAATACATGTTTTAGAATTTTTACTTGAATTAAGAAAAACATTTAATGTTAAACAATTTAATGTTAAGCAATAAGTGTATTATTTATTTATAATAACATATTTTATAATTATTAACCAATAATATTTCATCAAAATTTTAAATTTTTGTTGTAAACTAGAGAATCCGAAGGGAGAAATTCTCTTGTTCTTATTGATTATGATCGAAGGAGGTTTCATATTTATAGGGTTAGGAGTAGCCCTAAGTCCAAAACAGAATAGGAAATACAAAGTATGAATGGGCCATAGACTATGGGCTTAATGGGCTGAACCCATGAACTAATGGGCTGGACCTAAGTACCCAATGGGCTGGACAGTAAATGGGCCGGTCTGATAGAGTCCACTTAAGTGTTTTACAACACTCCCCCTTGGACGATATGACCGTGCCTATGTTGGATGGGATCGCTGCAATGTGCTTAGGGGATGCTGCCTCATTAAAACCTTACCAGGAAAACCCAGTGGGACAAAACCTTGGTGAAGGAAAAAGAGTACAGCACACATTGCTCCCCCTGTTCCAAGCATCACTCTAAGTCCTTAAGCCTTCGCATTCCAATCTGGTGTGCGAGCTTCCTTAATGCTTTGGTGAAGAGATCGGCTGAGATGTTGCTTGACTGAACTTGAGTAGTATATACTTTGTCCGATCTCCCTTGATGTAACCTTCCTTGAGCTGTGTAATGCAGGCGGTATTGTCTTCATGTATGACCGTAGCTTCCTTGTTTTTGACCATACACACTTAAACTTTCTTTGTTATAACCTGCATTAGCAAAACCAACTAAAACCTTCTTTGTTATAGTTAGTATAATATAAACCCAAATTTAAAATACCTTGTAACAAATACTTAATTTCACTCTAGTGCCTTTTGGTTAGTCAAGAACTAATTCTTGCTAGGAGGTTCACGGCAAAACTTATGTTTGGTCTAGTGTGGCTAGCCAAAACATTAACTCTCCTATAGCACTGAGCTATGGCATTTCAGGAGTGAGAACTTCCTCATTGTCCTTCTTTGGACCAATGGATCTTTTATCCAAATCAATGCTCCTTACAACCATTGGGCTAGTCAATGGGTGAGCTTAGTCCTTATTAAACCTCTTGAGTACCTTTCTGTATATGCCATTTGATGCACAAGGATTCTATCTTTTATGTACTCAAGTTATAACCCCAAATCAGAATTTTTCTTTCTCTCTTGCCTAGGCCTTTTATTTAAAATTCTTTCTACTGTTTGGGCGATTAACCAGGGGTTCCAAGGATGTTTTAGTCATCCATATACACTGCTATGATTACAAACCCTTTGTTTGCAAACTTCTCTATAAGTACATGGACTGATGGGATCATTTTATAGCCCTCTCTGGCTTGGTACTTACTCAATCTATTGTACCATATACACCCATTTTGTTTCAGTCTAGTAAGGGATTTGTCTAGCCTTATGCAGTATTTCTCGAGAACCACTCTTATCTTTGAGCTCTATACCCTCTGGTAATCTCATAAATTTCATTTTCCAGTGGACCATTTAAGTATGCGGTTTTAACATCCATTAACCGTAAATCCAGTTTTTCTTTTATAGCCAGACTTATTAAAGTCGTTGCATTCATCACAGGGAGTAAGTCTCCTCATAATCTATTCCTGGTCTTTGAGAGAACCCTTGTGCTATAAGCCGTGTCTTAACTCACACTTTCATTACTCTCATTTCTCTTTCTTACAAAGACCAACTTATGTCCAACTGGTTGTATATCAAGTGTTGTCCTTAAGGTCGGACCAAACACATTCCTCTTCTTCTAAGAGTTTAACTCCACGTCAATGGCTTATCTCTATTTTAGCCAATCTTTACTTTGAGTGCACTCTAACATAGACGTGAGTTTCTGATCCTCATTTAGTTCAAGTGCTACCTTGCATGCAAATATTTAATTTATGTCGACATCTTTGCAGTTCCATTTTATTCTAGACATGATATGATTTATGGAGCTCTCATTATTATCAATACCATCAGGACCTTGAGGTTTAGCGTCCCAAACCTCATTGTTGGTGCCTTAGGATTTGCCGCGGCCATGTCTATATTTTTCTCTTGACCTCGGTTTCTTTTGCACCTTTCTTAAATTTCCGAAGGTTCTTTTCTATGGAACATATTGGTCTATTTAGACTCTGTAGCAACCTGATTATTGTGTCCCTTTTGAACATCAATACGTACTGGTGCATTACAAGCTGGTATGTACGATTTTCTTATTCTCTTTGGGTCAAAAGGAATCTGGCAATTTATTAGCTAGCTTTTGCATATAAATAATCTTTTGGACCTCTGCATCATAGGCTAGAGTCCGAGGATCTTGCCAATTTAAGGATGTTTGATTCCATAATATTTCTTTGACCAGCTTGTTTATCTCTCCACCCAACATAGAAAACTCGGATTCAACTAAGTGACAATCCGTGTATCTGGCCACATAAATAAATCACCCTTGGCTCAAGATACTTAGCAATGGTGGGAGAATCATAATCATCATATATACCCATCCTCTCTTAGGATCCCATTTTTGTTCTCTGTGATGATGCAATATAAACGGCACACCCGAATAATATTTGAGATGGGATATGTCTGGCTCATGACCCGTTAGTAATTGGGATGGTGAATATTCTATTCTCACTAGATGGCCTGATGCGTATAAGCTTTACTGCATGTAATATTGTGTGTCCCCAAGCCGACACAGGAAGCTTCGACCTCATGAGTGATGGTCGAGCAATGGTTAATGAAGGATTCATCTAATCCATTCTCTGTATGTTCATGTGCCACAGGGTGGTCCACACTTCCCCCCATGGACATACCATTATTATTAAACACTTGGGATATAAATTCACCAGCACTGGCTAGACTTATAGTCTTAAGTGGATAATTTATTTATTTACTGGTGATGGCCTTATAATGAGTTTTCCTTGTGTACATGCTACACACGTGAGATTCTTAGGAATAACTCTTCTCTCTTAGGAGTGTGCCCATTTTAATATCGGCTTACGCATCATGTTAGAACTCGGATGGCCAATCCGGTCATGCCAAAAAGTGAATCATTGACACTTATGTTCTTGTCCTTAGCCATTTCCAATAATGGACAAGATTTTATGTTTTAATATATATTGAAGGAAATAAAATTGAATTTAAACCAAAATAATAATTCAATCAAATGCAAAGCATAGAAATTAAATTAATACACCACATGAGTTTAATTATTTTCTTTAGGCAATTACAAATCTCATAATCCAATTTAGTCATCTTTCTCATGGTTTAAATTTCCTTTACCATCGAGATGAACCAGGTTAGTTTCTGGATTTATTTTCTTTATTTTCAATCTCTCTTAATAGAGATCAACAAGGTGCTTAAGAGTTCTGTATGTATTTATCTAATGGTTTTCTATACCATAACTATTACAAGTGGACTTTGGTCTTATGTTGCGGTTTAAGTAACCCGCGGCCTATTCCCCGACCATGGCCGAAGCCTAATCGGTTTATATGGCCTTGACCATCATAATTATATCATTGGTAAGTCCCATGACCAGGACCACCACGTCCACTTCTTCCTTGGCCACGGCCACACTTGTCCTTATGGACATAGTTAGAGACCTTAGTCTCTTTTGGCTCTTTTAGGCTCTTGAGGATTTTTCTTTGTAATGTTAACCTTGTGAGCTTCATTGCACTTTTCATTAATAATTGCTCATTGTTTTGCTCAGCAACTAGCAAACAAGAGATGAGGTCTGCATAGGTCTTAAACCTTTTAGTGCGAAAAGCAGAGAATGTATTCTCTAGCAGTTCTTTCTTAGTAACCATAGTACCACACAACCTTAGAATAGAGACAATCTTAAAAGCTCTGAATTATACTCATTCCAAGGATTTGCATTCCTGGATCCTTAGGTTTTTCCAATCAAATTGAGCCTTTGGTAGGAGCACCATCTGTTGGTGTCCATATTTGTTTTTCAACTCTGTCCAAAGGTCAATAGGATTTTCTATGGTGAGGTACTGATTCTTGAGACTCTCAGTAAGGTGATGGTGCATATGCATAATCACCTTGTATATATATTCTTAGTGCAATCATTATCATTTTTAACACACTCACATAGGTCCTTAGATTTTACAAAACATGCACCCGATTATATCATGCGGTTTTTGAGACCGAACCATGTAATTAATTTTGGATCACGCCATGCGGTGTTTAAGACCGAATCATGGAATCATTTTAGTCTTAGGTCATGCGGTATTTGAGACCTAAACATGCCTTGCCTTTATTCATAGGTCATGCGGTATTTAAGACCGAAACATGCCATCATATTTAATCTTTGGGCCATGCGGTGTTTAAGACCGAACCATGCCTTTATTATACTCAATTTCGTGGCTTTATTATGCATGAGGAACAACAAACCTAGATAGGAACTAGCATGCATGCAACAATTTCCTTTTAACATGATTTCCTTTTAGCAAATTTCCTTTTTCTTAAGTTTCCTTTTATCTTAGCAAAATTTCCTTTTACTAATGGGAACTAGGTTTGATTTTATCAGCCCTAAAACAGACTATCAAATTCGATTTTTTAGGGTTCATGCAGCTTGATCATTATTCAATAATCGAATCTATAACACCCTATACATGATTCGATTTTATATTTATGATGCATGAATGATCCAAGTTTTAATATCCTAGAACAGTTTGATTTATTTCTTTCTTATGAATCTAATAATTTAATTCTAGGTTCTTATGCAACAATCATTCAAGCCATATTAATCAATCAACCAAATTCAAGCTTGATATCTTTTGGTGCAATTTCACAAACAATCTAACAATCCTATGCAATCCGATTTTAAGTTTTAGGATTTTAGGAAAATAAGAACTTGTTTGTTGATTGTCTACTTGTAGATTTTAGGGTTCCATTAAATTTAAAATCAGATTCGATTTCATAGGTTCCAAGGGGATTTAATTATTGTTTACCATCCACCGTTTGGGGTTGACTGGAATTGATCTGGGAGCTAAAGACCTCAGATTTTCCCTTGATCGCGAACCACGAACCTCGAACAGGAACTGCTACTGCCGCCAACGAACGGATCCCGAACCGCTAACGTACCGGACCGCGAACCTCGATCCACGTACCGCTATCGACCTGATTCTCGTCCCGCTCACGTACTGCTATCGTCCGGATCCCGTACTGTTCTCGTCCGGAATCTCGTATCGCTCTCGTCCGGAATCTCGTACTGCTCTCGGATGCTTCCGGACTGCTCTCGGGCGGATTCTCGTATCGCCTGCGTACCGCTCTCGATCAGATCCTCGTACCACCTGCGTACCGCTCTCGATCAGATCCTCGTACCGCCTGCGTACCGCTCTTGATCAGATCCTCGTACTCTCGGACAGATACTCGTACCGCCTGTGTATCGCTATCGATCAGCTTCGTGTATCGCTATCGATCAGCTCCTTGTACCGCTATCGATCAGCTTCGTGTATCGCTATCGATCAGCTTCGTGTATCGCTATCGATCAGCTTCTCGTACCGCTATCGATCAGCTCTGCGTACCGTCTGCGTACTGCTATCGATCAGCTCTGCGTACTGCTATCGATCAGCTCTGCGTACCGTCTGCGTACTGCTATCGATCAGCTCTTCGTACGCGAATTCACCCCCGAACCAAGTAACCACAAACCTCGATAGGGTTTTGAGGGAAACTTCGATCACAAGCTAAGGATGCTTGTGTATCAGAAAGAACTTCGAGATCAAGAGAGATTCTCGAAGACGATGAAGGAATAAGAGATGGTTTTAGGGTGTTTAGGAAAGAAGAAAATCGGCGGCTGCTTTAGGGTTTTTTAGGGTTTGAGTCTATCGTGCTGATAACGTATTGTAAACTAGAGAATCCGAAGGGAGAAATTCTCTTGTTCTTATTGATTATGATCGAAGGAGGTTACATATTTATAGGGTTAGGAGTAGCCCTAACTCCAAAACAGAATAACAAATACAAAGATGAATGGGCCATGTATTACGTGACCCACCGCCATACTATACTCTATCGAACCCACGAACCACCAAAACCTAAACAATGTTGAAAAGAATGACCGGCCTGATAAAGCCCACTTAAGTGTTTTACAACAATTGATTCTTGAAATTTACAATTTCTTAACATCGCACTTAATGATACAGAGAAGGAATAGCAAATTACTACTCTATTTCTATTTCAAGTTTCAACCCAAAAAATAAAGAAATTAATGAAAAAAAAAGATTCGATTCATCTAAAAATAATAAGACTAAATTTAATACTAAACATTTACAATGAAATCTGATGAAGAAAGGACCTCTCCGATCTGAGGGGATTCCTAAAAAAAAAAGGAAAATAAAAAAAAAAGAGAGAGAAAGGGAGATTTTGAAGAATCTTCTTCTCAAGTGACGAAGAAAGAGGAGAAAGGGCGGCGGCGAGATAAAAAAAACATCCTCGGGGCTCCCTTCATCTTCTTCTTTAATTTCTTTGAACTACTGTTCACATATGAGACGAAAGAGTGGTGGTTGAGCCAAGATGGAAGGGTGAGATCGCGGCATCATCACTTCCACGACATGGACGAGGTATCAGCAACGGAGATCTGCAGAGCGGGCAATTGAAGTTGAGATGTTGGAGCCAGCCTTCCAAACACTGCTTATGGAAGACGTGTCTGCAATCGAGCTTCCTCACTTCTTCTCCGGCCTTGAGTGTGGAAAGGCACACGATACAGTCGGAGGATGCGTTATCGGCGTAGCGGTAGGAGAAGAGGCGGTTAAGGTTGAGCTGGTCTGCGAGGGCGCTGATGTTTGAGAGTCCAGAGGTAACAAGGGGGGCGGAAGAAGGGAGGAGGAGAAGAGAGCGGACGTGCCTGAAGAAAGTGGCGAGGAGAGCGACCAGCATCAGAGGGATCGAATCGGAGGATACGTCGGAGAGCTGACCTTGTAGTCCCATTTCCACTCTTTTTTTCTTTTTTTTTCTTTATGTTTGTTTTGTTGCATATATGCTCTTCTTTCTTCTTCCTCTTCTTCTTCTTCTTCTTTATATGGATTAGGATGGACGAAAGACGAGAGAAGATGAGAGAAGAGAGAGACAGAGACAAATGACACAGGCCACGTGTTGTGGGACCCTCTGTTTTTGCTTTTTGTTAAGCCCTTTCGCTTTCAGTCCTTTTCATTTTGTTTTTTTTTTTTTTCTGTTTTCATACATACTTTTGTCCCCGCTATCTTGTTTGTTTGACAAACATGCCCCAGAACATTTCACTTTTTCATTTCTCCCCCTCTCTTTCTCCCTCAAATTACTTTCGGTTTTGTTGGAAGGAAGAGAAGTGAAAGAGAATAATTACAGTCTAAAATTAAAAAGAGGCAAAAGTAAATGACGCTAGTGTTGTTGAATTCACACGGACGAGGATGATTGATGATGAGTGATGACTGTCTATCTATCTATAAAGTCTAGCCTAGCTCCTTTGTATCCCAAAAGACCAAACAAAATTAATAAGGGCCTTCGACTTCAATCATTGAGTTTTGGAACCTTAGACAAAACAGAGAAGCCAAAAAAAAAAACTGGAAAATAAAATGATGATGGGCTTCTCCTATTCTATTGTGTTACGCGGTTCCTTAGTGTAATTGTGTTGCGTGGAAAATCATCAATCATGGTAACAATAAAGTACCAACATCCAACAAACACTACATGTTCTATTCTCATTCATCGCATATTATTAACCCCAACCAACAAGACACTAAATGTTCTGTACCTCTTACGAATTACTACACTGTTTGTGGAGTATTATTACATGACAATGCCACCACTTACTAGTTTAGTTTTACATTTTTTTTCATTATTCCAACCCATAATAATACTCTACAGTAAGGAAAAAAAAATGTTTTGATTTCCCCGTCAAAGATATTCCTTCTCCAACACACTACAAAATTAATGCCCAAATTGCATGAAATAGTATTCAATTATGTCGAACTTCATCAATTATGGTATTATTTATTACTATTTTTTTTTTTTTTTTTGGGTAAGATTTATTACTATTTTGTTTGACACACTACAAAACCTCAGCTAATTAATTAAATTAAGTAGTATGTTTCAACTACTATTTTTAAAAAACGGCTTCATTTAATAATAATTCATCCATCTACGTCTTGTTTATAGATATTGATTTACTCAAGTGTAGAACATTGGAGAAGAAGCATTTCAGGAATATAAAAAGGAAGTGGGCGGTTTGTGGATTATTCTTAATCAACAACTGACAGAGAACCAACTAATTTTATATATAGATTAGCATTAGATAGCTCATAGCTCTATTCATTTTCTGGTGACTTGACGAATATTTTAGCATGATCCTCGCCTCGCTTCTTGTCTCCCCCGTGACGCATATCTAGCTAGCTACTTGTATAGTATTTCTCTACATATGTTTGATCTTTGATTAGTTCTATTGACACAAAATTCTAGTATTCTTTCACTTCGTGCTACCTATATTGAATGATCGATCATAAGCTTCTCTAAAAAATAAAAATAATTACTAGTATGATTTTGTTTAGAGAAAACAATAGTATTAAAATATAAAATAGAAAGTGAAGGTAGGTAGGTGTCCCGCCGTCCAAAAGTTTGTGGAAATGGAGATTAGCCAACCAGCGACAACCACATCGACTCTCTTTGACCTAATTATTTGACCCTCTCTCCACTTAATCTACATCATAAATTCATAATAAGCACTAAATCTTAACCACTTACCATCTCTCGTCACCTAGCCAGACAATCTGTCTGTGTCGTTGTTTTTCTTATAATTGTTATATACAGTTTCAACCTTATTTTTCTTTTTCTTTAAGGAGCCAAGAACTATAATCTTAAGGAGGAACTATACTAGATCCATTCAAATTTTAGGCGGGATTAGAAGCTACGATCGATCAAAGTTTTACGATGATTTATGCTATGCTTTTCACATAACCAAGAAACCAAACCCAGTTTCATTATTGTTTCACCGTCCACGTACGCACGTTGTTGTAAATAATTATCATCGATGTAAATTTGTGTACAAATAATGAAAAAGTCATTAAAAAAAAGAAGATGGATAAAGCACAAGTAAGAATTGCCAAACTAAACAAGAAGCGTACGTGGTCCTATCACCTTATGCTATCCCCACGCACCAAACCAGTCAACAATACTCAATAGGTTCCATTACAAGACAAATAATATAACTCAAGTCTTATTATTATTATTATTATTAATATTCCGAGTAGGAAACACTAACTAGCTTGTTTCTATATTTAAATCGTTGTTAAATTATGGAGCGTGGCGAAGTGTGAACACAAACACCGAGAAAGATCTGATGAGAGTCAATCCTTTCTTCTGGGTGACATGTGCATGTGAACTGTATCAAGACGCGTTTGGAGTTTATCGTTTAAAAATCATTAGATATGCATGACCAAAGTGTTAATCAAAGATCTTCACCAACAGCTTATATATATATATATAATTATATATTATAAGACGCAGAGATAGTGTATAGAAGGGTCTAGAAGAAGTAGGTGGATTATGATGACTAGCTAATGAGCATATGAGATCAGGCAATAGATTGGAATTTGGAGCTTTAGGCATGTTTGAAAAAAAAAAGTTTCAAATTTGTCTTAAAATATGAAAAATACACAAGTTCTTAGGTACTCCTTTTACAACTAAGATTGACATTTTTTATCATAATTTTTTTTCCACCAAAACCCTTAAAACACATATTTTGTTTTGGTTTTTTTTTTTTTTTTTTTTGCGCATGCAATTAGAAAAGGGAGAAAACAAGAAACAAAAGTGAACAAAGAGAGAAAAACCGTATCCTAATTATAAGGTATTCCGTATTCAAATATTTTCGTTGATTTATTGGACGTTGCACCGTATCCTAAATTCCTAATGTTCGTATCCTAAAACCGTATCCTAACGTGCGTTACAACACACAACAAAAGACTAGGGACTAGAGAAAATGAGTGACAATGGGCGTTTATAATCGATCAAATATAACTGAAGCACCTGAACATATATAGTCTTGAATTTTGTTGCTGTTGTAAATTTAAATTTTACATGTGCATTTAAATTATGGCATGTAGGCTGTAGTTTTAGAAAACTTCTAATAAATAAATAGTATACTTAAAAAATCTAGTGTAACAGCTGTTCGTAATAATAGACAGATTTGGAAAAAATATGTAAAAAAGGAAAAAACACATGCATGTACGTTAATAAGGAGGGTGTTTTAAAAGTACAGATATTTTTCTCTAGTCCCTTATATTTGATCGATTATAAACGCCCATTGTCACTCATTTTCTCTAGTCCCTAGTCTTTTGTTGTGTGTTGTAAATTTAAATTTTACATGTGCATTTAAATTATGGCATGTAGGCTGTAGTTTTAGAAAACTTCTAATAAATAAATAGTATACTTAAAAAATCTAGTGTAACAGCTGTTCGTAATAATAGACAGATTTGGAAAAAATATGTAAAAAAGGAAAAAACACATGCATGTACGTTAATAAGGAGGGTGTTTTAAAAGTACAGATATTTTTTTGAGAAGAAATACTCTAACCATAGTGGGACTGAGACTTAAAAACAATTACACAATAATTACGGTCACAAAAACAATTAATTATTTGCAGCTATGTGATTCGATATGATTAGGGTTTAATTAGAGTAGATTAAAAGTGTGGTAATGTATATATATTTATGCTCGATTCTAATAGAGTTGATTGATCTATACAAGATTTTTCTTGTTCGTAAATGCTATAGAGGAAGTAATTAAGAGAATCTGTTTATATTGTAATATATGAAGCAATTGGCTTATAGTTATGGTTACTCAACACTCAAAATCTGGTGCGTACTTTTATATATCCAACATAATGATGTTCACATTCATATAAAAGTTTTCAAATCCCCTAAAGAAGAAGGCATATGGTGTAGTTAAAATTCATGACATGTTTACTTTAATTAGTGCTAGATAGTACTAAGGAGAGATGAGCCATCAATGTTTGTGTATGCTCGTTTTATATGGTCAACGTATGTGTGCGGTATGCTTGATTTGGATGGTCATATTTCTCTGAAAACATTTTGTAAACGATTCTGAACAAATTATTTTTAGGAGGGTGGTTTAAAAAGTAAAAACCCATCTAAAACTCGGAGAATTTCACCAAACAAATTCATCAACTGCATGGATGCGGTGGAAAATTATATTTTACAATGAAAATGTTCAAAATGGAGTTCTAAATATTTTATGGACCTGTGTATGATTCTCAGATAAGTCGATAAAGTAAGTATATGATTTTATTCTAGGATCCGGTCAACCTTATTTTTTATTTAAAAGGTTAACCTTAGTTTTTTTCAAAAAAAAAAAAAAAAAAGTTTTGTACGTAAAAATAGTCATAAAAATAAAAATATCTTCTAGTCAGAAAAATTATTGTTTACTATATGTGGAAGAGCCATCAATGTTAAGAAATATATTATTAGCATATATGAAAAATGCATCAATGGCAACAAAAAAAAGAATTGTAAACTTTTTTTTGAACCACAATAACCTAAATGCCCTATAAATAGAGCTTGCACTTACAACCTAAGAGATCACGTAACAGATTTGTCCTATATTATACTACATTATATTTGATAACTTGATATATATAGTATACTACAAGCAAGAAAATGAGCATCACAAAAATTTCGGTGACCTTTTTACTTTTGATAGTATTGACAACTTCTTTGTCGAGTTACAACGTCTTGGCTTCATGTAACATTTTTATTTCTAGGCTGTTTTTTACTAATATAAGTTTTATCATTTGAAAGCAAAGAACATTGACATATCTATAATCTATATATGATTGTATACTTGGTTTTAAAAAGCGCGCCTGTGGCGCGCCATGGCGCGTTGCGCAATGTTGTGAGGAGATGAGGGAAACATGACACTATGGCAAGGCGATATCTATGATGCGAGCGCAACGATGAGCCATAACCGAGGCGACCATTGCGTGAGGCGAGCGCAACATGGCTTAAGGTATAAACAAGTTAAAAAATTGTGATGTAATATAGTAGTTTACTTATATATCAAACGTATAATGAAAAATATTTGATTTTCTTAATAATATCTTTAATTATTGATTTTATGTAATCAAAAATCTTTGATTTGATCATTTTTTTCACCCATTATATATAAGAAAACCCTTGTTTATTTAGTCTCTTCATCTCTTTCATTCACGAGTCGTAAACGTGAAAGACGTCAATTGGCTTTACCACACATCTACATCTACTGCAAAAGGTAATCATCTACTAATCGAAACTGTTGTATACTTATTTATATTAGTTTAGAAACTCTTCTTATTTCCTTCACTAGTCATAAAAGACAGAGACGTTAAACTAGATTTCAGTTTCTTTTTTTAAAAAAATCAATAATCAGAACTTGTGAGAGTTGTAACACATTTCTCCTTTTGTTTAGCAGTGATCAAGTTCACTTTCAGCCATGTCTGATCGGAATTCAAGCCAAGATGAAAATGATCCAGCAAGAAAGCATGGCTTTCCAGATCCTGTCGACAGAAACAAGTGGCAATGTAGGTATTGTCCTAAGATCACTTGTGGAGGAATCACTCGTCTCAAACAACACTTAGTTGGAGGCTATAGGAATGCAACTAAATGTCCAGATTGTCCGGAGCATATTAGGGAAGAAATCAGATCATTTATGAAGAAGAAAGAGCAACTTAAAGCTTCTACTCAAATGATGCCACCATCTCTAGAGTTTGATGATTATGATGATGTGGAAGAAATGGATTGTGAGCCAAGTAACAAACGGCAACGTCCCCAGCCAAAAAAACCAAGACACCACGGTCCACTTGATAGGTTTGTAACTTCTACACCTCCTGATATATTGAATGCTAGAAAGGAAAGGAAAGGAATTTTTGGAGCTTGTGATAAGGAGTTAAGGGAGAAAACTGTTAGAGGTATTGCTAGGTTTTTCTATGATTCTGGTCTTGCATTCAACGCAGCTACTTTAGAAAGTTTTGGGGAGATGCTTGAATTAGTTGGACAATATGGTCCAGGATTAAAGCCACCATCCATGCATGAGTTAAGAGTTCCTTTGCTTAAGAAAGAAGTAGAAGACACTAATAGACAACTAGTAGAGCACAAGAAAGAGTGGGCATCTAAAGGTTGTTCAATTATGTCTGATGGATGGCGTGATTCGGTTGTTCAGAAGGATTTAGTCAACTTTCTTGTTAATTCTCCAAAAGGATCTGTTTTCCTAAATTCTTTGGATGTATCAGAGGTTGTGAAAGATGCCACATTGTTATTTCAACTGCTTGATAAGATAGTTGAGGAAGTAGGAGAAGAAAATGTTGTCCAAGTGGTCACGGACAATGCATCAAATTATGTGAAAGCTGGTAAGAGATATAATACATCTTTTAAAATTTGTAATATTTTTTTAAAAAAATTTGTTTTTTTAATCTAACATTTTATTGGTGTATATAAATTTCAGGAAAATTACTTGAAGCTAAAAGACCAAATCTTTATTGGACTCCATGTGCAGCACATTGCATTGATCTAATGCTTGAAGATCTTGGGAAAATGGGAAATATGAAGAGCGCTATACAAAAGTGTATATTCATGAATGGCTATATTTATAGTCATATTCCTCTTGTGAACATGATGAGGAAGTTCACAAATCAAAGGAATTTGCACAGACCGGCGATTACAAGATTTGCAACAACTTTCATCACACTAGCACAGTTTTACAAGCAAAAAGACAAGTTGAGGAAGATGGTTCATTCTGAAGAATGGAATAATTCCAAGTGGTCAAAAGAAGCAGGAGGAAAGAAAATAAGAACATATATTTTGCAAGATAGTTTTTGGAGGAATGTTTTATACGGGCTGAAGTTGGCAGGTCCTCTAGTACAAGTTCTTCGAATGGTTGATGGAGAGAGAAAGCCTCCTATGGGATACATGTATGCAGCCATGGATCGGGCAAAGGAGACAATTATGAAGTCTTTCAACTGGAGAGAAGAACACTACAAAACTGCATTCGAAATTATTGACAAAAGATGGGAGTGTCAACTTCATCGTCCTCTTCATGCAGCTGGCTACTTTCTCAATCCAGAAATCCAATATGGAAAATCTGATGATGTGAATTGTGAAGAAGTGTTGAAAGGTTTGTATGATTGTATTGACAGGTTGGTTCCAGAAATTAAGACTCAAGACAAGATAATGTCCGAGATAGATGAATTTAAAAATGCAACTGGTCTATTTGGTTATCATATGGCTATAAGGCATAGAGCTACAAAATCACCAAGTAATTACTCTCTAGCTTGACATCTTTATGTTTACTTATGTTTATATAAAACTAACAATTTCTTTATTTTCATAGCGGAATGGTGGTCTTCTTATGGATCTTCAACTCCACACCTCCAAAAATTTGCCATAAAAGTTCTTAGCCTCACTTGTAGTGCTACTGGTTGTGAGAGGAATTGGGGTGTTTTTCAACTACTAAGTAACTTAAGTTGATTGTTTTAATAGCTACATTATTCACAAAAAATACCATACAACTTATAATATATATATTTTTGTAACAGATTCATACCAAAAGAAGGAACAGATTGTCCCAAAGTCGATTGAATGACATGGTATTTGTGAAATACAATCGTGCTTTGCAACGTCGATACAAGAGGAAAGACACTATTGATCCTATTCTCTTAGAAGAAATTGATGACAGCAATGAGTGGCTTACTGGGAGAATGGATGGGAGCTCTGATAATGAAGGTGATGATCTGGTGTTTGCAAATGATGATTTGACATGGAACGTGGTTGGCGAAAGCGCAGGAGCTAATGATCCTTATTATGCAACTAGATCAGCAGCTGCCTCAAGTAGATTTGAAAAAGAAAAAGGTATTGCTAGTACTTCTAGTGGTTCAAGAGCAAGCCGTAAGCCACCTTCTAGTGGTATGACTTTGGTTGATGAAGATGATGATGATGATGTGGAAGAGGATTTTGGTGGAGGAGAGCTCTTTCAAGATACTCTTTTGGATCGTGAAGACTATGAGTTTGAGAATACTCAATTTGATTAGAGCCTTAGTGGTTTACTGGGTTTAAGAACTATCTATGTTTTTTTTTGTTTTAACTTTCTTAATTTCTTTTGAGATGGATTGAATTGTTTTATGCTAGTTTATTCTAAAGTTTTAATAAGTTTCTGCAGAATACCTCTTATTTTCTTTCTTTTAAACAGCAAGCGCCTCATATCCATGTTGCGATGCGCCGCATGCGCCATGGCGTATGGCACATTAACAGGATGTTTGTGCCACAGTGCGCTTTGCGCGATTTAAAACCAAGATTGTATATGATATTCATATATATGTGGTGACTTTGTGGACATGCATAGATCAAACAAACATGAAGAATTGATGATATGTGCAAGACTACTTGTTCGGCAACGTACAAAAATGATAAATATTAGATAGATTGTAGGAAGACTGACTTTGCATCTGGACAATGTGCTACTTCTGATATTTTCGCAAACAAATGTTGTTGCACCAATTGATCATAAAAACCAATCTTTGTCTTTGCAGTTAACATCATTGATATATTTTTTGTTTTCTTTCTTTTGATTTTCCATGATGAACTACAGATCCAATAAAAAATATAATATAATTATCTTATTATATTTGTTGGCATAAGCTTGAAAGACAAGCAATATTAACTAAGGAGTTAAGGCTAATCTTATCAAGTTATGGGATAGGATTAGCTCTAGGTTGTTTAGGAGTTATCTAAATAACTAGTCCTAATAGAATTAGGAATTGGTGTTAACTTATCTATCTATATAAGGAGGTGTCAAGGTTGTGACACAACTTATGAGAGATTAGAGAGTTTGAAGAAGCTTTAGTTTTTGAGTTATTTTTCTAAAGCAATAAAGGTTTCCAAGAGAGTTTGTTCTTGAGATATTCTTGTGTTAAATTCAATATTTTGGTATCAGAGCAATTATTGAATTTATCTAGTATCCAAGAACTTGAGGGAGGAATCCTGACCTTCAAACAAAGTTTTCTTTCATACGTATACAAGAGAAAACACTCTTGTCTGTTTTAAAGAGTCGAAGATGGGCGATACAGAGAAAGAAACAGGAGCTATCGTCGCTGTGTCAAATACGGTACGAGAAAGTGGTTCCTCATCAATCCAATGTCCAATGCTAAACACCACAAATTACACCGTCTGGTCCATGAAGATGGAAATACTACTGCGAATCCACAAAGTATGGGAAGTTATCGAGTCAAGCTCCGAGAATCAAGATAAAAACGACATGGCAAAGGGACTTTTGTTTCAATCCATACCCGAAGCTCTGCTCCTGCAAGTAGGAAAACTTGATACCGCAAAAGCTGTGTGGGAAGCAATCAAACTAAGACATGTAGGTGCAGACAGAGTTCGAGAAGCTCGGTTACAGACTTTAATGGCGAATTTTGATCGCTTAAAGATGAAGGAGAGTGATAAAATTGATGATTTCGTTGGTAGATTGTCAGAAATCTCCACAAAATCTGCAGCGTTAGGAGAAGAGATTGAAGAACCCAAACTAGTAAAGAAATTTCTTAAAAGTCTACCAAGGAAACGATATATACATATCATTGCTGCTCTGGAACAAGTACTTGATCTCAATGCTACCAGCTTTGAGGACATAGTAGGTCGACTTAAAGCCTACGAAGAAAGGATCTGCGACGAAGAAGAGCAACAGGAGGATGATCAAGGGAAGCTAATGTATTCCAACATGGAAACTCAGTCGTTTCAAGGAAACACAGGTGGATTCAGAGGAAGAGGTCAAAGTGGTGGAAGATTTGGAGGAAGGTTTGGACGAGGAAGAGGACGAGGACGTTCTAGTTATCAACAGAAGGACAAATCTCAGATTATTTGCTATAGATGTGACAAGCCCGGTCATTACGCCTCTAATTGTCCTGATAGGCTGCTGAAACTTCAAGAAACAGAGGAAAACGAAGAAGAGAATGACACTCACAATGCTGATGAGTTGATGATGCATGAAGTAGTATATTTGAACGAACAGAAGGTAAAACCAAGCAAACTCGAGAAACATTCTGCAGAAGACAATGTTTGGTACCTAGATAACGGAGCTAGCAATCATATGTGTGGACATATGAGTTACTTTTCAAAGCTCGACAAGAATGTTACTGGTAAGGTACGGTTCGGTGATGATTCCCGTATTGACATCAAAGGCAAGGGTTCAATTTTGTTTCTTTGTGATAATGGTGAAAAGAAGGTTCTTAATGAGGTCTACTACATACCGGATCTGAAAAGCAACATCATTAGTCTCGGTCAAGCGACAGAGTCGGGGTGTGATGTCAGGATGAGGAAAGACTACTTGAATTTATATGATAAAGATGGAAGATTGCTAGTAAGAGCAAGCAGGTCAAGAAATCGGTTGTACAAAGTAGTGATGGAAGTAGAGATCACTCGTTGCTTACAGATCAAGACGTCTAGTGATCCCTCAAAATGGCATGCTCAACTCGGACATATTGGGAATGATGGTATGAAGACATTGATGCAGAAAAGGATGGTGACAGGGTTACCAAATTTTGAGATCAACAAGGATGTGTGCTCTTCATGTCTACTAGGAAAACAATCAAGGAAGATTTTTCCAAAAACAACGACATATCGAGCCTCACAAGTCCTTGAACTTGTTCATGGAGACCTCTGCGGGCCTATCTCGCCTGCTACATCAGCTGGGAATCGATATATTTTTGTCTTAATAGACGATCATTCGAGGTATATGTGGACATTGCTCTTAAAAGACAAAAGTGATGCATTTGAGAGGTTTAAAAGGTTTAAGGCAAGTGTTGAGCAAGAGTCAGGGACTGCAATTAAAACGTTTAGGACAGACCGTGGTGGAGAGTTCGTATCAGGAGAGTTCAACAGTTTTTGTGCAATTTCGGGTATAAAAAGACATCTAACTGCTCCTTATTCCCCACAGCAAAATGGTGTGGTGGAAAGAAGGAATAGAACACTACTTGGCATGACCAGAAGCATCCTAAAGCACATGAGTGTTCCTAACTACTTGTGGGGTGAAGCGGTGAGGCATGCTACTTACCTCATTAACCGTGTGTCAACAAAAGCTCTAGTTGGTCAAACACCTTACGAAGCTTTTAAGGGTAAGAAGCCAAATCTAGAACACTTGCGTGTGTTCGGTTGCATTGGTTATGCTAAAGTGGAAGTGCAGCACTTGAAGAAACTGGATGATCGATCGCGAGCATTGGTACACCTTGGTACTGAACCTGGTTCGAAAGCCTATAGGCTACTTGATCCGATAAAACAGAGGATTGTTTTCAATCGAGACGTGGTGTTTGATGAACATACTGGCTGGAGATGGAACAATGTTGCAGTTGACACTAATTCAGGAATGTTCAAAATTGTTTTTGGACAATTCGGTAACCATGGGATAAGAGACTTGATTGAGGTAGAGAATACTGAAGTATCTGAGGGAAAAAGAGATGAGATTTGCGATAACGAAGGTGTCACATTGCTGGAAAAAGGTGTTACTCACGGAGGAGTAGAGGAGTCTGTTGCGAGAGATGAGACAGAAACTGATGATAAACACCAACAGAGCATTGAAGCACAGCCTATACTTCGACGATCCTCGAGAGTCCCAGTAAAACCAAAGTATCTTGAAGATTATGTTATTTTGGCTGAACAAGAAGGAAATTATTTATACTTAGCAGAACTAGAGAGTGAACGACTATTACTGACACTTGACGAAGAACCATGGGACTATCAAGAAGCTAAGGAATTACAGGTGTGGCGAGATGCTTGTCAAGACGAATTATCTTCGATTGTTAGAAACAATACGTGGAGTCTAGTCGATCTACCACCAGGAGCTAAGCCAATTGGTTTAAAATGGGTCTTCAAGATCAAGAGAAACTCAGATGGTAGTATTAACAAATACAAGGCGCGTTTGGTGGCAAAAGGGTATGTTCAACGGTTTGGTATAGACTTTGATGAAGTCTTTGCTCCAGTGGCTCGTATTGAAACCATTCGTCTGATCATTGCTTTGGCGGCTTCACGAGGATGGGAGGTGCATCACCTTGATGTCAAAACAGCCTTCCTTCACAGCGATCTGAGAGAGGAAGTCTACGTTTCTCAGCCTGATGGTTTCTTGGTTGCAGGGAGTGAGAAGAAAGTGTATAAGTTACATAAGGCTTTATACGGGTTAAAGCAGGCACCAAGGGCTTGGAATGCGAAGTTGAATCAGACTTTGAAAGACTTAAGGTTTGAGAAGTGTTCGAAGGAAGCTTCTTTGTATCGAAAGTTAGTAGAAGGTCATCTTCTCTTGGTGGCTGTTTATGTTGATGATTTGCTTATCACTGGCTCGAGTTTGAAGGTAATCAATGACTTTAAAGCAGGAATGGCTTCAAAGTTTGAGATGAGTGATCTCGGGAAACTTACCAATTACCTTGGGATTGAAGTGGTTCAACATGACAATGGCATAATTTTGAAACAAGAGAGATATGCTGAGAAGATATTAGAGGAAGCAGGATTAAGAGAGTGCAACTCGGTTCTTACACCTATGGAGTCTGGCTTAAAGATGTCTAAATCACAAGAAGAAGCAGGTGTTGAAGAGAGAGTATATAGGAGAAATATCGGCTGTCTTAGATATCTGTTGCACACGAGACCAGATATCTCCTTTTGTGTTGATGTGTTGAGTCGATACATGCGTGAACCCAAGGTGTCTCATGGAGCAGCATTAAAGCAGATACTTAGGTATTTGAGGGGAACGCTTGCGTTTGGTCTAAACTATACTCGTTCGAAAGGAACAGAGTTAGTGGGTTACAGTGAAGTTAGTTGTAGACGGTTTGATGACACAGGGTTGGTTGGTTTCAGTGATAGCAGCCACAATGTCGATGAGGACGATGGGAAGAGCACCACAGGTCATATCTTTTACTTTAATCATTGTCCTATCACGTGGTGCTCACAGAAGCAGGAAACCGTGACGATGTCTTCTTGCGAGGCAGAATTCATGGCGGCTACAGAGGCGGCAAAGCAGGCCATTTGGCTTCAGGAACTTCTTGGGGAGATAACAGGTCGAGAAAATGAGAAGGTACTCATAAGGATTGACAACAGATCTACTATTGCTCTCACCAAGAACCCTGTTTTCCACGGTAGAAGTAAACACATTCATCGTCGTTACCATTTCATCCGTGAATGTGATGAGAATGGTTTAGTAGAGGTGGATCATGTACCAGGGAGTAAGCAGAAGGCTGATATACTCACAAAAGCTTTGGGAAGAATCAAGTTTTTGGAGATGAGAGCACTTGTTGGTGTTAAGGACATAGCTAAAGAAGAGATCAAGCTTAAGGGGGAGATTGTTGGCATAAGCTTGAAAGACAAGCAATATTAACTAAGGAGTTAAGGCTAATCTTATCAAGTTATGGGATAGGATTAGCTCTAGGTTGTTTAGGAGTTATCTAAATAACTAGTCCTAATAGAATTAGGAATTGGTGTTAACTTATCTATCTATATAAGGAGGTGTCAAGGTTGTGACACAACTTATGAGAGATTAGAGAGTTTGAAGAAGCTTTAGTTTTTGAGTTATTTTTCTAAAGCAATAAAGGTTTCGAAGAGAGTTTGTTCTTAAGATATTCTTGTGTTAAATTCAATAATATTATTATATGTATTTCTAATAAAAGTACCAAGTATACACTATATCATCCATATCCGCCTGTTACCATGCTAATCGAGTCGCATCATTAATATTAGATGTGTGTAACAATTTCTCTAAAGTAAAACTCTAAAAAAAAAAAAAAAGTTTTCGCAAAACGGTCCTCGGAACTTGCATTATCCATCCCTCGTTTTTTATAACTTCCTCGCCTGTTACGAGAAACACCAATATTTGGACGTATCTATCTATAGCATGACAGCCTTTGGCCGTTTGGCCGTTTGGCGTGGGTTCATATTGTTTAACTGAAACTAAGCCTCATTATTACTGGGCCCAACTGTGAAAGAGAGGATTTCAGGTTGTTTTGATTTAGGCATATTGTGCCCCAACGACATATCGGACCTCTAAATTTTCACACTCCTATTAGAGTGGTGATTAGGGCTTGTAAGTATTGATAAATTTAAGAAAAATCTTATAGCATTATCCATCTGTTGGTTGGAGGAAGAAATGTTATATTATAAAAAAATGTAGTAGAAACTAACTAATATTTGACTAAGACGAAGAGGCAAGGGCAGTTTGGGTAGACGAAATGGTTGAAACTGAGAAAGATAGTATGAGCCCTTTTGAATAGACTGTACTATTATTGTTTGCACCAAAGAGTCAGAGAGAGACTCGGGTCCTCGAATCACGCACGATGGGGGGTTGTCATGGGCCGGATTTGCAATTGTGTTTAGTTGTTGTTACTTTTAGGCAAATCGTCGCTAGGAGAAGGTTAAAAGGGTCATTTACGATAAAAGAGGGTAATATGGTAAATAAAAGGAGGCGATTGGAGGAGGGTGGGAGTAGTAAGTAGTAGGTGATAGTTGATGCCAAAGTAGACGAGACGACTCGACTAGAATATTAGAATATCTTTCAAAGGGCCTTTGGTTTAACCATTAGGATCTGAAGTTTGGCCAAGAGAGACAGATGCGAGTGATGCTTGTGCGTTCATTCATGGAAGTTCCTTGTTTTGATGAGTCTGTCGACCATATCAAGACAACGGCTGAACTGACTGTAATGGCAAATTCAAGCAAGCAAATTTCATAGTAGTTTGTATATACACCTGAGGTTTAAAACGATGTGCTGGCCTCACGTAAGGAAAAAAAAATAGCCACACTCAGACACAATGTATAAATCAAAAACGGACAAGATCGATGAAATCAAACAATCTATGCCTAAAATCATCTTCATTCATTGCTAATTTCGTTAACCCTAATTACAATCAGAAACACAAACAGAAACAGATTTTGAAGAACACTAATTTTCAAAAATCAAAGAACCCTAATTTCTAAACCCTCACTAAACAAGAATTCATACAATATTTACCATCAGAAAGAGATTGCGATTTGGTGAAGAATAATCCGAGTGAACAAAGATTAATCAAAAGCATTGATTTGTTGTTCCGATTGGTTAATCAAAAGCTCTGACTGGAGATTGGTCAAAAGATTGCCAGATTCCGATTTTGTCAAAAATCAAGAGTATCGCGAAAGAAAAGAGTAGAGGAAGAAGAAGAAAGGAAAAGAAAATCTTCTTTTATATTAATAGATCTACCGACACGTACACGACGTAAGAGGCAACTCACATTAGCAATAAGAGTTAACGATATACCCTAAATAATATTCGCATCAATCAGAAGAAAGAAGCATTTTTTTTTTTTTTTTTTTTCCCTTTTTTACACTCTCTCCACACCAGATCCCTGCGGAGTCCCCGAGAGAGATCGATCGATCGATCACAAATTTGTTCTAGCCTGCTGCTTTACTATGGCGTCTTCCACCTTTGTAAAGCCAAACACTCTCTCTTCTCCATGGATCGGCCAGCGCTCCGGCGCCCACCCCTCTGCCTCTACTCCTCCTCCTCCTCGAGTCTCCTTCGCGATCCGTGCTAGTGCTTACTCCGACGAGCTTGTTAAAACTGCCGTGAGTATATCTTTGGTCCCTTTTTTTTTTTTTTTTTCCAGCGCTAGATCTCTCTCATGCCAAATTCCCTTTTTATTAATACGCTTTTTATTAGTCGTCTTCTTGTCCACTCGATTCAACAAAGTCAAACGTTAGTTGTGATTTCTGTGAGATTTTAATGTGCGATTTTGTGGTATTGTGATTTTTTTGTTGCGTTAATAGAAAAGCGTGGCATCCCCCGGGAGAGGTATCCTCGCTATCGATGAGTCGAACGCAACCTGTGGGAAGAGGCTCGCTTCTATCGGCTTGGATAACACGGAGGACAACCGTCAGGCCTACAGGCAACTTTTGCTTACCACTCCTGGCCTCGGCGATTACATCTCTGGTGCCATTCTCTTCGAGGAGACGCTTTACCAGTCCACCAAGGACGGCAAGACCTTTGTCGATTGCCTCCGCGATGCCAACATCGTCCCTGGCATCAAAGTTGACAAGGTTCCTTTCTTATGATGAACAACTATCCAATTCCATCCATATGTTGTTGTTTTCAATCATCTGTGTCAAAAAAATTGACAATCCACCTGTTGCCTCCTCCTGACAGGGCTTGTCTCCTCTCCCCGGCTCCAACGACGAGTCTTGGTGCCAAGGCCTCGATGGATTGGCTTCACGCTCTGCTGAGTACTACAAGCAAGGCGCTCGTTTTGCCAAGTGGTATGTCATTCATAATATCTCACCATATAAATACTCTTTATTCCTTGTTTGGTTGATGTGAATCTGCTCTTCCTAGTTTTGAAAATGTGTGTGTGTGTGTGTTTCTCCAGGAGGACAGTTGTGAGTGTTCCTTGCGGCCCTTCAGCACTGGCTGTCAAAGAAGCTGCGTGGGGCCTTGCTCGCTATGCGGCCATCTCTCAGGAGAACGGTCTTGTGCCCATTGTGGAGCCGGAGATCCTTCTGGACGGGGACCACCCGATCGAGAGGACTCTCGAGGTGGCAGAGAAAGTGTGGTCCGAAGTCTTCTTCTACTTGGCCCAGAACAACGTCATGTTCGAGGGCATTCTGCTGAAGCCGAGCATGGTCACCCCAGGCGCCGAGCACAAGAACAAGGCTTCTCCCGAGACCGTTGCGGATTTCACGCTCACCATGCTGAAAAGGAGGGTCCCTCCAGCTGTCCCAGGAATCATGTTTCTGTCTGGAGGACAATCGGAGGCAGAGGCCACACTGAACCTGAACGCCATGAACCAGAGCCCAAACCCATGGCATGTGTCCTTCTCCTACGCACGTGCCCTGCAGAACTCTGTGCTCAGGACGTGGCAAGGCAACCCGGAGAAGATCGAGGCCTCGCAGAAGGCACTGTTGGTGAGGGCAAAGGCCAACTCACTGGCCCAGCTAGGCAAATACTCAGCCGAGGGCGAGAACGAGGACGCCAAGAAAGGAATGTTTGTCAAAGGTTACACCTACTGAGATTGTTCATTTTGTCAGAGATCGTCGTAATAAGAAGGACCCTTGTTGTCTTTTTTTTTTCTTCCAAATTTGTACCTTTTGTGATTTTCTTATTTGTTTTTGGCTCTGAGAAAGAAAGACTCCACAAGTCACGATCATATCATAACGTATGTGAGCAACTTGAAACATCCTTTTATATAATTTCCTCTCTTTTTGTTTTTTTTTGTTGGGCAAATCATTTTAAAACTTACTTTGACTGCAAAAACCCAAACTGGCGAATTTTGTGAGGGGTAGTAAGGTAAAATTGGCACAGGCAAGTACAGTGTGCCTTGGAGATAGAGAGAGAAGCAGCGGAGAAGATCTTCTGTTCTCTCTTTTGTTTGACTTTTGTTATCATCAGAGAGAGAGAGAGTTTGTGGATTTTCCGATGAAAGATCATCATCGTCTTCCTCCTTCCCTCTACGTTCCGCCTCACCAGCGCCGTCGTTCCGATTACACCTTCCATCCTCTTCCTCTCTCTCCCGTTCGCTATGTCTCCGCTTATGATGACCGCGTCTCCGAGGATCGCGAACCGGTAAACTTCTTCTTCTTCTTCTTCTTCTTCTTTTCTTGCATACCTTCTTGTAGAGCTTATTAATGCTCTTACAATGGCGGCTGTTGTTTTGATATTGCTGCTATTTCGAGTAGCAGCATTCTTTTTGAACTGGAACCATATACATCAATTTTGCTTTGCAGCAGGGTACCTTTCATTGTGCCAACTTGGACGAATGGAATAGGAACTTTTCTATGCTTTTGCAAGATTCTGTAAAGCAAGAAGTTGTTTCCAGGGAGAAAAAAGATAGAAGGGATTTTGATAAACTTGCTGCACTGGCTACGACCCTGGGATTGTATAGGTGTACCCCCTCCCCTCTAACATCATCAATCACACTCTTTTTTTCTTCTTCTCAAAAGTACAGTTTCTTTATGTATATATCTTTCTTTCTTTTTTTTCTTCTTTTCTTTTGACAGTCATGCATATGCTAAGGTTGTTGTGTTCAGTAAGATCCCACTCCCCAACTATAGGTTTGATCTTGATGACAAGAAGCCACAGAGGGAGGTATTATCTGCTGCTCCCTCGCTCTCTTATTGTTCTTGCGTCCTCTCTGATTTAAAATATACAACAAATTTGACAGGTGAATTTGCATACTGACTTCCTTCAAAGAGTTGAAGCTTACCTCAGAGAATACCTCAGTAAAAAATCAGATAGATTCCCTGCCAATTCCTTAGCAAGAACTAGTAGAATTAGCAGTCCCGATGAATGGCTTTTTGAGCAACCAGAGCCCATGCCTGCCTCCAAGACTACGCTGGACAAAATTCTTTGGCGAAGGAGTTTACAGCTGCGTGATCGACAAGATTATTGGGAGGTTCTGTGTACTCTCCTTTCTAATATTTATATTAGGTCCTTGATACTAAACTTACCTCAGCATCCATTTTATTTTTGACGTGTTTCATTGATTAGGCTTCAGTAGAAGGCCGAAGAGTGTTAAAATCTCGGAGAAGTCTCCCTGCTTCCAAGCAAAGGGATTCAGTATTGACAGCAATTTCACAGAATCAGGTCTGCAAAGAAGAGAACGCTTGTGCTCAACTTGACAATCTTCTTTGTTTTGTATTAGTTTTGACGATTACCCACATAAATGTTCGTCTTACAGGTTATTGTTATCTCTGGAGAAACAGGTTGTGGCAAGACCACACAAATTCCGCAGTTTATATTAGAATCCGAGATTGAAGCAAACCGTGGAGCTTTTTGCAGTATCATATGCACTCAGCCAAGGAGAATATCTGCTATGTCTGTATCGGAGAGGGTTGCTTACGAGAGAGGAGAGCAGTTGGGTGAATCCGTAAGTTTTAACTCTGCATACTTCTATATGTAGTTGGCTTTGGAGCCTTATGCTTGGAATTCCTCACTTATTTTACTACATAATTAATCTCTCTGCCTTTTTTTGGTTAAGGTTGGATATAAAGTTCGATTGGAAGGTGTTAGAGGAAGAGATACCCGCCTACTCTTCTGCACCACAGGCATTTTGTTGAGACGGTTGTTGGTAGATAGAAATTTAAGAGGCGTTACTCATGTTATCGTGGATGAAATTCATGAGCGTGGAATGAATGAAGGTAAAGTTGTGCTTATCACGCAGCTCCTCATTTGTAGGCACTTAACCTGATTTTGGTGTCTTACTATATTACTTTTGTGTTTCAGATTTCCTTCTTATCATTCTTAAGGAGCTGCTATCTCGTCGCCCAGAACTTAAGCTGGTTCTGATGAGTGCAACTTTAGATGCTGAGCTTTTTTCGTCATACTTTGGTGGGGCAGGTGTCATTCACATCCCAGTAAGTAAGAAACAGAATATACTAGTGAGGAGGTTGTCTGGAACTATTCAATCTTCATGGGATGAATATTTTTGTTCATCCTCGCTAGAACATTTCAAATATTTAGATGTTGGCTGATTCGATATACCTTGGATCTATATGCTCTGATTAACCTCAGTAATACCTACTAATATTTTGTCTTCCTCACTATATAGGGATTTACATATCCAGTCCGCAGTCATTTCCTAGAGGATATTCTGGAGATGACCAGGTATAGATTGACTCCATACAATCAAATTGATGATTATGGTCAAGAAAGAATGTGGAAGATGAACAAACAGATCCCAAAAAAACGCAAGAGCCAAATTGCCTTTGTCGTTGAGGTATTTGAATAAGAATATCAGTAGCTCAATTCTACATGATAGGTCCTCCTCATTTCTTTTTCCCTTATGTAAACAGGACGCACTGAGAGCTGCTGACTTCAAGGAGTTTAGCCCTGAGACTCAAGAGTCTTTATCTTGTTGGAATCCTGATTGCATTGGTTTTAATCTCATAGAATCTCTCCTTTGCGATATATGTGAGAATGAGGGTCCTGGTGGTATTTTAGTTTTTATGACTGGGTGGGATGATATCAGCTCTCTGAAAGAAAAACTGCAGATTCATCCAATCTTTGGCAACCCAGATCGGGTTATGTTGCTTGCCTGCCATGGTTCTATGGCAAGTTTTGAGCAGGTGATTTATACTTTTTTCTCCTGATGTCAACCCGTATCATATGCTAGTGTTCATCCGTTGCAGAGCTATTACCAATTCTGTGCATCTGGAACATGTATTTGAAACAAAACATATCTATCATTAATCATTGACTTTATGTTTGAGTAAATGCAGAGGTTAATATTTGAAGAACCTGCAAGTGGAGTAAGAAAGATAATTCTGGCCACCAATATCGCAGAAACGAGCATCACGATTAATGATGTTGCTTTTGTCATCGACTGTGGAAAGGCAAAAGAGACCTCCTATGATGCATTAAACAATACTCCCTGTTTGCTTCCTTCTTGGATTTCCAAGGTTTCAGCTCAGCAGGTATTTTTAGTTTGTTAGAGTTGAGTTGATACCTTTTGAGAATCAAACTGTAGTTGTACTATTAATGAGACTACAGAGCCGATTCCCCATACTGTAGATTCATAATAGGAATGGCCATTAGTCAATTTTATCGACAGGAACAAAGAGAGGGATTAGTAGACGTAAATTTATCAGCTATTAGATGTTCTTTGTTTGTCTTATGCGGAGTTGCATTTCAAATACACTGGACCAGTAAAATTGAGTATGACTATTCATTGCCAACAAGTTTATTTCTCTGACAGCTCCGTAGGCTTACATTTAGTGATATTATTTGTTTTTTGTTGATTCTCATGCTCTGTTTGTGATTGCAGCGAAGAGGACGAGCCGGTCGTGTTCGACCTGGGCAGTGTTATCATCTTTACCCAAAGTGTGTATATGAAGCTTTTACAGAATATCAGTTGCCTGAAATTTTGAGGACGCCTTTACAGTCACTGTGTCTGCAAATCAAAAGCTTAAATCTCGGGAGCATATCCGAGTTCTTGTCAAGGGCGCTGCAATCTCCCGAACTACTAGCGGTACGTCTTATTTGTTTAATTCTTTGGTAAGATTTTCTTATTTAGAACTTTACTCAAGTGAAGGTGTTTGATTTGAACCAAACTTATAATAATCAACGAGACAGTAATTTTGTTTCTTCAAATTTTCCCGCAGGTTCAAAAGGCAATAGAATATCTGAAGATAATAGGCGCATTAGATGAGAATGAATACCTCACAACTCTAGGTAAGAGGAAATATGCTGAATCGTGACAGTTTTGAGCAGCAGGACTGAAATTTATCTCATGCTTTTGAAATTCTTTGCAGGTCGTTATTTGTCCAAGCTTCCCATGGAGCCAAAGCTTGGAAAAATGCTCATACTAGGAGCTATTCTTGGTTGCCTTGATCCCATATTGACTGTTGTCGCTGGCCTGAGTGTAAGAGATCCTTTCTTGACACCTCAGGACAAGAAAGATGTAAGTCCTTCTCCCACGTTGTACTGTATAGTTATACCATTTATCTGGCTGGAAAAGATGTGAATCTTAGTTTATGTTTTTACCTTGAGTTAGTTACAGTAAAGCTCTTCATTAGCATTTAACGTTTTCTGTCTCTCTGTTAGTCAAGGTGACTTGACCTTGAGTTAATTACGGTAAAACTCTTCTCTTGTTGAGAATTCTTGTGTCCTCTGAAAGACCATAGAATATGATGTTTCGTTTTTAACTTTCCCAGCTCGCAGAAGCTGCAAAATTCCAGTTTTCACGGGATCACAGTGATCATCTTGCACTTGTTCGGGCATTTGAGGGGTGGAGAAACGCTGAGGAAGAGTCTGCTGTATATGATTACTGCTGGAAAAACTTTCTGTCAATACAGTCGCTGAGAGCTATTGATTCTCTCCGAAAAGAGTTCTTCTCATTACTTAAGGATACTGGACTCATAGATGGAAACAAATCGATCTGCAATTCAGAGGGGAATGATGCGAATCTTACCAGAGCCGTTATTTGTTATGGCATGTATCCAGGAATCTGCTCAGTTGTGGTGAGTACTTCTCGTGAATTTAGTTGCCCTGCAGTGGCCTCCCTGTATTCAGCAGTTTGCTTTATTGAGCATCTATATATATGACACATGCAGCATAATGAGAGATCATTTTCCCTGAAGACGATGGAGGACGGCCAAGTTCTTCTTTATTCAGTACGCATACTTCCAGTCAGAATTAATGATAGTATACTTTGGTTGGAAATTTATAACATTCATTTTTTTGTTGTTTTTTTCATAGAATTCTGTAAATGCACGGGAAACAAAAATACCATATCCGTGGTTGGTGTTCAACGAGAAGATAAAAGTGAACTCTGTTTTCTTGAGGGATTCGACAGCTGTCTCCGACTCTACTCTTATCCTCTTTGGCGGTAGCATCTCCAAAGGAGACATTGTGAGCTTTTTACTCTATCGGTCTTTCTTGTTCTCATGTTTTTGCTGTTAGAGTTGACAGCAATTTCATTCCCAACCAACTTCTTCTTTTTGGGCTTTTTGGCAGGATGGCCACCTGAAAATGTTGGGAGGATACTTGGAGTTTTTCATGAAACCTGCTGTTGCAGAGATATGCCAAACCTTGAAGAAAGAGCTTGACGAGCTGATACAGAACAAAGTGAGTTTCATAAAATCTCAAAAGTACCCACCTTTGTGGCTTTGTTGTTGTTTTATTCGTCAGGTATTTCTACTGTGATAACAGATCTGGTTAGGGAATCCACATCTGAGTTGTGATACTTTTAAAAACCATTCCAGCTACTTAATCCTAAAATGGACGTGCAAGCACACCGTGAACTCTTGTCAGCTATACGGTTGTTAGTCTCTGGGGATGGATGTGATGGGAGATTTGTGTTTGGTCGCCAAATACGTAAGCCTTTAGAAACATCGGCTTTGTCAACAAAACCGACATTGCTTTCAAGGACCGAAAGTGGGCCGGGGGGTGACAATTCCAAGAGTCAGCTCCAAACAGTACTCACTAGGGCTGGTTATGCAGCACCAATTTATAAGACTAAGCAATTGATGAACAACAAGTTCCAAACAACAGTAGAATTTAATGAGACACAGATCATAGGACAACCTTGCAGCAACAAGAAGAGTGCTGAGAAAGATGCGGCAGCTGAGGCTATTCAATGGCTGAGGGGCGGGGCTAAGGAAAGTCATGAGCAGGTGAACCATATGTCAAAGCTGCTGAAGAAAAGCAAGACGGATCACCTCTGATTGCTTCTCAGAGCCTGAGACCATTGCCTTGTAGAAGGCAAAATGAAAAAGCCATTTTTATGGAGTCCATAATTTTCCTGGGCCAGCCTGGAAGCACAAGTGAGAAGAAAGAGAATAGACTCGGAGCAACTCTGTGTAATCAAACCGGGTGGAAGGGTGGAGGTGGAGAGCAAACTTCGTTGGTGCAACAACAGAAAGGGAGAGAGATAGAGTTGATCTGGAAATTGTGAATTAAGATGTTCAATTTGTATGGGTTTTAATTGTTAGCAGAGGTGTAATTGTATGAGTAGAAGGGTTTAATGATGAGACTCGAATGGGTTTGGGTGTATGTATTAGAGAAAGTTGCCTACTTGAAGTCTTGTTTGTGTAAAGATTGGTAATCAGAAACTGAGCAAGTATTGTTTTGACATGCTCTCTCCCTTTACATGAAAACACAAAGCGAAAGCAAAACTAAAACTAAAGATACTGTTTTTGAACCAAAGTAGCTTTTCCCATGAAGTAACATTACAGATCACAGGACTTTCAGAGACTGTCTTATGCCAAGGGACAAAAACACAGAGATCAATGGTCCAATAACTTGAGAAGGATGGCCTGTTCCAGCGGAGGGAAAAAGTATCACGAAGTTGAAATCAGTTTACAAAAGTAAAGAGAAGAAAAGGAGGGTATAGATGAAAAAGGAGGCTTACGGGGCAACACGCATGAGATCTCATTCCCTGATGAAGCTCAGAGGCTGATATCAAAAGCTTCATGGGACGGTACTCACCTGTCTGAGACTGTCCTCTATTCTCTGTGTAGCATATAACTTGTCGCTCTCTTAGGTGCTCAAATGCCTGTCATGTGAACCATTTAGACCACCACATATAAACCATGGCATCTCATGAGAGCTGTAAACATACCCGTAGGCAGACATTTTGTGCGTAGTAGTCCGAGGTTTGAAAAGAATCGTGTATCGTCTTATACTCTGGAACACATGAAATCTCAAATCATATTCATAGTAGTGCAACCTGCATTTTCTCTTAAGCCAAACTTACAGATTACCTTTCATCACACTAATGATGTTGTATGCGCTTTGCTCCTTCACTTCTAGTCTCCTCATACATACCAGGAGATAAAGCTCCAGTATGGAACAATCTGCTCAACAATGATAATGTCAATTGATGTTCGCTAGGAAAATGTAGAAGCAACACCGCAGCTTATCATACCTCTAACGGCTTCCAACTTTGGTTGCCTTTGCATACTTGAAAGTGCTGCTTTGAAGTTCTCAAGAGAGAGGAGGCCAGATTCCAAATTCATTAAAGAAACAGCGCGGAATCTAACATCAAGAGATAGACTCAACACAGAGGAAATGACATCTTAAGGAAACATCTCACTAACCGAAGAACTTACATAAACTTCAGCAAACTGTTGACGGTAGAATTGGCATTAAATAATGTCCTGAGTATGTCTTTAAATCTCGTGTCTGATGTTATATTCTGCACAGAAGGTGTTTTTATTTTTATTTTTTTTTGAAATTGGTACAAGTATCAGTTCTTCAGAAGAAGAATTAACCATCATAGAAAAGCTAAGCGTGTCACAGTACTAATTGGGAGTGGATATTAGAACCTTAATCTTTTCATTGAACCGAGAAACATATCCGTTGGGGAAGCTTGAGTCTGCTGGTAGAGACAGCAGGTGTTCCAACAAACTAGATATATAGTTTCTATTAATTAAATAAGTTCATTGGAAAAAAATAGCTGACAGCTAATAAGTAATAACAGAAAAGAAGCTGGCTGCTCATTACCCGTCAAATTCTTCCCTGGATGGAGGAAGAAACAATATTTTTCTGTGTGAAAAGCGAGATCTCACTCTTTTCTCCAGAAGTTGGTCAGCGTCCTGTGGTAAGAGATGTTATAAGATTTTGAACCAGAGTACGGTTAACAACAACCAAAGTCAGCTGTCATCAAACATAAACAATATACAGTTGTAGAATGATAAAGTAAAAAAGAAACAATTTGTAAAACCCAAAACATGTATATCTATATAGGCATGCTCATACCAATCGAGAACTGATACCGATGACAACAGCTTGTGATGTTACAGATTGCATAGCATCCAGCAAACTGTATAGCAACCGCTGCTTTCCCTAGATATTATAACCAGGTAAATAAGTAGGGTGAGTGGATACAAAACACCAATGTCCAATTCCTTTGTATATCAAGACAAAGATTCTGCTCTATCATAGGGAAAACGAGTAAGAATACAAATTAGCAAGTTATAAGAAAATCAGAATTCTTGCCTGTGCAAACATGTCAAATTCATCAAGCACAAAGATGATCGTCTTATGTGCTAGTCCACATTCCCTGAAATACCTCTATCAGTTTCGTCTGCGTTAAATATCAAACATAGCAAAAAGGCTCATTTAAATGAACTCACCGCAACATGGCCACTATGAACTGTGAATTCTCATCCAATGATGCCTGGAAGAATAAGGCCAATTGAGGCATTGGCTAAACAGCTAAGAGGAGAAAAAGAAAAAAGAACATTTGGAGAGAACAAAGGCATACCATTTTGGAGAAGAGCAGGTGGTGTTCCATGCACAACTGTCTGGCAATTTCCTGGAAAAAAAAAACTCAGTGTAAAGTCGGTGAATATATTATAATAAAGGTGTACCCTTAAGGAATTGAGAATGCTAAGGGATCAGACCTTAAATGCACAGTTATCATCACTATGCAAGAGACCATTCAATCTGATCTGCATCATAATTTGAGATGGGTAGTGTCAGATACGAGATGAGATTAAAAAACTGCGATAGATATCACACATACCAGTGATACTGAATCAGGGAACTCCTCCAATAAATCACCAGCAACGAGATCCAAGACCTGAAATCAACCCATTTAGAAAAAAAAAAAAAAAAAAAAAAAATCAAACGCCAAGAAGGGAGACGGGGAGAGAGTAGGGAGCCATACAGCAGCTTTTCCAGAGCCGCGAGGGCCGAGAAGCAAGATGGAATTGTTGCATCCCTCCGTGATAGAGGTTGATACAATGAACTTCAACTTACTGTGTGTTAGACAACCACAAATTTGTGTATTAGGTACGACGCTCCTTTAGGGTATAATAATATATATCGAATTCGTTACCAAAGTGGTGAAGCAATCAGACCTGTAGTTGCTGTCTGACGAAGCGGAAAGAGGTCTGAAGACATAACTAGGATCGCAGAGTCTCCCGCGAATCAGATTTAGGGATTTCTCCGCCGCCGGAATAATCTCTTTGCCCATCGGGAACCCAACTTGGCGGGAAAATTACGCCCCCTCACTCACTCACTCACTCTGCTGCCTGAAACCAATCAACCATTCATCCCTGTATGGGCCTTAATGGACAATCAAGGGCCATGGTGATAAAAAGCTCCCTTGTTATCTATCTAAACGAGGTCGTTTTAACACCGTGTTAGCAAGTTTTGTGACGGAAGACAGAAAAAAAAAAATAAAGGATTGGGTTTTGGAAATATCAGATGTGGGCAACGAAACTCGACCGGAACCAATCGTTCCTTCTCTGAAGCTCTTGGATTCTAGAGATGGGCAGCACAAGCACCACCAGCTCTGCTCTAGTCCACCATTTCCGCCTCACCACTCGCAACTTGGATTCGCCTACAAAGCGTCCTCACGCTGTAAATTTCTGCAGTTCGTGGAGGGAAGCAGCTGGACTCCGATACGCTGTGACGCAACGCCGGAGCAAAGGCTTAAAAGGCCGCTTGTCAGCTCTGGATGATAATTCTGACGATTCACCAACGGAGTCCACCCCCGGCGCTGGCTCTGCTGTAGAAGACAGACCACCAGGTAAACTCTTACCTTTCTTTGATTGCTTTTTTTTTTTAAAAAAAAAAAAAAAAAAAAAAAAAAAAAAAAATTGAAAATGTGTTGGTCTCAAGAGGTCACCCTCTTAAATTAAGTAGTAGAGCTTCAAATGTGTTGATTGATGGATTCCATACACAGCTGAGCAAGAAGATAGAGCAAGTTCGGTCTATGAGTTTCTCTATCCCCGTAAAGAGGAGCTCCCTGATGACAAAGAAATGACTATATTCGATCATCTCGAGGAGCTCCGGGAGAGGATATTTGTCTCGGTTTTGGCTGTGGGAGCTGCAATCTTGGGATGCTTCGCCTTCTCCAAAGATCTTATTGTCTTTCTTGAAGCTCCCGTCAAAACGCAGGGTGTGCGGTTTCTGCAGCTTGCTCCAGGCGAATTTTTCTTCACAACTTTAAAGGTCTTCAACTTCAACTCTCGCTAATTAATTATCAGATAGAGGCATCAAATGAACAAGAAAAATGATTTTTATATTTTGCGGTGCAGGTCTCGGGTTATTGCGGGCTTCTACTTGGGAGCCCAGTGATCTTGTATGAGATTATAGCTTTTGTCCTTCCCGGCCTGACCAAGGCTGAGAGAAGGTTTCTGGGGCCAATTGTCTTTGGTTCCTCCTTGCTCTTCTATGCTGGACTTGCCTTCTCCTACTGGGTTTTAACCCCTGCAGCCTTGAATTTCTTTGTCAATTACGCTGAAGGTGTGGTTGAATCTCTGTGGTCTATCGACCAGTACTTCGAGTTTGTATTAGTGCTTATGTTCAGCACGGGCCTTTCTTTCCAGGTATGTGGCCCATGATAATATATATATATATACTTGGTTCTCAAACATTGCTTTTAGCCTTCTTCACCTGGAATATTGGTTTCCTGCTGCTTCTTGTTGGTTTACAGGTTCCAGTCATTCAGTTACTCCTGGGACAAGTGGGGGTGGTGTCAGGAGATCAAATGCTTTCAATTTGGAGATATGTGGTGGTAGGTGCCGTGGTTGCAGCTGCTGTAGTCACACCCTCGACAGACCCTGTCACTCAAATGCTCCTAGCTACACCGCTTTTAGGGCTCTACTTGGGTGGTGCATGGATGGTCAAGCTCACAGGTCGGTGAGAAACTTTGTTGTTCACTCATGTATCTTTTAGAGTATATTATTATTATTATTATATTACACTTTCCATGCATTTGGTGCCCAAACTGTTTATCTTCTTTGGATGTATAAATTTATAGACCTAAAAGAGCAACAAGGTTAAGGGGATATATACAATTTCAAATTCTGGATGAATACCTGCTGAGGGAAGTTCAAAGATGATTTGCATCATTCCCGAGTATAAAACAAGCCTATTTGATCAAAGATAATTTGCAACATGAGGAACTATCAAACCAAAAACCATTCTTGCGACAAATGTGAAAGGAAAATCTAACAAGAGAGACAGAGTGCTACAACAATTGTAATTCAACAGAATATTCATCATCTTTGGGTCCGTCCCAACATCTGAGTAGAAATCATGTGCTTGTTTAGTTACCACAACATCCTCATCTTATGACGTGAATTTAAAACAAATACAATTTCCATTTTCAGTTGTGCTCGCTTTTCTCATCTCATATCCTTCTTCCATCAGACTCGGATGCTGAATCTCTGTCATGTTTTTTATGCTTTCTCCTTCTTGTTGCTCCATCGTCCTCACTTGAAGACTCTGCCCAACGATGCCTTCTCTTCCTACTTTTCCCACTATCTTCCGAGCCACTCGACGAAGCTGATCCTCTCATGTGCCTGTTATATTTGCCTCGCCTTCTTCTTCCACTGTCTTCCTCATCATCACTTGAAGTGACCACCTCACTGCGCCTGTGATGCTTTAAATGTCTTCTGTTTACATCTTCGGTATTGTCGTCATCCCAAGTCTTTCTTGAGCTATGCCACTTGTGCCTCCGATGGTGCTTTATCTTCATCCTCAGCTCATCCTCTGACCCGTTTTTATACTCATCACTGCTATCATCGCTTGGATTCAAGGACCTTCGTTTCTGCCTCCAGGATTTCTTCTCTTTCGTCCTATCACTGTCATCTGAATCAGAGTGTGCATGTCTCCGGTGCTTATGGTGAGATCTTCTAGACTTTCTTTTCACCTCAGAGCTACTATCACTTTCTGAGCTAGATTCAGACGCACCTCTTTGTTTTCTCTTACTGACCACCTTTGACTTCTTTACTTTGGTGTCCGAGTCCGCTTTAGCATTGGCAGCTGCCTCTAGCTTCTGCTCCCATTTCAAAGGAGCTTCTTGCTTCTCTAGAACTCTTCGTTTCTTCTCCTCGACCATCTGGATGAACTTCTTGCAGTCCATTTGGATTGAAAAAGCAACTGAAAATCTGCATTTTGGTATGAAGATAACCAAAAGTGCATCTCACAAAAGAGAAGAAAAAACAATGTTAGCTCTTCCATCAAACGAGCGGTTCATGAAAATAAAGCCAAAGCACAGAGAATAAACCATAATTCAGAGCACACAAGGAATAAAAAAAAAAAACAAACTTTACGCTAAATTGCAGTTGTTGCCATTATATTAGGGTAAAAGCATTCCATCATACATAAAGGCTCTTCAATCAAACAACAGCTAAAAATCAATCCAAAAGGGACTAACTATGTTTGTTGATGATCTAGAAGGGATCAAAACTACAATTGTTGCTATTATAGGTTATTCCAACATAATAACAAATGGCGAGCTGATAAGCTACTTTGAAACTAAAACGATAAGCCTCACTAAATCTAAACCAAACTTCTTACCTGATGCGAGTGAGAGGTATGATAAGCCAAAGAGGAGAAGCAAGCAATCCCACAACAAACAGATTACGAATCTGCAAAAGAGGGGAACTCATATTTAGGGGCATAATATATATATATATATATAACTAGAATCATCTAAACATCAGAAAGTATACGATAATAAGACTCTTGGCATGGAGAGACTAAAATAAAGCGACCTAGAGACGAGAAATCGGAACACAGATCTTAAAGATCGATGATGATCCGTGAGAGGCAAATTCAGATCTTGATTTAAACTAGGAGAATCTGAAATCTGTATGAGCTTACCTTAAGGAAAGGAACAGATAGGGGAAGACGGAGACGCTAGCTAGGGCTTGGCTTCGCTTCTTTTTGAGAACAAAAGACGACGACGGTTCGGTTCGTCTCGCAATTTTCTCTCTCTTGCTCTAAATATATTTATTTATATACAGGTACACATATCTTTTGCGTGCCGTTTGTGGACAATACCAAAGCACAGCGTGCCGTTTTTATTTATGTCCCTGGCTTGTGTGTTCTATCCCATCGTGTCTTGTTTTGCAGTTTGCTTGCACTGGCCTCTGGGAAACAGGAGACCATTAAGGAGCAATCTCTCCTAATGAAATCATTGGAGATTTGGTCATTTTAAATGCTACTCCATATACTCCTAATTCATCGTTGATGTTTGGGGAATAAAACGATTCTTGATTTCAGAAATGTGTTGGATCGAGCTTACTGGGCTCGCATCCGTGGACTGATTCAAGAGGAAAAACTCGAGTCAGTGAACAAGACTGGTAAAGGAGTTGGAGACGACGGGTTCAAGAAACCGAAACTAGTGATTCTGTCGAGAAACAGATCGAGGGAGATACTGAATGAGAGTCTTTTGGTGGAACAAGCTGAGGAAATTGGATTCGTTGTCGAGGTTTTCAGACCGGATAAAACAATGGAGCTGGCAAAGATCTATAGATGTTTGAATCCAAGCAATGTGATGATCGGTGTACTTGGGGCTGCAATGACACATTTCCTTTCTTGAAACCTGAAGGGTTTGTCTTTTATTAGGTGAGTATTCTCTAAGTGTTAAGAAGTCTCTGGAAGGAGTAGAAGGTTTGTTATATGTGTTAGCGTTAAGAAATCTAGCGCTACACGTGTACGGTCTGTAACATAAGTAATCGACTGAGATATAAAGTCGATTACTCTCCTTCGTCTTTATTATCCGTAACAGATTAGAGAGAGAAAAGAGAGAGACACTGTAGAGAGAGAAAGCTCGAGCTTGAGCCATCGTTCTAGTGAATTCCGGAGAATATCTCCGGCGAGACGTAGGGATCCATATCGGACCGAACTCGTTAAATCGTGTGTGTGCTCTGTTTTACTTTTCCGTTCTTTTCCCTTTGTTCGTTCAAACGAGTGATTGAGTGCGTGAGAGCTCGAATCGGTTCAAGGTTCAGTGAGATCTTTTGATCGGTATTACAACAATTGGTATCAGAGCCACGTTTGGCGGTTCAGCGAGTCGAGATCAAGATGAGCACGAAACTAAAGGTTGCGATGTTCGATGGATCTGGAGATTTCTCGCTCTGGAAGACTCGCATGTTTGCGCACTTAAGCGTCTTAGGCCTTAAAGACGTTCTCACGGACTATGCACCCAAAGCTCTGACGGAAGAGGAAGAGTCAGATCCAACTACCAAGAAGAAGCGTGTAGAAGAAGAGGCTACAAGGCTTGATAGGTGTGAGAAAGCAAGAAACGTCATCTTCTTGAATGTAGGAGACAAGGTGCTGCGAAAGATTGATCGATGCACAATGGCATCAGAAACTTGGGGGGTTGTTGGAACGACTGTTCATGGTAAAGACTCTCCTCAATCGAGTTTATCTTCAACTCAAGGTATACAATTTTAAGATGCAAGACTCTAAGTCACTGGAAGAAAACATTGATGAGTTCCTGAAGTTGATTGCGGATCATAGTCATCTAGATATAGAAGTCCCTGATGAGGTTCAAGCGGTCTTGTTGCTTAGTTCACTCCCTCCGAGGTACGATATGCTTAAGGAAACATTAAGATATGGAAGGGATGGGATCAAGTTTGAGGATGTGGCTAGTGCCGCAAGATCGAAGGAGATGGAGCTAAGGGATGATGGAAACGGGAAGCTGATCTCTGAGGCTCACTTTGTCAGGGGAAGGACTGAGAACAGGAATCAAGGTAATCAGTTCGGGAAGGGTAACAACAATCGTTCGAGATCCAAGTCTAGAGATGGTGGCAAGAAGGTTTGCTGGGTTTGCGGTAAAGAAGGTCACTACAAAAAACAATGCTACAAATGGATTGAGAAGAATAAGAACAAGAGTCAACATCAAGGAACCGGCGAGGCAGCTTTAGCTAAGGATGATGCACAGGATTTGGTAGGTTTGATTGCTTCAGAGGTTAATTTGTCACAAGCTACGGGTGACAGAGATGAGTGGATAATGGACACTGGTTGTTTATTTCATATGACGTCAAGGAAAGACTTCTTTATCGACCTAAAGGAGACTGTGACAGGGAAGGTTCGCATGGCGAATGATACACTTGCAGAAGTTCGCGGGATAGGCAGTATCAAGTTCTGTAATCTGGATGGGACGACGTTTGTACTTCACGATGTGAGATACATGCCAACTATAGGCAGAAATCTCATATCGTTGGGAACATTGGAGGCTAAAGGATGCGAATTCAGAGGTAAAACTGGTGTTCTGAAGTTAGTATTGGGTTGCACAGTCTTCATGAAAGGAACTCGGAGAGAGTCATTGTATATACTGCAAGGTACTGCGAAGGTCTCTGAGGCTATGATTGCTCAGTCAGAAGCTAAGGGAGCTACCAAAATTGATCAGACACAGTTATGGCATAGCAGACTGGGATACATTGGTCAAAAAGGCTTGGATGCTCTAGTCAAGAAAGGGTGTCTGAAACAAGAAGATGTGTCAACGGTAAAGTTCTGTGAAGATTGTGTCATAGGTAAAACACACAAGGTTGGCTTCGGGAAAGCTCAGCATGTCACGAAAGAGAAGTTAGACTACATTCATTCTGACTTATGGGGGTCGCCGAATGTACCGTTTAGCTTAGGGAGGTGTCAATATTTCATCTCTCTGATTGATGATTGGTCTAGGAAAGTATGGATCTACTTTCTTAAAACCAAGGATGAAGCGTTTGACAAGTTCATTGAGTGGAAGAACATGGTGGAGAACCAAAGTGAGAGAAAGGTCAAGAAGCTGAGGACAGATAATGGTTTGGAGTTTTGTAATCAGAGATTTGATCAGTTGTGTAAGCAAGAAGGCATAGTTAGGCACAAGACCTGCACTTACACTCCACAACAAAATGGAGTTGCAGAGAGACTCATCAGGAGTATTTTGAACAAGGTTAGAAGTATGTTGAGTGAAAGTGGTCTTGGAAAGAAATTCTGGGCTGAAGCAGCGTCTGTAGCGGTTTATCAGATTAACCGATCTCCTTCCTCTGCTATTGACTTTGATATACCTGAAGAGCGGTGGACATCCGCGGTTCCGAGTCTGTCTGGTCTAAGGAGATTCGAGTGTATGGTGTATGTACATTCTGACGAAGGGAAGCTGAATCCTCGTGCTAAGAAAGGGGTGTTCACCGGTTATCCATAAGGTGTTAAAGGCTTCAGGGTTTGGTTACTCGAAGACGAGAAGTGTGTCATAAGCAGAAATGTTGTGTTCAGAGAGGATACAATGTTCAAGGAAACCAACCCGAGTCATCATTCAGGTAAGGGTGATAAACTTTCGTCTTTTATTGATGAAAATTTGAGTTTTGATTTTGCAGGTGATCTAGGTGAGGTTACAAGTTCAGTTCAAGGTGGAGCTTCTGGACCTCAAGAGGAAGTGACCACTGAACAAGTGCAACTGCAGGAGTCAGACACTGAGGAGTCTACTCAGGGTTTATCAGGGTATCAGCTTGCATGAGACCGACCTAGGAGGCAAACAAGGTTGCCAGCGAGGTTGGAGGACTATGAACTGGAGGATGAGGATGCAGATGAAGTTGCGGGTTTTGCTTACATGGCTACTGAAGATGCTGGGAAATCAGAACCAACGAGTTATCTAGAAGCAATGAGTAATCCAGATGGTGACAAATGGGCTGGTGCGTCTGACGAAGAAATGGATTCTCACCGTAAGATGGAAACATGGAGGTTGGTGGACAAGGATCCGAAGCAGAAACCCATTGGCTGTAAGTGGGTGTTTAAGAGAAAAGCTGGTGTTTTGGGAGTTGAAGGTCCAAGGTTTAAAGCCAGGCTGGTGGCGAAGGGCTATTCTCAAAAGGAAGGAGTTGACTACCAGGAGATATTCTCTCCTGTTGTTAAGCATGTTTCTATAAGGTTTATGTTGTCTACAGTAGTTCACTTCGATATGGAGCTTCAACAAATGGACGTGAAGACAGCTTTCCTGCATGGTTTTCTTGATGAAACGATCTATATGGAGCAGCCGGAGGGTTATGTTGATAAGAGTCATCCGGATAAGGTTTGTCTGCTTTAGAGATCGTTGTATGGACCAAAGCAGTCACCTCGTCAGTGGAATAATCGTTTTGATGAGTTCATGAGGTTCAATGGTTATTTGAGGAGTCAATACGATAGCTGTGTTTACTACAAGGATCTACATAGCGGTGGAGGTATTTACTTGCTCTTGTATGTAGACGATATCTTGATTGCGTCTGCAGACAAAGAGCAGGTCCGGAGTTTGAAAGCTTTACTAAGCTCTGAGTTTGATATGAAAGATCTGGGAGATGCCAAGAAGATACTGGGAATGGAAATTACGAGAGACAGGGTAAAAGGTACTCTCACCGTATCTCAAGAAGGTTATCTTGCTAAGGTACTAGGTACTTTTAAGATGGATCAGTGTAAAGCTGTAGATACCCCCATTGGTGCACATTTCAAGTTAAGAGCTGCTACTGATGAGGAATTGGAGAAGCAGTCTGGTGTTATGAGAGGAGTCCCCTATCAGAGTGTTGTAGGGAGTCTGATGTATTCGATGATAGGTACAAGACTAGACTTAGCTTTTGCAGTGGGGTTGGTTTGCAGATATATGAGCAAACCTGTTAAGAGTCATTGGCAGGCGGTGAAGTGGATTCTTCGATATATCAGGGATTCTGTACATACGAAGTTGTGTTACAGGAAGGATGGTGAGTTTATACTCAGGGGATATTGCGATTCAGACTATGGTGGTGAATCAGACAGGAAGAGGTCGACGACAGGAGTGGTATTTACTTTAGGAGGGAACGCGATTAGCTGGAAATCTAATCTGCAGAAGGTGGTGTCGTTGTCTTCTACAGAGGCTGAGTATATGGCTTTGACGGATGCTGCAAAGGAGGCGGTGTGGTTAAAAGGTTTGATGAATGAGCTTGGGTTTCAGCAGGAAACGGTTGAAGTGTATAGTGACTGTCAGAGTGCAATAGCATTGGCAAAGAATGTGGTGTTTCACGAGAGGACAAAGCATATTTCAGTCAAGTATCACTTCATTCGTGACTTGATAAGCAATGGAGTCATTAAGGTGGTCAAGATAGCAACCGAGTATAACCCGGCTGACATTTTCACTAATGTGTTACCCGTAGGCAAGTTTCTCAGGAGGCTCTGGAGTTGCTTCGGGTTACTGAGCGATGAATGGGTAGCTTCGCGCTCCAAGAACATAATTTATAACAGCTGAGTGGGTGTACTCAGGAGGAAGCAAGTTGGAGAAGTTCAGCTTGCAAGGGTGAGCAGGTTTTGCTCACTTACCGGAGAGGGAATTTATCAAGACTAGTTCGGAACCTTATAAAGGACAAGGTGGAGAATTGAAGGGTTTGTCCTTTATTAGGTGAGTATTCTGTAAGTGTTAAGAAGTCTCTGGAAGGAGTAGAAGGTTTGTTATATGTGTTAGCGTTAAGAAATCTAGCGCTACGTGTACGGTCTGTAACAGAAGTAATCGACTGAGATATAAAGTCGATTACTCTCCTTCGTCTTTATTATCCTTAACAGATTAGAGAGAGAAAAGAGAGAGACACTGTAGAGAGAGAAAGCTCGAGCTTGAGCCATCGTTCTAGTGAATTCCGGAGAATATCTCCGGCGAGACGTAGGGATCCATATCGGACCCGAACTCGTTAAATCGTGTGTGTGCTCTCTTTAACTTTTCCGTTCTTTTCTCTTTGTTCGTTCAAACGAGTGATTGAGTGCGTGAGAGCTCGAATCGGTTCAAGGTTCATTGAGATCTTTTGATCGTTATTACAACAAAACCGAAAACAGTCTTTATACAGACTGTGCTATAGTCTTTCCCCACTTGGGTGTTACAAGAAAAGACTGTTTATGAATCCAAGCAATGTGATGATCGGTATACAACCACTTATGTCTCTCTTTCTCTAACATACTGAAAGTTTATGAGTTGTAGGTCATATAAAAGTCACTGGAATTGCAGAAAAAACGATAGAAGGACTTGTATCCTAATCTCTAACACCCAAGTGGTTTGCCAAGTCAAGGGACCTGAGAAACCTCGGCAGTCCTTAGATGATCTGAGGGGATACAAGCAATCTCACTCAAAGAAGCTTTTGTCTTTCCATTTTTTTGTCTGGAGCCTTTTACAAGATTCTTCCTAGCTGATAGACTCCTAGTAAGGAATCTCCTCCCAAGAACACACTTGCAAGGTTATGAGGAGAAATGGACGAAGTGATGATGGAGATTGGATGAAAGATGCAGCGGAATTGATAGATGAACGGCGGTGAAGGTGAAATGGGATGATTGCAGCGGATGAAGGGGATTGAAATGAACTTCCAAGAGAGATGACAATCTCTTAGACTTCAGGCTTGAATCCAACTTAGATATGACACACTAAGAAGAAGACAAGTTGAGAAGATATTACACATTTCTCAGATCAAACAAGTAGAAAAGAAGTTTTTGATTAAAATGTTTGATGGTTTACAAATGAGAGATACATGGTGCTTAAATAGAAGAAGGGGGGAACGAATGAGAAGAGAATTAAAGGCCTAGGAAATCATGCAAGAGCTTTTCCAAGGTCAAGCTCATGCATAATGTCTAGGAAATTACAAAACAATAAATGCAAGTTTGAATGAGAAAGAGATAGAAAAATGGGCCAAGACAAAGAGATGGGCCTTGGACCACGACTTGGGCTGGTAAAAGGGGCTTGAAAATGTTACTTAGGCCTCATTAAAAACCTTGTCAAGAAAACCCAATGGGACAAAACTTGACCAAGGGAAAAAGAGCACCAAAGCAACATTTACCCTTTACCGAGCACCTTCAGCTGTGAGCATCGTCAAAGTGGTTTGAACCACGTCTTCTTGGTTCTTGTCCAGCTCCTTGAGTAGTCCATTGATAGCTTGGTTGAACCTCTTGGACCGTGACTTTGTTAGAGGACCCGCCGGGACGATCAATGCTTCCTCTGCTGCTTCCGCTGGTACAAGCTGCTCCTCCGGTGCTTCCTCTGGTTCAAGCTGCTCCTCAGGTTCGTGTGGTTTGGTGGAGCTGTCCATGGTCTCATCACTATCCCTTGTAAAAATACATAGAGTCGTAGATATTACCACATGACATACGTACATCAAAGTTACTTTGTTTTGTGACTTTGTCGAAAGAATACAAGATCATTCAGTCTTTTGTTACAATTTATGGTAAGACAGGAAGGTCTATGGAACTGAAGGAAAAGAAACTGGCACGGCCCTGAGCGATATGACAAAACATTAATGGTACAACTATGCGTTTTTGCAGCACTTTAATATCTTCTCTGCTTGGTGGAGAGTCCCGGTAAAAGAGGATGAGCATATTGAGTAAGATGTGTAATGCAAAACTTGTTTCCATAGTTCCAACAAACGAAAGCGCTTACCCCGAGAAGCAAGCCACAAAGCTCGGTTCACCAGGAGAAGACTTCTTGAACCGGCTATTCGGCAAATACACGTCATACACCGCTTTCCCATCACAGATCTGCATATCTCCCAAGAGTTTAGCTACAATATCCTTGTCTTCAGGACATTCACCGGAACGAACTGTAAATGCAGCATCCTTTGACGTCCAAGAAACCCCATGCCTTCCTAGGATGTAACCAAGACCCTTTAAGTATCTATAAACCTCGTAGTTTTCCCAACAGCAACCACTTTTTTCCTCTACAACTTTCTCATACAAGTCCTTCAATGGGATCACAACATCATCTTCACTACCTAAGATCTGCAACTCTCCTATTTCACTCAAATACCTGCCTCAAGAAGAAGAGAATCATAAAAAGGAACAGACTTGATAATATGAATTTCAGAAATCTAAGATCCATAAAACTTTAGTTTGGCACATACAAAGCCTCTTCTATGAAGCAATATGTTTTTCCACTACGAATGATTCCATTAGTTGTCCAAAGTTTCCCCCTTTTAACCTCAACTTCAGCCATTCCTAATTCGGAAATCCAACGAGCCTTCGAAGATCCTACTCTACATGTTGCAAGCACCAATAAAAAGAGAAACTAAGCGTATGAACTGTTGACTTAACAGTTTATGATGAGGGCTAGTAAAACGAAAAATTAGTCGCGGAACTGTAACTTGGACACTGAACCACCAGAATGAAACTCTTCGTCATCATCATTTGGAAAACCAGCTTCGTTTTCGCTCGAAAAGGAAGCTTCCCAGTCTTTTTCCTCCATAAGCAAGCCACGATGGGGCGATTCATCGAACACTTAAATCTGTTTCTTAGGTCGTGCTCGTGCCGTGTGTGTATACTTGTTTGAGCTTTACTGTACCGAAGAAATAAGGATTCAAGACCCAAATCGGTTTAAAATGTATACGCTATATCGTCTTTCCTAAAACAATGTTAGCTCGTCAATCAAACGGTTCAAGAATAGAGCCAAAGCACAGAGAATAACTATGATATTTGTTAATAATACACATGGAATAAAAAAAAAAAAACTTTACGCTAGATTGCAGTTGTTACTATTATATTAGGGTAAAAGCATTCCATCATACATAATCATTGCAAAAGCTCTTTCAATCAAACAGCTAAAAATCAATACGAATGGGACTAACTACGTTTTGTTGATGATCTAGAAGGGATCAAAACTACAATTGTTGCTAATTAGGTTATTCCAACATATTAAAAAATGAAAAGACCCGGCGAGCTGGATAAGCTTTGAAACTAAAGCGATGAGCCTCTGATATAGGGAATAAGGAGCTGGCACCGCACGTGTGAAGTCAAGGAAGTCAAGGATAAGAAGAGAATGTCACGTGTGCGATGAGCTGGGAGAAAACGCTGAAAAGTTGTCATCGTTACGGAATAAAGTTGTTACCGTTAACACTGTTAGTTAACAGGTTATATATGAGCACTTGTTAGCTCACGTTTTCATTATGCTTGTTATCTGGATTTGTAGAACTTTCTAGAACTCTCTCTTCCTCATCGTTTTGCTGGTTTCTCTCATTGAGATTCTTGCTGGTGAGATGGCGTTGCTGCGTTTTCCTTGAACGTTGTATCGTTTATCATTTATCTAAGTGTGGTGTTTGTTTGTTTTCTAATTACGTTATCAACTGGTATCAGAGCAAGCTTGTCCTCAGAATCAATGGTGGTGGAAACGAGATCTCAGCTTACTCGAGCTGAGGAAGTGGTAGATACAGGGCGATCGGTGGTTCCTTCGACGGAGGTTGCACTGGGGTCTCAGATCGCTCAGGTATTTGAACGTTTAGAAGTTGCGATTGCTGAACAAAATAAAAAACTTGATGACAACATTGCCGATATGTTTGAAATGGTGAAGATAAGGACTGGTCAGCAATCTTCACCTCATGGGAAGCAAATCTGTGATGGTAGCGAACCGGTAGTATCAGCGACACCGGAACACTTGGTGGCGAGTTGTAATCGCTGCAGAGGAGAAGGATCGGTGTATCGAAGCAAAGGTGATGGATCAGGATACCAAAACAGTGGAGATGGCTCGGGTTTTCAACACCAAGGTGACGGGTTGGGATATCAAAACAAGGGTGATGGATCGGGTTACCAAAACAGAGGAGAGGGTTATGGTTATCAAAACAGGGGAGATGGGTATGGCTATCAGAACGGAGGTGATGAAAGGGGTTATCAGAATCACTATGCAGGCGTGACTCGAGTGGGGAAGGTTGATTGTCCCAGGTTTAACGGAGAACGGATCTCGGAGTGGATCCTTAAGGTGGAGGATTTTTTTTTCGCTTGATTTCACTCCAGGAGACTTCAAAGTCAAAATGGCTGCGATACACTTTGATGGTGATGCTGCAGATTGGCATCAATCGTTGATGCACTCACCGTTGGGAAGGAATGTGTTGCGTGATTGGCAAGCTTATAAGCTGTTGTTGCAGGAACGCTTTGAAGACGTGTTGGACGACCCTATCGCGGAGCTCAAACAACTGCAAGAGACAAATGGGATTGTTGATTATCACCATCGCTTTGAGTTGATCAGGAACAGGTTGACATTCTCGGAGGAGTATTTGATGAGAGCTTATTTGGCAGGACTTAGGTTGGATACACAAATGCATATACGCATGTTTCAACCTCAGTCAGTTCGTCAATGTCTAGTGCTTGGTCGGTTGTATGAGAAAGCTCATCCATACCAAAAGGGAAGTTAAGGAGGGTGGTCATCTGCGAAATCGAACTCTACCAGTTCTATAGTGAAGAATCCGGGAGTGGTTAAACAAACTAACCATGCGTCTGTGGGTAACACCGGGTTTCAGTCACCAAAGAACAGAAAGTTCTTGTCGCAAGAGGAAATGAGTGAGCGACGAGCTAAAGGTTTGTGTTTCATCTATGACGAGAAGTATACCCCGGAGCACTATCTTAAGCACAAGAAGACGCAGGTGTTTATGATAGAAGTAGAAGAAGAAGTGGAGGAACAAGAATCTTATGAAGAGCAAAATGAGACAGAGGATGAAAAAGACATGCCTCGGGTGTCAATAAGTGTTGTGTCAGGAGTTTCAGATTATCAGACCATCAAAGTAAGAGGAACGCATGGTAAGAAGGTGTTGTTTATTTTGTTGGATACGGGCTCCACACACAATTTCATAAACCCGAGCACTGCCAAGGCACTTGGTGTCACAATACAATCTGCGGGGGTAGCAAGAGTAGCTGTTGCGGATGGTAGTAAGCTAGGAGTACAAGGGAGGGTGTCTCAGTTTAAATGGTCATTTCAAGGGACATCATTTAAAGATGATTTCATGTTGATACTATTGGGAGGTTGTGATATGGTTTTAGGGGTTCAATGGTTAGCTCCGCTGGGAGATACGACCTGGAACTTTCAGAAGTTGGAAATGAGTTTTTGGTGGAATAAGCAGAGGATTCTACTTCATGGAATCAAACAAGGGGCTGTAAGAACATTGAAGGCTGCGAAATTTAACAAGGCACATGAAGAAGTGGTTCAGATATCGATGATCTGTGCTCAAGAAGTAGTACCCCAGGAAGATATGATGTTGTGCGCAGTAGAGGCTAGTCACAACGAGAATGTTAACAATGCAGTAGTATTGGAGTTGAAGGAAAGTTATGCGGATATATTTGCAGAGCCAACGAGCTACCGCCATTTCGAAAAAACCACAATCATAAGATTGTGTTAAAAGAAGGCGCTGATCCAATTAACCAGAGGCCTTATCGTTATGCAGTTTATCAGAAAGATGAGATTGATAAAATTGTCAAAGACTTGTTGGCCGCAGGAACGATAAGGATGAGCTCAAGTCCATTTTCTTCGCCAGTAGTGTTGGTTAAGAAGAAGGATGGAACGTGGAGACTATGTGTGGATTACAGGGGGTTAAATGGTTTAACAATCAAGAATAGCTTTCCTATTCCCCTGATTGAGGATCTAATGGATGAATTGGGAGGATCTGCAGTATTCTCTAAAATAGATTTACGGGCAGGATATCATCAAGTTCGAATGGAACCAGCAGACATTCAAAAAACAGCTTTTAAAATTCTTGGGGGACACTTTGAATATTTGGTAATGCCCTTTGGGTTAACAAACGCCCCTACAACGTTTCAGGGCTTGATGAATTCGGTCTTCAAGGAGTTCCTTAGCAAGTTCATTTTAATCTTTTTCGATGATATACTTGTGTACAGTTCTTCAATGACTGATCACATTGTTCATCTACAAAAAGTTTTCAACACCATGAGGAAAAAAAGTTGTTTGCCGAAGAAAGTAAATGTGAGTTTGCGACAGCACAGGTTGAGTATTTGGGGCATTATATTGCTGCTAGTGGGGTGTCGACTGACCCCACCAAGGTCAACGCTGTGGCTGACTGGCCTCTTCCTTCTAACTTGAAGCAGCTCAAGGGGTTTTTAGGCTTGGCTGGTTACTACAGACGTTTTGTCAAGAACTTTGGAACCATTGCTAGGCCATTAACGCTACTGACTAAGAAGGATGCTTTCATTTGGTCTGAAGAAGCTTCAGAGGCTTTTACAGCTCTGAAACAAGCTCTGTGTGAAGCACCAGTTTTGGCACTACCAAGGTTTGATAAACCATTTTTGGTCGAAACTGATGCTTGTACTAAAGGGATTGGAGCAGTCCTGATGCAAGAAGGCCATCCTTTGGCATTCATAAGTCGCCATTGGAAAGGTAAGCAGTTGAACTTATCTATCTATGAAAAGGAGCTGTTAGCGGTGGTCTTTGCAGTGCAAAAATGGCGTCATTACTTGCTTCCCAATCACTTTATCATTCGAACGGATCAGCGAAGTCTCAAGTATCTTCTCGAGCAACGGTTGAATACTCCAATACAACAACAATGGCTTCCCAAGTTGCTTGAGTTCGATTACGAAATCCAATACCGTCAGGGAAAGGACAACATAGCCGCAGATGCTCTATCGCGAGTGGAGGGAGCAGAAGTTCTTCACATGGCTATGTCAGTTTTGGAATGTGATTTACTGAAAGACATTCAGGCACATTATGAGACTGATGCTGAACTAAAGAAACTTATTGATGACTTGTCTGCTAACCTTCCTGCTAAAAAACATTACACTTGGACACAATCAATTTTGAGGAGAAAGACTAAGATTGTGGTACCAAATAACACTCAATTGCGGGATTCTATTTTACAGTGGATGCACTGCTCAGGAACTGGAGGTCACTCGGGTCGGGATGCGACATATCAGAAAGTCAAGGGGTTGTTCTATTGGAAAGGAATGGCAGTGGACATCCAGAAGTATATTCGGAGTTGTGCTGTTTGCCAACAGTGTAAATACGATACGTCTGCGTATCCTGGCCTGCTGCAACCATTACCGCTTCCGGAGACCATTTGGACGGATTTATCTATGGATTTCATTGATGGTCTCCCTGATTCTGCTGGGAAAACGGTTATATTTGTTGTCGTTGACAGGTTAACTAAGGCTGCACACTTCATGGCTCTCGCACACCCCTACTCTGCAGTGACTGTCGCTCAAGCGTTTATGGATACAATCTTTAAACTTCACGGATGTCCTCGCTCCATTGTCAGTGATAGGGATACTATCTTCGTGAGCACTTTTTGGAGGGAGTTATTCACACTGTAGGGTGTTGATTTGAAGTTTTCAAGCGCATATCATCCTCAAAGTGATGGACAAATGGAGGTAGTAAATCGCTGCTTAGAGACGTACTTGCGGTGTATGTGTAGTGACAAACCTCACATTTGGAGTAGTTGACTTCCCCTTGCTGAGTTCTGGTACAACAAAAACTTCCAGACAGCCACTCAAATGAGTCCGTTCGAAGCAGTCTATGGTCAATCACCTCCGGTGCATCTTCCTTATCTACCTGGAGAGTCCAAAGTTGCTGTGGTAGCTCGAAGTTTGCAAGAAAGGGAAAGTATGTTATTGATTTTAAAGTTCCACTTATTGCGTGCTCAGCATCGGATGAAGCAGTTGGCTGATTCACACCGTACGGATCGCAGTTTTGAGATTGGGGACTCGGTGTTTGTCAAATTCCAACCGTATCACCAAGGTTCAGTTGTGGTACGATCTAATTAGAAGTTTTCTCCTAAGTATTTCGGGCCTTATAAGATTGTTGATCGTTGTGGTAAGGTCGCATACAAGCTACTGATTCCTGCGGGTTCACAAATTCACCCTGTGTTCCATGTTTCCCAACTGAAAGCTGTAGTTGGTAATGTGCTCACTTCGACTCAACTGCCTTCTATTGTGGTGGACGTTCTGGTCAAGGAACATGTATCTATCTTGGACCGGAAAATGGTGAAGCAGCAAGGTCGTGCGGTTACAATGGTTTTGGTGCAGTGGACGAACGAGACTGCAGATGAAGCTACATGGGAATATCTTTATGATTTACAAAGGAAGTTTCCAGCCTTTGAACCTTGTGGACAAAGTTCTCCAGACAGGGGAGCTGTGATATAGGGAATAATGAGCTGGCACCGCACGTGTGAAGTCAAGGAAGTCAAGGATAAGAAGAGAATGTCACGTGTGCGATGAGCTGGGAGAAAACGTTGAAAAGCTGTCATCGTTACAGAATAAAGTTGTTACCGTTAACACTGTTAGTTAAGAGGTTATATAGGAGCACTTGTTACCTCACGTTTTCATTATGCTTGTTATCTGGATTTGTAGAACTTTCTAGAACTCTCTCTTCCTCATCGTTTAGCTGGTTTCTCTCATTGAGATTCTTGCTGGTGAGATGGCGTTGCTGCGTTTTCCTTGAACGTTGTATCGTTTATCATTTATCTAAGTGTGGTGTTTGTTTGTTTACTAATTACGTTATCAGCCTCAGAACCAAACTTCTTACCTGATGATGCGAGTGAGAGAGGTTATGATAAGCCAAAGAGGAGAGGGAAAGTTTGAGTTGAAATCTGAGAGAAAAAATATCAAAAATTGATGTGAACGCAGCTTAGGGTTAGTTTGTTTTATATACTATACAGATTGATAAATTGTAAGCTCAAATAACAAGATGAAGAGTAGATACATAGAAGGAATTGACAATACCTCGAGGATAGCCGAACGATGTGATGAACCCTAATTCGATTCGATTTCCTCCAATTTCATCGTCTTCTTCTAGACAGACTTGTACGTCTAGTTGTCGTTTCGGTTCTAGAGCGGGGTAATAATAAGGGCCTGTACCATTAAAATTTTATGTAGCCCGTCAATGTCCAACATCCTTAAGCCCACAGTCCATAGATAGTGTCGAAAAGGAAAAAAGTATGGTAACGGTTTACAAGGCCGAAAAATGAAAGTAAAAAAGATGCCAACATTTCAAAGCCCGAGAGGTTGTATGTACCATTCTCTTGATTCGTTTGTGACTTGTGTGCTGCACAAGCCAGCTCCAAACAAAACTCTAACATCTTCTGGATTTTAAGTGATTTGTTTCCACTTGGGTGCTAACGAGAGAACTCACTCCTTCACTAATCTTTCTTCTTCGGTCTTCTGCTTAAAAATAGCATTGCACCGTCAATTCACAATTGATGTGGGAAGCTAGTTCAAAGGACTCGAGTGTGTAACTACCCGCCGTGAGTGAAAACTGCTCTTTATTCGCTTCATAGCTGGACTTTGCATAGTAACAACCTCTGATTGAGCCCGCAAAGTGATAAGAAAAGAACTCTTCCGTTATTATCTGAATGATTCTGTCACAAGGATAACGGAAACGATCTCAAGACGCAGCTTGACATAATCGCATTCCTCAAGTCACATAAGACTTTTAACAACAAACAACATAACCGACTCACTCTGTTTTTACAAGTTTATATACAATTGACTTCTTTGACTCGCACGTGTTCTCTTCTCAGCTCACACATGCTCCTTCTTCTCTATTCTTCCTCCTTATGTAGACTTGATGAGGCTTATCAATACCCCCCCTTTGAAATGCAGCTTGTCCTCAAGCGCTAATGATGGATATTGTTGTTGTAATTCCTTTACCACCTCCCAAGTATCATCATGGTCCGGTAACCCTCTCCAATGTACCAATCCTTCTAACACTCCATTGGCATTGTAGCGAGTGTCCAAAACGGATTCCGGTTCAATGACCAACTCATCACTCTCGTTCAACATTTCTGGTAAAGGAATGACCAGTTGATGCTCACCCAACACTCGTTTTATTTGTGAGACATGAAACACTGGGTGGATCTTCGAGCCTTGTGGTAATTGTAACCGATAAGCTGCTCTACCAACCCTCTCCATTACTTCAAACGGACCATAATACTTAGCTGCCAGTTTCTGACAAGCTCGTTTGGCCACCGACTGCTGTCTATACGGTCTTAACTTCATAACACCCAATCCCCAATGCTATACTCAATGTCTCTTCGATGCTTGTCTGCATTATTTTTCATCAGTTGTTGCGCATGGGTCAAATGCTCCTTTATTTGATCAAGCATTACGTCTCGTTCTTTCATCATGGTTTCCAACTCCGAGACCTTGGTTGTTTGCCCTTCAAAACGTAAGATAGCCGGAGGTTCACGACCGTATAAGACCTTAAAAGGAGTCGCTTTCAAAGACGTGTGGAAGGTCGAATTGTACCACAGTTCTGCCCATGCTAAGTATTGGTGCCATGTCTTGGGATGAGTCGACGCGAAGCACCTTAGGAAGGTCTCGAGACATCTGTTCAAAACCTCCGTTTGCCCATCCGTTTGAGGATGGAAAGCAGTACTGTACTTCAGTTTTGTTCCTGACAGTTTAAAAGCCTCCTTCCAGAAAGCGCTCAAAAAATTATTCCCACGGTCTGAAACAATCGAAGCTGGGTATCCATGAAGTCTCACCACTTCAGAAACAAATAGCCTTGCCACATCTGATGCAGAGTAAGGATGCTTCAAACTCAAGAAATGACCATACTTGCTTAACCTGTCAACAACCACCAAGATCACATTTTTTCCTTGAGATTTCGGAAGCCCCTCAACAAAATCCATTGAAATATCCTCCCAAACTTGATGTGGTAAAGGTAAAGGTTGGAGAAGGCCAGCTGGTGCTAATGTTGAGTATTTGTGTCGTTGACAAGTATCACACTCCGACACATATCTCTGCACATCCCCTTGTAGTCCCTCCCAGTGAAACGATTGTTGAATTCTTTTAACCGTTTTCAATACCCCCGAGTGTCCTCCTAACAGCCCATTATGATATTCATTCAAAATCAACGGTATAAACTTGGAGGTTTTTGGTAGTACCAGACGATTCTTGTACCATAATCTCTCATTTCGGACTGCAAACTTTGAGTTAGAGGGCTGTTTGGTTAGATAACTCTTTACTTCTTTCTGTAACTCGACATCATTGTCCACTTCCTCATAAATGTCTTGTAGCTGCAGCACTGAAGGTACCGTTAAGGCCATAAGTGAATGCGACAACATAACTCCTTCAGGTTGTGTCATCCTTGATAGCCCATCTGCTGCTGTATTCTCAACTCCCGGTTTGTAAATAATTTCAAAGTCATAGTTCAACAGTTTGACTAACCATTTCTGATAATCCATGGTCACCTCCCTCTGGTCCAGCAAGAATTTCAAACTCTTCTGATCTGTATGGACTATGAAATGCATTCCAAATAAGTAGTGTTTACACTTTTGTATAGACAACACGATGGCCATCAATTCTCTTTCGTAAACTGGTTTGAGACGCTCTTTAGAACTTAAACCGTGACTGAAATAAGCGATTGGTCTCCTCTTTTGCATCAGTACAGGACCCAGTCCAAATCCCGAAGCATCAGCTTCTACCGTAAAAACTTCTTCAAAATCTGGTAAAGCAAGGACAGGAGCAGTTGACATTGCTTTCTTAAGATTGTCAAAAGCTAGTTGAGCTTTTGTTGACCAATCGAAACTATCTTTCTTCAATAGATCTGTCAGAGGTCTCGCCAATACACCATAACCTCTTATAAATCTTCGATAATAGCCTGTCAACCCAAGGAATCCTCTCAAATCTTTCACTGACTTCAGAGTAATCCATTCCACCATAGCTCTTGTCTTTTCTGGGTCCGTAGACACTCCTTGCTGCGAGATAATGTGCTCGAGGTAGTCCACTTGCTTCTGGCCAAACAAACATTTCTTCTTGTTTGCAAACAATTGATTAGCCTCTAATATCCTCATGACAATTTTCAAATGTTCCACATGTTGTTGTATCGTCGAACTGTATACTAATATGTCATCAAAAAAACACCAGAATAAATTTCCTGAGGTAAGGTCTGAAAATTTCATTCATAAGAGCTTGGAATGTGGCAGGTGCGTTTGTGAGCCCGAAGGGCATTACCAGGAACTCATAATGTCCATCATGAGTTCTAAATGCAGTCTTCGATACATCCTCTTCCCTCATTCTTATCTGATGATATCCCGCTCTTAAGTCCAGCTTTGAGAATAAGACAGCTCCATTCAGTTCGTCTAATAGTTGGTCTATCATAGGGATTGGAAATTTGTCAGGAACCGTAGCTCGATTTAGGGCCCTATAATCCACACAAAAGCGCCAACTATTATCCTTCTTCTTCACTAACAAGACTAGACTGGAGAATGGACTTTGGCTTGGTCTAATGATGCCTGAGTCTAACATTTCCTTCACCATACGTTCCATTACTTCTTTATAAGCGTGTGGGTATCGATAAGGGCGAACACTCACTGTTGTGGTTCCGCTTATTAGCGAAATAGAGTGTTCTCTTCCTCTTAAAGGTGGAAAAGATGTTGGAACCTCAAACACCCCCACGTACTCTGTTAACACTACTTCAATGCTTCTGTCTAACTCCTCTACTTGATGGTTACCCAACTCCACTGCCATACCTTTAGATTTCCCTTCATAACCGCTTGTCAATGATTTTAAAGACATCTTGCTGATCATTAAATCCGGTTATCCTTTCAGTGACACCATCTTGCCTTGATGAATGAATGACATCTCATTCTTATCCCAATTCACTCTACAATCCCCAAGGGTTCTTAACCAATAAACTCCTAATATCACATCAATCTGCCCCAGTTCTAACACAATGAAGTCGGTTGTAAACTCCAGGTTTTGAGCAGAAAAAGTGACCTTCTCACATACTCCTAATCCATTTACTAATATGCAATTTCCCAATTTGACATTTAGGTTTGGATCGTCTCTACATTTAAGTTTCAACTTCTTCACAGATGCAGGGGAAATGAAATTATGGCTTGCTCCACTATCAAGCATGATTATAACTGCTTCTTTCCCTACTGACCCTCTCACTTTGGTTGTAGCTGGTCCTGAAACTCCTCTAAACGATGCAAACGAGAGTGCCATACATTCTCCCACAGGTTCTGTATTTTCGTCTTCATGACTTTCTTCTAACACTTCCACCTCGAAACCGTTAAACACAGTTAACACCCTCAACTCTTTGTTGGGACACTTGTGATCTCTGGACCATGGAGCATCACATTTGAAGCAAATCCCTTTTCTTCTCTTCTCGTCTAATTCCTCCTTTGTATTATGTCTTCGCGGCCTTTGATCAACTCTAGCAACTTGTTTATCATTGTTCACCGTCTGATCAGTGACCACCGTCTTCATTTTCCAATTGTTGGAGTTATAAAGAGCATTCCCTTTAGTGTCCATATTAGTATTCTCCTTGTTAGCGAGCATCAGCTCCTTCTTAACAACTCTCCTCATGATGCTAGACTCCATAGCTCTCGCTTCAGCCACCATTTCATCGAGATTGCTTGGCTTCTGCATATGGACCAGCTCTTGCATCTCTTGTGTTAGGCCATTCAAGAATATTCCTTCTAACTTTTGTTCATCAAGACCACTGACTTGGGATGATAAATCTTCAAATCTTTGTATGTAGTCAGCTACTGAACCGGTCTGTTTGATACAGAAGAGACTCAGACTTGGACCTCGTATCTTCAGGTTTCCAAACCTCAACATCAAACTTGACTTGAACTGAACCCAGCTTCCAAACTGTCTCGTATTCACAACCAAGTTGTACCAGCTCAAAGCCTCTCCACTTAAGTTGACTGATACCAATGCGAGCTTTTCCTCATCGTTATAGCCCCCAATGCGAAAGAATCGGTAGGGTATCCCAAAGATCCTTAGCTCTCAAACAATATGAGTAGGACTCAAGAATCGGAGCATCCAAGGAATTTCGGATGAAGGCTAAAACACTTTGGTTCTCTTGGAACCACTTGTTGTTGTCACACACAATAATTGTAACACCCTCGAACCGTCCCACCGGCCGGACAAACCGCGGACCGGCCCGGAAACGTCATAGAGAGGACAACTGCCTGCAATCCGGCCAAGGTTCCACCAACAAATTAGGTTCCCAGCCAGTCCACTGGCAGCCGCCTACCCGCTACGTACGTCCCTTAGGCTTTTCAACCCTTGGTATGCAGTCGCGTTGTGCTGGTCCGGACTAGACCGTACCATTTCCACTTGTCTTATTATATATATGAAAATATCTTGATTTATTACATAAGTATAATGTTTAAAAATCAACAAAACAGTTAAGTAAAACAATTGGATCCAATCGAAGAAAAAACATGTTAAAGAAACATAGGATTTTGCATCACATCACGAAAACACCCTATCCAGTTTTTCAACTCTACCCACCTAGTCTTCCTTGCAAGACAAAAACATTTTGTGGAGAAGGGTTAGTAATTACTCAGTGAGTTGGATAACCCTCTAACATGCTATCTTCCTCCATCCAACTACCCCCAATCAACAAGCAACAAAAACACGCAATGTGTAAGCGTCAACAAGCAGGAAAATAACACACAATCAAGTCTAGGAACAATGAAGACATTTGACACATCTAAACCTTGACTCTAACTTGGCATCCTCGCCTCATTACCCGCAACCCCTGGGTAAAGAATTATAGCATTGCATCAAGATAACTTGACCACACTAGACCTCGTACAAACAGGCATCCACGCCATGACTTACACAACCAAACACATCCTAGGGCCCTTCGATCCTCTGTTCCTTCCCAAACACCCATTCCGAGTTGATACCACAAAGGCAACCAACCGAACTCACCCAAATCCTCCGCGTTGTTACCCCCATATAAACAACCGAGTATTAAAGGCCGCATCGTCATGCAGCGGATCAGACTAGTAGCTAGCTAGACACCAAATTGTCCTTGTGAGATCCCTCTAGATTAGCTCACCGGACATCCACATCACATGTTGGGAACAGAGATTGACCTCTAGCTACGAACCGAGACGTTTAACTCTAAGTATGTCAACACAAAGAATTAAGCTCAAAATTTAACACATAAACAAATAGTATAACAAGCATCACAAGCAAGTAATCAAGCAAGTACAACACACAGAAAAGACTTAAGAAGCAAGAAAACAATCATGCAACTTAAGAATTTCTACTGATGCATACAAGCCTATATATGCACCCACCCTAATACTTAATCTCCCATGAATAACTTCTCACCAATTAATTTGTGGGATTAAATTTCCGTATTTAATTTATGCATGCAACATTTTCTCCACAATTTCACACATGCATGCGGCTCTTTCCTCCCTAGAGATTCTCGCATGACTTATAAAAATATCCCTCCAAAGAAATGAACTTCCATCAAGTCCATGAGGTTAAATTCCTCACTTTTTGGGCACTCATGCGGCTCTTTCCACCAAGAAGATTCTCGCATGGTCTCACCAAAAATAATCCATCCCATATACTGATCTCCCATCACGTCTATGGGGTCTATTTTCCTCAAAAATTCATGCAAAAATTATTTTAAATAACATGCATGACCTCCATATTAAAGAGGTTTTGATCGAAAATGAAGGCCATAAGGTTATATTTATAGCCCCTTTTGTCGAACTCTTGGCTGGTCATGTGGCAAAATTTGGTTGACAAGTGTCCTTATTATTGCATGCATTTGACACAATCGCCTCTCACGCGCGCGTGTATCACAAACGCTAGCGGAAACCACTTAATCAATCAACACGTGGCATCTCGCAGCTCATGGAGAGACATTTCCACTTCTTTCGTCCTTTCCGCCTCTCTCTTGTGTCCCAATTACCTCCACGTACTCGTCCGCAGTACATGGTCCTTACGTCCGTGGTTTCGATCTTCTTGTCCGTGTTCGGTCCTTCCATCCTCACCATTAATTTTCCCACATCCATGGTTCATTCTACTCATCTACATCGTACGAGTCTATCGCCCGCATCGTGCATGTTTATCATCCGCATCTTACGGTCCCTCGTAAGTATCTTACTAATTCATCGTAAGCTTCTTCCAGTCTCATCGTAAGCGTCTTACGGTCTTCATCCGCAATGGACCGCTCCATCGTCTATAGTCTGGTCCCTTGGTAAACTGACTGGTCAGCTGGTACGCGGCCATTTTACTTCCAGTATTTTTAACTTGACCCAACGGTTTATGTCCGTTCTTCCGCCATTGACGGTTTCTCAACTATATGCATGGTGAATAAACATGCAGTAGGGATTTTTATATAACCAGTAGGAGCTAAATGATCCTGCATAATCCTTGAAGATGTTAATTACTCCTTGATTAAGATACATAATCGTGTTAGAGAGAGAGAAAGGGAGGTAGAGAGTGATACTTGAACGAAGTCAGAATAGATGTTTTTCTCGATCAATTTATCTGCTATATCACACGCAAAAGCCACGAGAGCCGGAGAGGTCAGAGAGAAGCCTTGGGAAGTTAAAATTTGTATGATTAGAACACTCAGCTGAAATTCCATGAAGCATTATGAATGAAATTGAGACAGCGATATGAACCATAGATAAGAGTGTAACCGCCAGCGCAACACTAAACCACTTCTTCCCCATCCAAATATGCGAAAATGTTGCGATTGGAGTTTATGTTTCTTGTATGTCTCTCCTAGGAGTGTTTGAGATGCAAATCTCTTTTATGTAAAGGTAATAGAAAGAGTGTGTTGCAGCCAAGTAAGAAAGAAGTATCATGGGAAATAAAATGATGGTGCTGACTGCTGATTTGTTGTTTTCAATCTTTAATATGAAATGGACGGTGCTGGTTTGATTAATATCTTCCATCCTTCATGCGATCGCATCAAGTCAATCAGAGCTCCCCAGAGGCGTCCGTTTGTCATACCCGAAACTTGCTTGTCAAGTTTGACATCTTGTCGTCAATAGGACTTGGTGTGATTCCGATCCTATATCACAACACTGTAATATACCACGTTTGGAGAGACCGTAAGTCCGTAACACTAGACGCCACCATGAAGAGCACAACCCGTGCAGTGACCTCATTACCATCATCGACAAGACCATTCGAGATCGTCACCAGTCTTCACTATCAAGGCACCAGCAAATATGCAAAGCTTCAGAACGCTGGCTTAACTGACGAGATGTATAGTCTGTAATGCTCTGTTTTGTTCTCATCTCCCAGCATGGTTTTTCAGCTTAGTTTACTTTTTCAGCTTTTCTTATCAAGACTATGTATATATTTTTTCCTTGCTAACAAACGAAAAAAATATGTATGTATAAATGCCGCATGCGTTACTGTTTTGATAAAGTAGCTTTAGAAGAATGCAGTGTGTTGGGAATACGAGTAATGTTGTTTTGTGTTTACCAAATTACAGCACAACATAGACATGTTCATTCTTCATGCTCATGACAGTGCCTAAAATTAAAAACTTGTGATCACATCACTAGAGGAAACTCCTAACTAATAAGGATTAGGATAGACAACACTACATGTGGTACACTCAACAGATGCCATGTGATACAACTCAAAGATTATCTGCTGAAACCTTATCCAACTGATCTTCAGCCCCAAGCAGTGATGTAGATGGCTGGTCGAAGGCGAGAGCATGGTCTGACTGATGGTAAGAAGCGTTCAAGCCTCATTCTAGTATTGGGTGCGCCACTACAATATCAGGTGTATAACCAGCTGCACCTCTCACCAATCTAGGCTTCTTTGATGATCTCTCATCTGGAGACCCAATGTTACACCCCGAGTCCGGTGTTAAAGGCTCCCGGTAAGATGAGAGAGACTCGTCAACTGAGAGGCTCTTGTCTGGTCCACATTCCTTGCCAGACTTGTCTTGAAGGGGAGACTCAGATGTTGGGGCAGGGGTTGCAGGATCTGATTCCCCTGTAACTGGGGCTGAGGGTTCGCCAAGTACTCCACTGAGTCGTTGTTGCTCTTCGATTATCTTCTTCAAGTACTTCCCTTGTGCTTCTATCCGTAGTTGCAGCTGTCTTTGCACCTGAAAAAAAGAAAACACATCAAAGAATGTCATATGTAATGGAAACTAAGTGCTCCACTGAAATCCTGACTAATTGTTTCGTTTTTCCTTGTCTTTCTTAAAAAGTAAGTATGGTGAAGCATACTTCTAGTTGCTCGTGCAATCGTTTCTGAACTTCCATCTGCAACTTGAGGGCTTCAGTTATCTGCATTCCCCTGTAATCTCGAAAAGATACTGATCACTTAATCTGAAGCAACAGGTAAGAGCATCACAAAAAAAAATCAACTCAAAGAATGAAATTTCACGTACGACGAGCCGTCCAACCCAGAGAGCATATCACCAGATTCTTTCTTATCAGTTTTTTTCCCTGAAAATTATAAAAGATATCAGTTTTCAGGTAAAAATAGGCAACTAGTAGAATGAGAAAAAAAAAAAAAAAAAAAAAATCAATGTCCACCCTACTACCTACCTTCAGAAGACGAATCTGGAAGATACTTTGCAAGTCGATATTTCTGACTCCAAAAAACACAAGTGCAAAAAATCAGCACGGGTAAGAGGAAGAGAGACGAGACGGGAGAAGAGGTCACATATTTGAAAATACCTGTAAGTGACTCTTGACATGATATATAGTTAATCCTTGTACACCCATCACTCTAAGAACGCCTTTGGGTGTAGCTCCTTTGGAAATCAAAAGAAAGAAAAATATTTAGAAAACCTAACAAGCAAACAGATAGGCTTTCCCTCTCATGACTAATAGTAGCATAAACCGCAATCTGATCAATGCATATATATGATCACCACAGAAGATATTGATGAGTTACTAATTTGACCATAGACTGACTTGACTATACAAAAAAGAACGGCATGCCAGAAAGAAAGAAAGAAAGAAAAAGGAAACTTACTATCAGGGCCACCAAGTTGAGCAACAGCATCAACGAAGCGTTCATGTAGCTCATGCGTCCAACGCAAACGTTGTTTGGATGCATGACTAGAATTGGTGCCTCCGTTGTCTGCTTCCATGAGGGCTAAGATAAAAAAACGTTCAAGGGAAATTATGTGAGTTGCTGAAAAGAAATGAAAACATATATTAGCTCGTCAGAAATATATAAAGTACTGTATGAGGCAGTCATTAAATCGCAGTAAATGTAATGGGGAGAGAGAGATAGAACTAGGATTGGAAAGAAGGATTTCTCCTAGTCCGTCATGTCATCCATCATATGAAGAAAAATTGATTTGATTGAGAGGACTTTGTTGGTTATTACCGAAATAGCACGAATTTGTCGAAAACTATGTAACTTTGGAAAAAAGAACAGATAGGTAGTAAAAATAGTGAAGTCAAGTTTAAGACTTGCTCCGGCAGATCGATCCACCACCACCACCAGAGGGTTTGAGAGCCGTGTAAATCAGAGACATGGACCACATGGTCACGGGTGGGTTTCGGAGGAATCTGTCGCTAAGAAATTAAAATAAAAATCCAAGGAATCTACGAACGAACCTGCGGGGGAGAGGGTGGGATGGATCTATACAAGAATCAGACGACATCCCTCCATTTCCCGAACTTGTTCTTCTCCGGCACACTCCCCCCAATCTAATCTAATCTGAAATAGATTTTGCTGTGTTATAAAGTAGTTTACTGTGTCCGATTGATTGTTTTATTTACTGGGCGGCGATGCAGCACAGCACAGCAGAGCAGAGTCCTCCTCAAAAACAAAAAACAAAAAAGTTCCAGTCGTCCCAGACTCTTCTCTTTTCTTTTTATTTTGTCCTTTCTTATCGCTCGATCGAAAAATTCCAGGCAGTGCCATTTTATGATTCATTGACTATTTTTTTCTCTTTTTTTTTGGGTGGGCCGGACCTCTCGTTATGAGCCTAAAACCATCCTAAAGCCCAAACACTATATTTTAAGTTGGTGTCTGGGTCCAACCAAAGTCAGCAAGGTAGACCAACTCTGCGGCTAGCTGCTGTTCTCTTCTCCCGCTTCCAGTTAATTCCATTATTTCCAGGCCGAGAAATCGATTCGTCCTCCTCCTCCTTCCCCGATAATATGGAAAAATTGATCCACCTGTCTCTGCTGCTTCTTCTCTCTTTCCACTTTCAAATCGCAGGGGCCTCCACCCACATCTACCCCTCCCAGCCCTTCCACGATGTCGGTAATTCTCTTCTCCTTTACGGTGGCAGCGAGGGCATCTTCGCCTCTTCCCGATCTTTCATCAGGTTGGTAACAAATATTATCTATATCCATCCTTGCTAGTACTCTTGTGCTGTCCTCACTGGTCTCTGTCCTCGTCGTCGTGCAGGTTTGAGAACATCACTCTCTGGAGAACAATTACTACAACTGATAACCGCCGCCACAGCAATGGGTTAGTCCAAGCAGTGGTCTTTGAAGCCTCCGATCGTAACAATATCGGTGGTTCAGCTTACGGCGGCCAAAGATCTATTTGCTGCACTCCGGATCTGGCCAAGCTTCAAGGTTGTAAGCAGGGTGAGATCATTAGGATCCCTTCTGCACATGACCCTAGATGGCCTATCCTCTTACGTGTCCGCTTCAAAGGAAGACGTTTGTCTGCTAATATGGAAGACACTGAGATTCTAATCGGCAAGACTGGAATCTATAACCTCTTATTCATATCCTGCGATCCACAACTCAAGGGCCTCAAAATGACCGGAAAGACTGTTTGGAAAAATCCCGACGGCTATCTCCCTGGTAGGATGGCTCCCCTCATGAATTTCTATGTCTATATGTCTCTCGCATATTTGTTCCTCAGTGCTGTCTGGTTCTTCCAGTATTTGAGGTTCCGGATGGATATACTGCCACTTCAACATTGCATAACTGCTGTCCTTGTTCTCGGATTGCTTGAGATGCTCTTTTGGTACTTGGATTATGCAAATTTTAACAACACGGGGATGAGGCCTTTAGCCCTCACTACATGGGTTGTTACCATTGGCGCCTTCAGAAAGACTTTTTCCCGCATTCTCGTACTCTGTGTTTCCATGGGATTTGGGGTTGTCAAATCCACTCTTGGTGGTCTCACCTCTAAAGTCCTCCTTGTTGGAGTTACTTACTTCATAGCTTCTGAGATGCTTGATATAGCTGAGCACGTTGGCATCATTGACGACATGTCCGGAAGATCAAAACTTTTTCTTGTCCTTCCTGACGCCTTCCTGGATGCATTCCTCATTTTGTGGATATTTACCTCTCTATCGAAAACACTCGAACAGTTACAGGTTTCTCTTCCTTTCCAAATTAGCAACTCTGTGATCAGACTCTGTAAGTTGTAAGGTTTTGTTTGTGGCTTTAATTGTTTTTTTCTTGCGCAGATGAAGAGGACCTCGGTGAAGTTGGAAATTTACCGCAAGTTCTCAAATGCTCTTGCAGTGATGGTTGTTGTCTCTGTTGCATGGATAGTGTATGAGGTACCATCCTTTCAAGCCCGATTTGTTGCTGAATTAGTAACCTCAAATCTTACTTTAAGGAAACCTAGAGAGGGAGACAGGGCTAAGGCAGATGCCAGTCTAATCTTCCTTAGAATTGCACAAGAAATTTGATACCTGTTCAACTAAAACTGGCGTAAAATTCAAGCTAGGAAAAAAAGAAGCTCCTTCTTTCTTGGAATATACCCAGCTTGCCTGATGATTTGTTCCCTCCCTGCAGGTGTATTTCAAAGCAACAGATCCATTCAATGAACGATGGCAGACTGCTTGGACCATAACTGCCTTCTGGGATGTTATTGCATTCTTGTTGCTATGTATTATTTGCTATCTCTGGACCCCCTCACAGAACTCCCAGAGGTATATTCCATCACTCAAAAGATTTTGATACCTGTTCAGCATACCAACCAATAAATAAGCCTGGTTTTGCGAGTTGCGAGTTACACTTTGTTGTCCCAGGATGTGACAGGGATGCTAATATGAAACTAATGATGGACAGATATGCGTATTCGGGAGACGTGGATGAAGAAAACGAGGAAGGTCAGTCACTGACAGGGGGAAAGCAAGAAGGTGATATTAGCTTAGTTAAGCAAGAAAAGAATGCCGACTCGGACAGGGAAGAAGATGTCGAAGAAGATAAGAGAGAGTGAGGAGAGTCGGCAAAGAAACGGCTAGACATCTGTGTTTGATCATGAGCTGAGGGAAGTGGAAGTATCAGCATGAGGGTCAACTCTATAGCACAAAGCAACAAAGCTACGACGTCTTAATACATATATGTAATTGTGTGTTTGTATTTTTTTTTTTTTCTGAAGTACAGATAAAACTTTGCAACATTCGAGTATCAGTTTTGTGATGCAACATATGTCCTTATTGAAGAACAAACATCTGAGTCATCTAATCCTTCTCCCGGTGTTGCTGTCACAGAATTTAGAAATCGCCTCCTACACGGCCCTTGTGATAAAACTATGATGAGGAGGAGAGGGTGAGATAAAATGCTGTAAATTAATACTCACTCCCTTTTATACTCACTCCGTTTTGTCATTCTAGCTGATTTCTCAAGTATTAAGAAAACCTTTTAATTTATATTTTACCCTTCACTAATATATTTTTTAAGTAGTTAATAAGCTACGGAATAAAATTAGAAATTTGATTGATAAAGTTGCATAATAAATTTAAAATGATAAGTAATATAAAACAAAAAAAAAGTTTCTCTAGAATGATAAGAGTATCTCCATCAAAGCATCTTAGTGAATATCTTACAAGTTGCTTAGCAAAAAAGCAGATTAATTATAATGGAAATAATCTGATTTTGCTAAGAATCGATTGTTAGCTTAGATGTTTTAGGATTATTAAGAACCATGGGTGTGTCGGTTTGTGATTGGTTGGAGTTAAAAAAAAAAAAATTATTTTTCTTCTTTCTTGATTTTATTTTGTTCTCTTCTCTCTCTCCTTAATCGTTTCTCTGTCTCTCCTCTCTCGTCTCTTCGATATCGATAGATCAGAATGGAAAAGCTTGAGAGAAGATGTATAACACTGGGCAAAGCGTCTTTCACCGGCGATATCATCATCTCGATCGACTGCGGCACTATCGACGGTGGCGGTTCATCAATTGGAGAGGGTTTTTGCTTCACCAAATCGGAGATTGAAGTGGTCAATTCTCGAGTTGTTTGGTTTAATCGTTTCTCTAGGTAATAATCTCTTTGATTTCATTAGTAGATCGATATGAATCATTAGTTTTATGGATTTTAATATAACTGGCCTCTTGAATTTATATCGACATGGATCGTTTTTGGTGGATAGTATATTGCAGGATTCACTAATTGTGACTTTTTTGGCAAACCACCTTTGAAATCGAATTAGAATTGCCTACTGAAAATATCTGATTCTTACTTGTGTTTCTTGAATTCATCATAACTGAGAACTGATTGATCTGGTTTATCTCAAGTGGTGTTTTTGAACTCATGTTGCAAAGCTTGTCCTGGCTGTGAAGAAAAAAACACAAGTTGAGTCTAATGATGTTTGTCTCATGTAAATCGATTATGAAGAGCTTGTTATTGTTTGTTTGACGCATGGATTTTGCATATGTCATAGTTTTGTTTTGAGCATTTGAGAGTTCATTATATCGCTCTCCCTGTCTATTTTTCTCATAGTCGTATGAGACTGATTCCAGTTGTGTTCTCTTCTTTAGTTTGGATTTCAGAGTCATTACGATGGCGCCATCAACAACCAACCAACCGTCGAACTTATCCAAAGAAATGATCAGATCAATCCAAGACAATTAACCATGAGTTTTCATTGTAATAATCTATATGTTTTGGCACTTGAATTTCAATATAACTGGCCTCTCTTCTACTTCTCAAATTTTTAAGAAAAATATTTTTAAGAACCTCAAATTTAACAACCTTCAATGAAGCTATGAAATATTAAAGTTTCTTATGAAGTTCTTAATTTCACTTTTTTCAAAATTAAGAAAAAAATCTGTATTAAGATACTTTACTTAAGATGCTTTGATGGAGATACTCTAAGTAAGAAAAAACTGAGGGAGTAATATTTTATTGGTGGTTAAAATTGGTATTATTGTGCATTATTAATTCGTCAATTACTGTCCGGACGCGGAAACAGGGACGCTCTCTCTCTCTCTCTTATTGTGCTTCAACACACCGCCATTTACAGATTAGTAGAGATTGCAAGTGGATTGAAGTGAGAGTGGAAAGGGAGAGGGAGCTTCCTGCTTTCACTTATAATTATGCCTCCTCCTCCTCCTCCTACTTCCAGGCCAGGTATCAACGGACATGGACGTCCTCCGATCGCTGCTGAGACGGTGGTGGTTAGGCACCAGCAGCCGTATTACCGGAGCTACTCGTCGTCTTCGTCGTCGGCGTCGCTGAAGGGATGCTGCTGCTGCTTGTTCTTGCTGTTCGCGTTCCTGGCGCTGCTAGTACTGGCGGTGGTGCTCATAGTAATACTGGCGGTGAAGCCGAAGAAGCCGCAGTTCGATCTACAGCAAGTGGCAGTGGTGTACATGGGAATCTCTAACCCTAGCGCTGTTTTGGATCCAACCACCGCCTCCCTCTCCCTGACCATCCGCATGCTCTTCACCGCCGGCAACCCCAACAAGGTCGGGATCAGGTACGGGGAGTCAAGCTTCACGGTGATGTACAAAGGCATGCCACTGGGGAGGGCGACGGTGCCCGGATTCTACCAGGACGCGCACAGTACGAGGAACGTGGAGGCCACCATTTCCGTCGATAGAGTCAATCTTATGCAAGCCCACGCCGCCGATCTCGTCAGAGACGCTTCCTTGAACGACCGAGTGGAGCTCACAGTCCGCGGAGACGTTGGCGCTAAGATCCGAGTCATGAATTTCGATTCACCGGGAGTTCAGGTTCTCCTTCTTCTCCCTTCTTCCCTTTCGTCACAATCGGGGATCTGGCCTAGCTAAGCCTAGTGTGAACACTACTAAACTCTTCTTGACTCTTGACAAAGAAATTACCACCCAGTCAACACACACACCCATTGCGGGTAAAAGTTAAAAAAACAAAAGAAAAGAAGTTGTTTTTTTTTTTTTTTTTTTGTCAAAAAGAAAAGAAGTTGTCAAGTTAATAGATTCCTTACACCACTAGTCATGCTCTCTGTCCCCACTCTGCTTTGCTTTTCGCCTTTGCTTTTCGCCTTTGCTTCTCCTTCACTTTTGATATTTTCTAGGATCCACGTACGTATGCGTATGCCACCACCCACCACCTAAAAAAAAAGCTAAATAATAATCCATCTATGTATATTGATTGAGCTGTAAATAATTAACCATCCATCGGCCATCGCCTTCCTTTGATATTGATAAAAACGACCGATGCATTGCAGGTGTCGGTCAATTGCGGGATAGGCATTAGTCCCAGAAAGCAAGCTCTCATTTACAAACAATGTGGCTTTGATGGCCTCAGCGTTTAATTCCAAACTGTAACATAAATATATATATATTTTATATATTTCTTCTACTGACCACTCCCAGCCTGCTAGAGGAGTTGCAACAAGACTAAAAGATCCCACCAGCCAAAACTGGTAAGTAAAGAAATTGGAATCCTTCACCTGCTTCTTTGGGAAATTTTTGTTTGTACAAGCTCAATTAGCAAAAGCAACAATGTTTATTTACCAAAGATAAATTTACTCACCC